>VONZ01000209.1:0-600000 GCA_012976165.1 Labeo catla | reverse complement strand
TTTTTGCATCTGGTCAGCTGGGGAAAATGTTGATAACACTTACAGGGAGTCCAGGCGCTCCCAAGGTTCCAGGATAGCCAGGATTTCCTGGTGGGCCCTTTGTGAAAATAACAAAAGAAAATGAATAATACCGCAAACTGTCCATGGGCTCATTTTTAGTACATATTCTTGAGTTGCTCACCTGTTCACCTTTCTGTCCTGGAAGTCCATCTGTCCCTCTCTGACCCTGTTGACCCTATGATAAAAAAAATATATATATATAAAGGCATTAGCAAAAGAACAAACAAAAAATGCAAATACAAGCATTTTAGGTCTATTTGTCATTTGTGAAAGAAATACTACATTAAATTATACAACATCTTGCTGGAGAATACTTGTTTTTACAGCCTTGCATTTCACATCATTGTGATCTAAATGGCAAACAGCAAAACAAAACAGTTAATACACCTGCCAAAAGCTTGGCATTTATTTTCTAAGTGAAAGCTGAAAGTAAGGGGAATGAATTAATGAATCCTTCCTTCCTACCATCTGTATTCCAGGAACAGACAAATGAAGCAGAGCTATTGTTTTTATTGTTTTTACCTTTATAGTCACAGGACAAAACATGCCTATTAGCTATTGCATGCATAATGAAAAAGGCATGGACCTGAGCTGAATCTCATATCGGATAATCCTTCTGTAAAATTCCTCCTGCATAGATACATCACTTAAAGGTTTACAGTTTTTACTTAATCGATTTGATACAAGGTCAAAGCTCTTTGAGCAGTTAACAGAGATTGAAACAATAACAAAATAATAATATTCCTAGACAGTCTGTTTCTCGTACTAATAATATTTTAGTTTTTCTAAATGCATTGACCTTAGTTAAAATCGACTGAGAAAAACTGTAAGGAAATTTGCGCCCTGTGGGAAGAAAATAACATTTTTTGTGAGGACTTTTTATTCAGCACGGTCAAGGACAAACGGATTTGAACGTCTCCAGACTTTCCCTTGAGAAAAATAAAACTGCATAAATAATAATAATTAATTTAAAAATTGCCAGCAGCAAGTTTGAAAGTCTCAGACCTGCTTCACGCATGTTAAATCATCAAATGCATTGCCATGTCTAACAGGTGGATCTGTTCTCACTGGTTCAACTTTAATTTAGTTTAAGAATGATTGATAAAAGCAGTCCTTTCTAAACTCACATTACATGTGCCAACAAAGAAAGTTGTGAAATTGTCACAGAGCCAGTATTTAGACTCTCCAGGAACTTAATAATAGCTCACTTACAGTTGTCTTTCCACATTAAACAGAAATAGTAGAGGGAGTATTCGACTTCATCTTTGAATAATAAGCTAGAAGAAAAAAGGAAAAAATATCCTGTCTTTTTTTGGCAATGTCTTTCCTGAATCTTGCTGACTGCACAGTCTCCTCAGCGGGTCAGTTATTTATCATTCTATTAGCGGATCAATTCCACAGAAAATTTCAATTTGGTAAACATTGGCCTACTGTAAATCTTTATTTTCTGTTTCTCCGTGCTAATAGGAAAAGAAAAAAACTGCAACCAATCTACACCGCTGAGTTTGTTGTTTCAAACTGATTCGATTGAAGTAAATTAAAGAAAGTCAGATAAAGCTCACAAAGCATAAAGCTGGACAACATTAAAATAAAATCCATTCTGGCTTAGATTCAATTCATCTGTAAGCCCAAATCTCTGCTAAAACATGCCGTTGCAAAATAACCTGTCAGCAGCATATTCACAATGGCTGGTGAGATAATAGAACAAGCACCACAATGGAACAGTTTTATTTCACGAAAGAAGATGAGCTGCTTTTCTGAGGTAATTAAACATCTTCTGTTCGTGTTTGTTTGAGCTGATCGTGAGTTGGCATGCTTTGACTTACAGACAGTCCAGGAGGCCCTTGAGGACCAGGGAAACCAATATTGCCCTATAAAAGAGTGATAATAAGAGAGCAACGGTTAGAAATATATTCCTTTATAATGGACAAAAACAGGACAAAAGCAATCCTGTCAAGAAGACCCTCACACATGTATCCCAATCTTCCTCTTCATTTCTTTTTGAATACTTGGTACTAGTAAAGTGTGACGAAATTGTACTACTCAACAAAATTGAGCACAGAAAAACTACTTGTGTGGTCCACTGGGCAACGCTAAGTGGATCAAGATCAACTTTCAATGGGTTTCAGTGAATTTGTTCTGTTTGTTGCTTTTTGTTTTCAGAGGAGTAATTTATATAAATACATCACAGCTATTTAGGTTATCAACCTGGCATCATTTGTGCTTCTTATTTGTTTATTTTTGTCTTGTTAAATCACTGTTATGTTGTTCAAAAGTTTGGGATCAGTAAGAATGGCTTTTTACTGTTTTTTTAAATGAGTCTCTTACGCTCATCAATTTATAATTAGAATAATGTTGGCAATAAACAGTTGTGCCGCCAAGTATTTTTTTTGAAACCTGTGATTTTTGTTTTTAGTATTCTTTGATGAAGAAAAAGTTAAAAAGAACAGCATTTATTCAAAATATGAATCTTTTCTAACAATATAAGTCTTCGTTATCATTTTTTAAAATCAATTTAACACATCTAAATAAACATATTAATTTCTTTCGAAAAAAGAAAGAACAAAAACTCACTGACCCCACACTTTTTTTTTTAAGATTTATTTTTGCCCTTTTATGCCTTTATTTAGATAGGACAGCGTAGGCAAGACAGGAAGCGAAGTGGGAGAGAGAGAAGGGGGTGGGATTGGGAAAGGTCCACGAGCCGAGATTCGAACTCGGGACGCCCGCAGCGCAACGGCTATATGTCGAGGCTATTGGCGCAGACAACTTTTGTTTTGTTAGAAAAGATTTATGTTTGAATTAAATACTGTTCTTTTTAAAGGAGAAGTCCACTTCCAGAACAGCAATTTACAAATAATTTACTCACCCCCTTGTCATCCAAGATGTTCATGTCTTTCTTTCTTCAGTCGTACAAAAATTATGTTTTTTGAGGAAAGCATTTCAGGATTTTCCTGCATATAATGGACTTCATTGGTGCCCCGAATTTGAACTTCCAAAATGTAGTTTAAATGCAGCTTCAAAGGGCTCTAAATGACCCCAGCCGAGGAAGAAGGGTCTTATCTAACAAAACGATTGGTCACTGTTTTAGAAAAATACAAATTTGTATACTTTTTAAGCACAAAAGCTTGTGTCGCACAGGCTCTAGGATGCACGCCCACGGGTCGTTCTTGAACGATTCGTTCATTTTGAACAAATCTTAAATCTGACTCGGGAAGAACGAGTCATCTCAGGAAGTGATTCGTTCAGTCGCACATGCGCAATATCCTACTAGGTTCTGTACTGGAATTAGTTCACCTGTTTCGAGTCTTTGGGTTTTTTGAGTCGTTTGTTCATCTTATGGGGCTGTCACGTGATGCTGATTTTGCAAAAATGAACAAAATGACTCGAAAAAAGATTTGTTCATTTTGCTGAAGGAGACTCAAAGGTCAAAGTTGGTAAAATGATCCGAACTTCCCATCACTACTATGCATCACGTCTTCTAATCACCACAAGTTCATCGTCTGTGTACTCTGGCTCAAAAAGGTACAGTATGTCGAATTTTCTCCTACAACTTCAGAATCGTCCAACATCGTTGTACCTTTTTGTTTGTAAACAGCATTTGACTTACGTGCACTTTCTTAGTCTTTGCGCGTTCGCTTTGTAAACACTGGGTCTGTGGTTCCGCCTACGTTCCGCGTCACCTTTTGACGTGATTCAATAGTACGTGAGTGCGCATCCCAGAGCCTGTGCTACACGAGCGTTTGTGCCTAAAAAGTATACAAATTTTTTTTTTTCTGAAAAAAATGACTGATTGTTTCACTAGATAAGACCCTTCTTCCTCGGCTGGGATTGTTTAGAGTCCTTTGAAGCTGCATTTAAACTACATTTTGGAAGTTCAAAATCGGGGCACCAATGAAGTCCATTTATATGAAGAAAAATCCTGAAATGCTTTTCTCAAAAAAAATAATTTTTTCACGACTGAAGACAGAAAGACATGAACATCTTGGATGACAAGAGGGTGAGTAAATTATTTGTGAATTGTTGTTCTGGAAGTGGACTTCTCCTTTAACGTTTTATTAATCAAAGAATCCTGAAAAAAGTGTCACATATCCTAAAAATAAAAATAAGCAGCACAACTGTTTTAATCATTGATTTCTGAAGGATCATGTGACACTGAAGACTGGAGTAATGATGCTGAAATTCAGCTTGGATCACAAGAATAAATTAGATTTGAATGTATATTAAAACAGAAAAATGTTATTTTACATTGTAATAATATTTCACAATATTACATTTTTTCTGTATTTTTTTATCCAATAAACGCAGCCTTGATTAGCATAAGAAAATTCTTAAAAATACATTAAAAATCCTACTGATCCCACTCCTTTGAACGGCAGTGTATTTCAGTTTAATTTTATATATATTTACATTTAAATATATTTAGAAATATATGATTAATTCATGCTGTGGGAACACAAGACACACACATTTCAGGATTCTTTTAACAATGTAACAGTGTGTGTCTTTACTGTTTTTGGTTAATGAAATCAAAAGTGAAAACCCACATTATTCAAAAACCTCCTATAGACTCCTGGTCTATAATAAGAATCTTCCCTAGCCAGTACACAAAAGTTTAAATGGCCACCAAATCTTAACTCTCATTTCTATGTTGAAATTAGGTTAGGCGCAGGTTTGTGACCATTTTGAAAAGCATTCTGCACTTCTAGGCCAAACCTGTAGGGGCCTCTCTAACCTCACAGCAAAGAATACCATACTATTCTCCCTTATTGGTCCATTCTAACTGAAAACACTGAACCTAAAAGAAGATAAATTGTGCAAACAAACACTACATTTGTGGGATTAAATGCTAGTGACTAAATTAAGTCATGCAGAACAACTGCCCATATGCTGCATTTCTGAAAGAAGTGCTCAGCATTAGTTTGCCTATATGTGATATGGGCTACACTCTGAAAGTCACCTGGGGTCACTCTATCTCAGTTTCTAAGAAAATAGGGCTTAAAAGGCAAAGTGACCTTTTAGCAGACATTCTGAAGCATGACTGGCAAAATAGAAGCTTACCGGGGTTCCAGGAAGACCAGGAGCTCCTCGCTCACCTCTAGGACCCTATAGTGAACACAGGCAAGGATTATGTTTACAGGGACAGGCAGAGGAACCATTATACATGGGCAATATAGTAATCATTATTTTATATTTATACAATTGTTTATACATATATAACATGTTAATTTGGTATGATTAACTACAAAAAACTAAATAAATAAAAATGGGAAATTTTATATACAGCAGTTCAATAAACAGTTAATATTGTGTCTTATTTTAGATGCAATATTGTTTGTTTTTGCTCAGTTTTGCTGACCTAAATAGTTTCAAACAAAACCGCAACAGAACAGTTATGGCTTTCTGAGCTTAAACACAGCTGTGTTTCATTACTGAATGAATCCATGGTTTTTAATGAATCAAGTGAACCAATGATTCAGTGATTCGTTCATAAAGACAGTAACTTGCATAGTTTCTGAACAAATCAGCTATTTCAATATTCATATCTAAACCCATTAATGCCCATTTAAAGCCCATTAATATCATAGCATTATTTATGCAATATTAAACTGCGGTGTTAATGCATTCACACCACCTCTGAAGAGTCTGTGTAAACATACACAACCAGTCAAAAGTTTTTGAACAGTAAGTTTTTAATGTTTTTTAAAGACTCTTCTGCTCACCAAGCCTGCATTTATTTAATCCAAAGTACAGCAAAAGCAGTATTATTGTAAAATATTTTTACTATTTAAAATAACTGGTTTCTATCTGGATATATTTTAAAATGTAATTTATTCCTGTGATCAAAGCTACATTTTCAGCATCATCACAACTTCAGTCTTCAGTGTCACATGATCATTCTAATATGCTGATTTGCTGTTCAAAAAACATTTTCATTACTATTATTATCAATTTTTTCAGGATTTTTGATGAATAGAAAGATCAGCTTTGGATCCCTGAGAAATTCTATTCAGCTGTTTTCAACATAATAATAATAAAAGCTTTTTGAGACGAAAATCAGAATATTAGAATGATTTCTGAAGGATCATGTGACTGGAGTAATGATGCTAAAAATTCAGCTTTGAAATCACAGGAATAAATGAAATTTGAAATATATTCAAATACAGAACTAGCAAAATAAATGCAGGCTTCGTGAGCATAAGAGACTTATTTAGAAAAACTTTTAAAATCTTGCTGTTCAAAAACGTTTGACTGGTAGTGTACCTAAATGCCACTTTAGATGCAGACAAGCTATGTTATCGCCACACCGTTGCCTTAAAAGTTTGTACGGAGTGTGTTCTATGTCAAATCAAAATGTTTGTTTTGATTCAGTTCGAAATAAATAGCAGCTGACTACGATGACTAAGACCAAGCAGAAGTCTCTGCCAACCGGTTGCATCAGCAGTGGACTGAATGAACGTGCAGGCGGTGTGAAGGCTTATAAATGTGTCCCCCACCTTTTCAGATTGTCCCTAAGCTTTTGATAACACAAATCTGGGACAGAATTTAGGACAGAATAATAGAATTTCAGTGTGCTACATATATTATAAAGTACTGTGTTGTTAGCTTCGCAATAGTTTGGATGCAGCAGAGCTCTTGTATCCATTCTAATAGGCACTGATAGGAATGAAACACAGCAAGATCTCTCACCGGCTCTCCTTTGATCCCTGGGCTCCCTGGGAATCCGGGCATCCCTGGTGCACCAACGCACTGACCACTGTTGCTCGTCTAAAAACAATGAACAAACATGAGGGTTTACAATTAAGGAACGCTATCTGTAAAGAAACGCAAATAATGGCTTTTAAGTGATGTAAAGGAACAGCTTTGTGTCAGTACAGTGAATAGTTGATCAGAACTATTTTTAATGATTTTTAATGATATAACAGTAGCTCAGCTAGTTTCATAAAGTTTCATATAATTTCCATCGAAGAGTAGCGGAATAGTGTGATTCACTCATATATAGAGTTCCAATTCATTTTAGTGAATTGGTTTGTTTGAACATTCATGTAAATAGGATCAAATAATAAACGATTCACTTATTACTGAAAAAACTTTGTGTAATAGTATGTATCATTATTAAGTAAAATATTTAGTTAAATCCTCTTGTTCATTGTTTTGAACTCATTTATACACTATCAGTCAAAAGTTTTTGAACATGTAAGATTTTTAATGTTTTTAAAAGAAGTCTCTTCTGCTCACCAAGCCTGCATTTATTTGATCCGACTGTACAATTCTGAAATATTTTTGCTGTTTAAAATAGCTGGTTTCTATTTGAATATATTTTAAAATGTAATTTATTCCTGTGATTTCAAAGCTGAATTTTTAGCATCATTACTCCAGTCACATGATCATTCAGAAATCCTTGTAATATCCTGATTTGCTGTTCAAAAAAGATTATTATTATGTCGAAAACAGCCGAGTAGAATTTTTTCAGGTTTCTTAAATAGAAACTTCAGAAGAACAGCATTTATCTGAAACAGAAATCTTTTGTAACATTATAAATGTATTTATCGTCACTTTTGATTCATTTGAAGGCTTCCTTGCTAAATAAAAGTATTAATTTCTATAATTTCTAAATAATAAAAAAAGATACTGACTCCAAACTTTCAAATGGTATAGTATACAATGTTACAAAAGCTTTTTATTTATCAAAGGATCCTGAAAAAAATATACTCTGTTTTAAATATTGGTAATAATAAATTAAAAAATGTTTTCTGAACAGCAAATCAGCATATTAGAATGATTTCTGAAGAATCATGTGACACTGAAGACTGGAGTAATGATGCTGAAAGTTTGATTTTGATCAAAGGAATAAATTACATATTAATATTTATTCAAACAGAAAGCAGTTATTTTAAATAGTAAAACATTTAACAGTTTTACTGTTTTTGCTATATTATGGATCAAATAAATGCAGGCTTGGTGAGCAGAAGAGACTTCTTTAAAAACTTTTAGCTGGTAGTGTACAGTGTTTTTCTAGTTTAATACAAGCTCTGTGACTGAATCAAAAATGCCGTGAACAGCAACATTTAGCTAACTTATTAGTATTTTTAATCCTTATGAGGTTGTTAATTGTTAATAATTGAGATTATTTTATTCAGTTCATTCATTTAATATTTTTTCATTATTTTTGTGCCAGACATATACATCTGAATACCAAATTAAAAAAATACTACCTAGCGATATATTTACCCACTTAAACAGCTCGAATGTAAACAGCTATGACCGTAGTTTAACCGTTATGACATTATGACTGGCTTGTAGCTTGGGAAGCTTTCCTATCACTGTTTTATGTGAGTTTAAAAAGAGAATAGATCAATTGGTCCACAAACTTACAGGGACACTTGGTGTTTCTTCTCTCTGCAGCTTCTCTAGACACTGTAAAGGCGATCATAGAGCTAGGTTTAGTATTATATGTTCTAGCATGAGCAAAACTACTGTATGCCAAACAGAAAGCGTAAAACAAGTGAACAAATCAATGTTATGAATGCAAACCCACGCCCTGTTTAATACCAATCACATCATCCATCATTCAGCCCTCTCACCCGTTCGCATCCTTCGTCGGGTACGACACCAGGCTTTCCCTGATCTCCCTTCTCGCCCTTAGCGCCAACTATGCCGGGCACACCAGGTAGGCCCTTGGAGCATTCGCCACAACCCTCCTACAGTGAAGCATACACATGACACAAAAACACATGTGTACTCAATGCAAGAAAAAACACAGTACCTGCATGCAAATACTAGTGAACAGTATTGATGCACTGAAGAGTGAGAAGGTACAGACAGACAAAGGAAGATGCATGAAATTTAAACACAGGATATTTTGTTAAAGGGATAGCTCACCCAAAAATGACAATTACCCCATGATTTATTCATCCTCAAGCCATTCTGTTTACATAAATGTATATGACTTTCTTCTTTCAGACTAATACAATTGAAGTTACATTAAAAAATGTCCGGGCTCTTCCAAGCTTTATAATGGCAGTGAATGAGTTGAGATTTTTAAGTTCAATATAGGACATCCAAACAAATAAAAAAGGAAAATGTTGGAGGATTTAGATATACCTGTAAGCCATAAGGAGACTGGTTTTCCTTTGCTGTAAACAAAACTTGGTTCTCGCGAGACTAGCATATTCTCACCGGATCTTATGCTACGCCTATGCCCTACGTCATCCGCTGGAATCCTACTCTCTCGTGAATGTGCGTACAACAGTTAGCGGCAGATAGATATTACAGTTTATTAAGTTTTAAATATGGATGTTTTTCTTACACAAACACAACGTTTTGCTTCATAAGGCCTTTATTAACCTGTCAGTGCAGTGTGGAGCACTCTTTATGATGGATGGATGCACTTTATTGGACTTCAAAATCTCAACACCCATTCACTGCCTTTATAAAGCTTGGAAAAGCCAGGAGATTGTATTCGACTGAGAGAAGAAAGTCATAAGCGCCTAGAATGGCTTGACGGTGAGTAACTCATGGGGTAATTTATATTTATGCCAGCAGAGAGCCCTGCGGCACCATCACATTAATGCTGCAACACACCAGACAGGTTACTCAGCACTGGAATGAATCATGCCTTTAAATCTTGTCTTAAGGATTAAATCTTACTTAAGGATTAGCTTTTACTTGACTACTGGTTTATTTATTTATTTTTTTACATTCTATTTCATTTTATTTTTATTTTTTATATTTAATTTATTCTATTTTATTTTGATTATTTTGTTATGTTTTATTTTTCTTATTTTCTATTTTATTTCATTTTTATTGCATGTTTTATTCTTATTTTATATTATCTTATATTCATATTTTATTTTGTTTTTTATTTTATATTTTATACATTTTGTTGTATTTTTATTTTTTCTTCTTTTATTTTGTTTAATTTTCCATTTCATTTTTTTTTATATTTATTTTATTCTTTTATTTAGCTGATTTTGTTATTTTTATTTTCTTATTTTATATTTTATTTCATTTCTATGGCATATTTGTTTTAATTCTATTTTATATTTTCTTTTATTTTTTATATTTTTTGTTTTTATTTAATATTTTTTGTTTTTATCTTACATTTCATAAATTTTGTTGTATTTTTATTTTATTTAGCTTATTTTGTTATTCTTTTTCTTATTTTATATTTTATTTCATTTTTATTATATATTTTATTTTGTTTTATTTTCTTTTTATTTTATATTTTCTTCTATTTATTGATATATTTTTCATTTTGTTGTATTTTAATATTTTATTCTGATTTTTTTTTTAATTATTTTATACTGTTCTATATGCTTATTTTGTTATATTTGTGTTATTTTCGTATTTTCTATTTTTATAAATTTTGTCACTGTTGAGTTGTTCTTTATTATGTTATAATTTTATTTTATCTTCTGTTTGTTATTTATTTTATTACATTTTATTGTACTTATTTATTATATATTTTTTTAATAAATATTTTATTTTGCTTATTTTTGTTATTTTTGTTTTATTTTATTATTTTATATTTTTAGTCATTTTGATATTGCTGAGTTGAGTTGTTTTTATATTTTATCTTCTTTTTTTTTACTTTATCTTTGATGATTTTTTAAAATCATTTTAAAAGTTTTTACATGCACTATATAAAATGAGTTTTTTTTAATTCTTTCATTGATGCACAACGTCTCTCTCACTAACTGTGCACACACACATCATCGTGTGAAAAAAGGCATGCACATGTTTTCACAGAAATGTTGATACATCAATAAGTTTGCACTTTTTTCTAAAGGATCAAATTTAGAAACCACACGTATGTGAAAATCTCAAAAAAACATGAAGGTGTCAGGCTAAAATGCTTCTTGTATAGATACTAAATATCTAAGTGATAAGTCTTATGTATTTCAGAGCACTATAAATGATGTTCAGCATAAATCTAGAACAGATTCAGCATGGAAATGCAGCTGAAATGCAGTAAAGGCCTCTATGCATGAAGCCCATATATGGAGATAATGGGTGTGTATTATGCTAATGAGCATCTTTCTCATTTAGAATAATTCAGATTCAGATCTGCTGTTGTGAACCTTTCCTGAGCACATAAATGAGATCATCAGTACACATTATGATGAATGAGAGCCGGTGTTTTTGTGAATGGGAGTCTTACTTGTCAAGAGTGGCTTGGTCTTGTTTGGCCCATGAGAATTTCCCATTTATGACGCTCACGGCGTATTCTGAAGAGAGAGAAAGCGTGAGTCAGCTAAACAGAGTCGTGAGTCAGGTTTGAGGAAAGGAAACTTGCAGACAGCAACAGAAAAAAAACACAGATTTCACAATGACTCAGTGTGAGAGGCGCTCAGGAACAGTGGTGTTTGATTGTTTCAGCATGTCGTCTCCGATACCTGAAGCGTTATTTCTTCTGTCCACGCTCTCTGGATCAAGCTCATCATGACTCAGGAAATCCTGGATGCGCTTCAGAGACACGCTGGCCTGATGAATGATCACACATTAACAATCAGACGTGAAGCGGGACAGAACTGCTTATACTGTAGGAGCACAAAACACGTTGAAGCTGATCTCACTGCAGGAATATCCTGTGCTGAATATTACGCAATTATCTCACAAACAGACTCGCCTTCTGAAGTAGGTCACTTACGAATATTACAGACAAATGATGACATTGCATTTGAACTGAGCCCAATCATTTCAAAATAAAGAAAAAAAATATTTTCCGCTTATTTGTCAGCATCTCTGGCAGAGCAAAAGTCAAGAAATCTAAAATGTATGATATCATAATCATTTTCTGATTTTCTGATCAATTTACAAATATTTTATTTAATTTATAATGATTTAATTTTATTTAATAATAAGTAAATAATTAACAAAGAAATAATTTAATGCATATTAAATTATTAAATAAATAAACAATTATATATACTTTTTTAATTATATAACATTAAACATTTCAATCTAACTTTTTAAAATTATATATATATATATATATATATATGTGTGTGTGTGTGTGTGTGTAACTTTTATTTCACCTAGTTGCACATTTTTGATCAAATTATACATATTTGTATATCATTTGTAATTATTTAATCATTTTAAAATAAATAATTAACAAATAAATAAATGTATATTAAATTATGAAATAAATAAATAAATATATATACTTTTTTAATTATATAACTATTTTGATCAATTTATACATATTTTACATTAAATAATTCTAAATTAAATGTAAAAAATTATATAAATTTTTTATCATTTTATACATTTTTTAATTTAATTTATATTATTTTTATAAATGTATATATTAGAGATGCACGATATTGGATTTTTGCCGACATCCGATATGCCGATATTTTTTCATCTCATTTTGGCCGATACCGATACCGATACCGATATATATCATTTTATTTGGAAAGTTAGTTTTTAACAATAACTTATTCGTTAGGATTAAATAAATAGTAATGAGTGGTTTACATTCAATCCCTTCTTTTTCATCAGTAGACTAGCATTATTTATGATCTGAATTTTGTAAATTAAGTTCACTTTTGCTATGTTATAAGCCGAACTTTGGATGCTTTCACTTTCGAATTCGCAATCTGAATACAACATTTCAAAACGAAAACAGAAAAGTAGAACTAAACTGGGTGACTGTGAGGGTGCTTTGCGGGACATGAACAGGACATAATTCATTGCTACAATTTCTTAATTCGTTCCTATGATTTATTAATTTATTAATTTGTAAAATGAGGGAACGAATTAATATGTAGTATTAATGAATTGTTAATTTATTCCCACGAAATATTTTATTTCCCACCCGCAATTTATCACAGTAAGAGATACGAAAACATGGATTAAAAGTGAATGACAAGAAAATAAACCTAAGAAATTAAAGGGTGAGACGGTGAGGATTTGGGAAAATAAAAATATTAAGTTATGTGGCAATTCGTGACCAACTGGCAAAACAGTACACTTTTTTTGCACAAGAATACCAACATGTTTACCTTCTCTGGTTTAACAAGCGGTCTTTTACCCTACTCGAAAACCAAATCCTCCGTCCGCCAGCGTTTCCAGAATAGTCGCGTCCTTTTTGCCGTCACCACCTGGCTCGTGCTGACACTACAAATACAAACCAGGCTCTACACCCGAAGCGCTCACAACGAAAACTACTCTTTGCGTGATCAGTGAAATCCTGAATATGCCACGGCTTTGTAACTCTGTAACCCGCGCTGTATGGAGCAGACGCTTCAGCACTGCAGATCAGGCACTCGCACAAATGCGACCACGTCAAATTTTAACTTGCACATTTAAAAAAAAAAAAAAAAAGTGACAGTTTTGATCATTCTAGAGCCCTGCAACACAAAGGCATTCAACATGGAAAGAAAGTAATAGAAATGTAGTCACTAAGTCATGTTTAATTATAATTTCTAATTATTTTATACGGTGCACTGCGCTCTGACAGGGCTGCGGGACACGAACATAATTATTTCCTACAACTTGTTAATTAGTTCCTACGTTTTATTAATTTATTAATTTGTAAAATAAGGGAACGAATTAAAAAGTCGTATTAACGAATTCTTAATTTATTGCCACGAAATCTTTTATTTCCCACACGCCGTTTACCCGCATAAATGATCCGACAACATGGATTAAAAGTAAATGACAAGAAAACAAACCTGCGAAATTAAAGGGTGAGACGGTGATGATTTGTGAAAAGAAACTATAAATATTATTAAGTTTGTGGCAATTCGTGACCAACCGGGAAAACAGGACACACAGCCGCTTATGGCTTTAAATGTATTGGCTCGAACTGCATGAATCCAAAAGTATGGTCGCTACTAACATTTGCCTGCTAACCAATTATTTAACTTAGAAAGAATGCTTTGTACCTCACTTGTGTCATATTCACGATAAAATGTTTCATATGAGCAACAGTGTGTTTTGCCGTTGCGCCGCCGAAGAAAGAGAATTCACTGACCGCGCGCCGTAATTACTTTTTATTTTAAATGCAGATCATGTCATGTGCAAACACAGCCATTGGGTTTCAAAATACAACAAAGAGCACCATAAAACCATTTAAAATGTGCATTTAGCGATCTAGTGACTGGATATGAAACAGGCAACAGTAAATTATCCCAAATGGAACAACGGCGCGCTTTCTCCTATAGCCGCTGCTGCCACTGCACGTGCTATTGCTATGCATCATTCTGTATGTGTATTCTCAGTTTAAATGCAGCGATACAAAACAGTGAATCTACTCCTCATTCAGTCAAAACTTTGCTTCAAGAATGAGCCACACTGCTGACGTGATCTAATCCCTAGCACACCCTTAGCACGTGAGTTAACATATTCATCTTATCGGCAAAACATATCGGCATAATTTTTCATATCGGGCCGATGCCGATATTTACATTTGAAGTCATTATCGGCCGATTCCGATATCAGTCCGATAATATCGTGCATCCCTAGTATATATTATATTTATATTATTATATATATATATATATATATATATATATATATATATATATATATATATATATAAATTATTACTGTTACTGAGTGTATATTAAATATTTAAGTTTAACTTTTTAAAATGGTTTTTAAAAAATTAGTTTTTTAATTTTTTTAAATTAATTGATGTAAAATAAAAAATAAATAATTATTAAATAATTGAATCTATATCTATCTATCTATCTATCAATATCTATATATCTATATATATATTCACACACACTTGTTTTATTTTATTTACTTATATTTTTTCAACCAGTTTATACTTATTTTTTTATTTATATTATTTCATTAATGTAAAATAATAAATAATAATTAAATAAATCATGTATACTAAACATTTAAATCCAACTTAAAACTATATATATATATATATATATATCACCTATTTTATCTAATCAATTTAAAATAATAATAATACAATAAATAATTTAATGCATATTACAATTTTAAATGATATATTTATATGTAATTACATTATTAAATCCATATTAAATATTTTAAATATTATTAAATATTATTATATACTCTCTATTTCTCTCTCTATATATATATATATATTATATATAAAATAAGAAACTTCAACTTAATTATTTAAAATACATAAATATATATATATATATATATATATATATATATAGTTGAATTTTGACAACTTTTACTGCTCTGTGTGACAGAGGCTGATGAAAAAGCAGAAAATATTTTTGCCTTACTTTCATATCTGTATATGTAAGTTTATTTTACACCATAATCAATAACGTCCGTGATGTAGCTCTAAAACTGGAATGGACTGTAATATTTCTGTAATATTAAGGAATCGGAGGCTCACTTGTACGATGCTGCTGATGACTTGTGGAAGCATGTTCAACGGGAACCTCAGGATGTTGAACAGAGACAAAGACACAAAGGCCTTCTCTGCATCCAAGATATTTTCATCACTTGAGGTCACGTACACCGCAAACGTCATCAAAGCCACCTGAACAACATCACAACACAATCATCACACATTCAGACTTCAGTCAGCTCTAAAGAGTGAAACAAAGGTCTGTGTTTGGTGTGCACTCTGAGCTATTAATCACGCCGGCTAATGCACTTCTGAAACGTGAGCCGGCAACTTGACGCCTAGATAGGGATCTACCGCATCGCTTTTGCATTTTCACAAGACACATAAAACCACACAGAAAGCGATAAGTTACCAGGAAGGGCGCGCTGGTCCAGGCCATGGTGGAGAGAGCGCTGAGATAAGCCGTCTTGCGCAGCACGTTCAGCTCCTTCTGCCGGATCTGCAGGATCTTCTCCTTGAAGGAGACTTCCCAGGCGTAGAGCTTCAGCACCTTTATGCCATTGAGAATCTCATTCATCAGCTTGATGCGGTCGTCCTTATACTTCATCTGCTCCACCTGTATAGAGTTTTTATTTATATTTTGAATTAGATAGTAATGTAATACTTTCCATTTTATTTTTTTCAAATTTTTGCATAATTTTGTCATTTTGTTGTGCATTTCTGTCATTTTTATAAGTCTGGTTTTTAAACATTTTCATGTAAAATTGTATTAATTAATTTTAGTTTTTAGTACATCAAATTGAAAGGCTTGCATATAATTTAATTTTAAAAAATAATATTAAATAATCTATATTATATTATTATAATCTATATTATATTTGGTGGTCTTATACAAATGTATATTTAATTTAATTTAATTTAAAATTTCATTTTCTGTCATAATCAACAGCATGTGTGCATTAGCTCCAAATTTGTACTTAACCTGGAATATTTTTAATTTAATTAAATTTTTAATTTATTTTTAATTTAATTTAATTTAATTTAATTATTTTCTGCCATAATCAACAGCATGTGTAAATTAGCTCTAAAGTTGTATTTACCCTGGAATATTGTTTAATTTAATTTAATTTAATTAATTTATTTTTTTTTTATTTTAATTTATTTTTTAATTTTAATTTTTTTTTTTAATTTATCTTTAATTTATCTTTAATTTAATTTAATTTAATTTAATTTAATTTAATTTACTGCCATAATCAACAGCATGTGTGAATTAGCTCCAAAGTTGTTTAACCTGGAATATTGTTTAATTTAATTTAATTTAATTTTCTGCCATAATTAACGTGAATGTAATGTAGATCTAAAGTTGTATTTAATTTAATTTAATTTAATTATTTAATTTATTGAATTGACTTGAATTTACTTGAAATGAATTTAATTTTCAGATATAATCAACGGCATATGTGATTAAGCTCTAAAGTTGTATTTGACCTGGAATATTTTTATTACCTTTGTTTTTATAATTTAATAGAAATTTTAATTTTACTTTCAATCATTTAAGTATATAAAAAAAAATAATAACAGAAAAAAATTAGATTAAATAAATTAAACAAAAATGAGAAATGATGCATTGGCAACTACATCAAATAATATAAGTTTTTATTTATTATTATCAGTAATTTATTATTAGTAGTAGTAGTATTTATACATTTATTAGTAAATTTATTTTATTTGAAGTAACACAAATGTTTTTGTGGATTTTAGTTAACGATAATAATCATAACCATAACTGTTTAGCTTTTTTATTTAATTTAATTTTTTTTTTTTTTTTATTTCAAGTAACACAAATGTTCTTGATGATTTTAGTTAACAAAAATATCCATAACCATAACCGTTTAGCTTACAAAAGTAACCATAATATTAGCATTCAAATACTGAAATATATTAATATCAACACAAACTGCCAAAAATATGCTTATTAATATGCCATTAGCTGAATAGGAAAACTGATCATTTTTATCTAGATTTTATCCTTTAATCTATTATGTTTTTTATGTTATTTTATTTTAAGTTAACATTTCTTTAAAAAAAAAATAAATAAATAATAATAATATATAACAATATAACAAAAAGTTATACAGTTTTAGTTAGCTATAATAAACCTGGTGTGGCGTACAGACAGAAATGAAATCACACATGGTTTTGTGTTTCAAGTTTAATGTGTGATGTGTCTTTAAGAGGAAACGACAGCTTGATAGAAACTTCACCTACATGTAAAAGACTGATAAGCTTGAGCTGTGAAAACCTCAGAGCTGACGCAAATATTGATGAGCATGAAAACTGCAAGCTAGAGAAGAGAAGAGAGTCAAACCTGGTAAGTTCTGGTCTTCATGGCGATGAAAGCGTTGAACGGGATCAGCAGAACCATCACGGCCACACCGGCCAGAACCGACGGACCCAGATTCTGAACACAAGACAGAAAACCATTAGAACGAAGCTTTCACATCTGTGCTTCTGTCACATATTTAAAGCTGACATCTCTTCAGTCCCCAGATTTTATACTGGCCATCACTTATCCTGACACACAGTAACTATCATAACATTTGTATATATCATAAATTTGATTCTTTTTTATTATCATTTTATATTATTACTATTTATCTTTATTTTATTTCATCTTTATCCTTTCCTTTCCTTTTAGTTTCATTTTAGCTAAAGTTTTAATAATTTTGTTGTGTTTTTTTATTATTTCATTTTTGTTTTTTCAGTACTTATCTGTAGTTTTTTTATTAATGTATTAATAAATAACATTTTATTAAGAATTATCCATTTTTTATATTAATGATAATTACATTTTTATTTTATTTTCACTTTAATTTTAGCCCAACTTAGTAATTTTATTGGGTTTTTGTCAGTTTCTTTTTTATGTCTCTATGTTTTATTAATTTGATTTATTGATTTATTAATAAATCAAATTGTATTTTGAAATTGTATTATTAAAATGAACATGTAATTTATTTAATTTATTTTCTTTTGTTTTAGTTATTTTAGTACTTCAGTAAAATAAATGAAATAAAATAAGTTTTAGTATTTTATTTCAATTAATATTTATTTTAAGTACGAAAAAATATTTTTATGGTTTTAGATTAGGTTTTTTTAATGATAGATTAAATTTTGTATTATTTTATTTGCACTTTAATTTTAGCTAAAATTATAGTAATTTTGTTTTGTTTTTGTCAACTGTATAATGTATTTATATCTCTATGTTTTTATTCATTTTAATTAAATTTACTAAATTGTATTAAGAATAATTAATTTATTAATATATAATTTTTTTAAAATATAATTATTAATATTAACAATTAATTTATTTATGAATTTTCTTTAGTTTTAGTTATTCTAGTACTTCAAGTTAAACGAAATAATGTTGCCGTTTAAGCATTTTATTTCAATTAAATTTTAATGCAATTAAATGTTTAGTAACACTTTATTTTAAGGTGTCCTTGTTACACATTTTATATGTTCTTACTATTATAATAACAATTAATTATGCATAATTACACGCAATTAACCCTTTTTGTTTATTTCAAATGACAAATTTTTTTTTAATGATTTTAGGTTTTTGGTTTTATGTTTAGTTAATAATAATAATAACCCTGACCAACAACTGTCTGAACAGGAAAATTGACCATTTTGAACTAAATGTCTTAAATTTCAGTGGTTTCAGGCACAAATCGTTCTTTACAGTGTGTACACAAAGTGTTGCATTACTTTTTATATTACATATTTATATCGTCTTTAATGTAAAAATTCTCCAGTTTCAAATGTATCAAGCCTATTTATTTCACTCATAAATATAACTGATTATACTGCCTTATTGGATTTGCATTCAGCATCTGTTTCAAAACAAAACCTGACACACATTTAAAAAAAGAAACATTCTGTATGAATACGATTGTCCTTTGAACAACAGAAGCCAGAGAAAGTATGTAAATGTATTGAAATGTGTAGCGCTGTACCTCCCAGAGGAAGAAAAGCGCCAGGACGATCTGCAGCGGCGCCGACCACAGCATGTTCAGGAAGGTGGTGAGATCCATGAAACGCTGGGCGTCTACAGACATCAGGTTCACCACCTCACCCACCGTCGACGAGCGCTTGGCCTCGTTCGTGATCACTAGAGACTGCAGAGAACAAAAACTGTCAGAAACTACACTGCATTCAACACTAATTCAATTTAAATAAATAAGAATAATTAGAATAAGAATGCATTACTATTGTTGTTATTATTAATAAGAATTATGCAAGATATATAATAAATCAATAATAATGTTATGAATTTATAAGTAACAAATAATAAATAATATCTCCATAGTTTTCAAACAGGTTTCAACAAACCAGCATACACTGTAAAAAATATTTTTCATTGTCACAATATAAAAACAACTAATAATTTCATTTCTACTTTGATTTCAACTACATTTTGCATCAGCAACTAAAGTAAAAGTGGTTGAAAAAGTTATAATAATAACAGTAATAAATAATAATACATAATATTTCTGTAGCTGATGAACATGTTTCCACAAACCAGTAAACACTGTAAAAAAAATTATTTTTTTACTGTCACAGTCCAATAACAACTGATAATTTCATTTCTACCTTTTGATTTTCTGCAACCGTAATTTAAAGTGGTTTAAAAAGTAATATTAAAAAAGTAAAATTAAAAAGTTTCCACAAACCAGCATACTGCAAACATCTATGTTCATTGTAATAATATATAAAAAACAACTAATAATTTAATATTTACTTTGCTTTCCACTAGATTTTGCCACTGGCAAATTCAATTTAAAGTTTAATAAATGATAATAATAATAATAATAATAATAATAATAATAATAATAGTTGTCAAACATGTTTCTACAAACCTAAAACACTGTAAAAAATATTTTCTTTTATTGTCATAATACAAAAACAAATGCATCAGTAATTCAATCTGAAGTTGTTGAAAAATTCTGTAACAAATAAAAATAAATACATAAAATGTAGGTTGTAACTTTGGTGCCACTTTTTATTTTAATGTAAAACAGTTTTACAGTTTTGTGGACTTTTTTGTTTTTTACAGTAAAATAGTAATATTCTGCATATGATTTAACATATTATATGTCAATCCCAGTGTACCTCATTTTGCACTAACTAAAATTGTACAAAACGCCCATTGTTTAAATTCTCTCATCATGCAAGTATGTAAATATTGTAAATTTTATCTATATTTCTGACTTCCTTTTGCAGATTATCTTTCATAAAAGTTCTAAAACAACAGAAAAATAAAAACCTTAAAAAGTTTATACAAAAATTCTTATGAACTAAAGTTTGTACTATGTTTTTTGGACTTGTTGAAGTTCTTAAGTACATTACTACAGTATATATCATTAAGTAGTTAATGCACTGAACTTGTCAGTGCTTTCTCTTATGCAATATCCTGTGATTTTAAAGATTAATGGTTGTTTCAGTTTCAGTAATATTGCCTGCAACAAACAAACACACCCACAGTTTAGGGGAATTGACGTGTTACGCAAATGTGGGTAAAAGTGCACTAACGTGTGTGAACACCCATTACACCTACACCACACCTAACACTTCTCAAATCCTTACTCTATTCTATTCTTTAACTCAGAGTAGAGTAGAGTAGAGCAGAGCAGAGGCCACAAGGCAAAACCACACAAAAGCTGCATTTTATTTAAATCACTGTCTGTCTGCAATCGTGACTCAGTTTATTCTCTGGTCTAAACACAATGTCATGCTGGTGCCTCCACTGCTGTCATGCTGGAATTAACATTTAATGTACATATCTTAATTTTCAATGGATTTTTAAAACATTTCATTGCATTTTTTTTAAATAGTTATTAAACTGAGTGCAAATAAAATAAAAAACGATGCTTTCTAACTATACTGTCACACAGAATAACGTCTAGGTTACGTACGTAACCCTCGTTCCCTGAAGGAGGGAACGGAGACGTTACATATGGGAACTCGCTTGAGAGTCCAATCATCTCCAAGCCTTATTCAAAAGGCCAATGAACATTCATGAACATTGGCGAGTGGTATTTGCATGCCGAGCCACTCCCCCGTACATACGGGTATATAAGATGGCGGCGTGCAACCACTCATTCAGGCTTTTGCTGAGGAGCCGAGCTGCAGCCCGGCGTCAGCGCGACGTCAGGTCGTGGCAGGGGATGTAACGTCTCCGTTCCCTCCTTCAGGGAACGAGGGTTACGTACGTAACCTAGACGTTCCCCTTCAGTCGTTTCACTACGACGTTACATATGGGAACAGACCCATGGAACAGGCCACGAACCAGACGTCGCGTTACGCAACACACCGCGTGCCGACAGGCGGACGTGTCAGCAGACGGATATGAGCGTAACCTTCCCAACGCCCTGGGGGCCAATAGGGGGCCCCACAGGGATGCCAGTTGTACTGAAGCAGGAGTTGGGGGGGCGGAGCACATGAAATCTCTACATGTGGAACACAAGAAATTCAATATATCCATAGATTTTAGGGATATATGAGGGAAACATCGGCCTTCTGGCTGACCGTGGAAAAATACTGAAACATGTTGCCACAACCTGCTGGGCGAAGGAGACCCAACCGGAGCACAGACAAGCACTACTCCGCACTAGGCCTGACTGCGGGGCATGGAGGACCCAGGTTCGCCGGAGGGAACAACTGAGGGAAATAGCGCACGGATCCATTAGGAATGGCGCAGCAAGCCGACACCAGCCGGACTCCCGCTCGCCTGTGATGTCTATGTTAAGACACGGGAGGATACGGCCTCTACACGAAGGTTGTAGAACCTGGCGAAGGTATTAGGTGTCGCCCAACCCGCAGCTCTACAGATATCTGCTAGTGAGGCGCCATGAGCCAACGCATAGGATGAGGCAACACTCCGTGTGGAGTGGGCACGAACACCTAAGGGGCATGGCTCTCCCTGGTTTTGGTACGACAGGGAGATGGCATCTACCACCCAATGGGCCAACCTCTGTTTGGAGACAGCATTCCCTTTCTGCTGACCTCCAAAGCAGACGAAGAGCTGCTCGGTGCGTCTGAAGTGCCGAGTGCGGTCCACGTATATACGCAGAGCGCGAACTGGACACAGCAGCGCAGAGGCTGGGTCTGCCTCCTCCAGGGGCAGAGCTTGCAGGTTCACCACCTGATCGCGGAAAGGCGTGGTGGGAACCTTGGGCACATAACCAGGCCGGGGTCTCAGGATGACGTGAGAATCGCCGGGCCCGAATTCTAGGCACGCTTCGTCGACAGAAAAAGCTTGTAGGTCCCCTACCCTCTTGATGGAGGCCAGTGCAGTCAGGAGCGCTGTCTTAAGTGACAGATATTTTAGCTCAACCGACGCAAGTGGCTCAAATGGGGCCTCCCGCAGGCCCTGGAGGGCGACGGAGAGGTCCCAAGAGGGTATGGGGTGCGGCCTGGGGGGATTAACCCTTCTCGCACCCCTCAGGAACCTCACGATGAGTTGGTGCTTACCTAGGGATGTTCCATCCACTGCATCGTGGTACGCTGCAATGGCAGCAACGTACACTTTGAGAGTTGAAGGGGACAGCCTGCGCTCCAACTTTTCCTGCAGGAAGGAAAGCACTACTGCAATCGTACATCTCTGTGGGTCCTCCCCGCGAGAGGAACACCAGTCGACGAACAGACCCCATCTCAGCGCATAAGCCTGCCTTGTGGAGGGGGCTCTGGACTGAGTGATAGTTTCTATCACGGCCTGTGGAAGGCCGGAGAGGTCTGACGCGTCCCATCCAGGAACCAGACGTGCAGGTTCCACAGGTCGGGGCGCAGGTGCCAAATTGTGCCCATCCCCTGAGAAAGAAGGTCTCTCCTCAAGGGGATTTTCCAGGGAGGGGCTGCCGCGAGGGAAATGAGTTCTGGAAACCAGGTCCGGGTGGGCCAGTATGGAGCAACCAGCAGAACCTGCTCCTCGTCCTCCCTGATCTTGCACAGTGTCTGTGCAAGGAGGCTCACTGGGGGAAAGGCGTACTTGGGCCCCGGAGGCCAGCTGTGTGCCAGTGCGTCCCTGCCGAGGCTGTGGGGAGCCTCGTTGAGGGAGTAGAACCGCTGGCAGTGGGAGGATTCGGGGGAGCAAACAGATCTATCTGGGCCTCCCCGAAATGGCTCCAAATCAGCTGGACTGTCTCGGGGTGGAGTCGCCATTCTCCAGGATGGGTGGACTGCCGTGAGAGCTGGTCGGCTGCACGGTTGAGTTCTCCTGGAATGTGAACGGCACGTAGCGATTTCAGCCACGTTTGACTCCATAGGAGCAGATGGCGGGCGAGTTGTGACATGCGACGGGAGCGTAGACCACCCTGACGGTTGATGTAGGCTACAGTCGCTGTGCTGTCGGTGCGAACAAGCACGTGCTTGTGACGCAACGTCGGTCGGAAGCGACGAAGGGCCAGAAGCACAGCCAACAACTCTAGGCAATTGATATGCCATTGCAGTCGAGGTCCTGTCCAGGAGCCCGATGCTGCTTGCCCGTTGCATACAGCACCCCAACCCGTGGAAGAGGCATCCGTGTATACCACAAGATGCCTGGAGACTTGTCCCAGGGGGACTGTGGCCTGAAGGAAGGCCGGGTCTGACCACGGGCTGAACAGGCGGCGACACTGCGGGGAAACGCCAATCCGGAGTGTGCCACGGTGCCATGCCCATCTCGGGACTCGATCGTGTAACCAGCGCTGAAGCGGTCTCATATGAAGCAGGCCGAGCGGCGTCACTGCGGCTGCGGCTGCCATATGCCCCAGGAGCCTCTGAAATGTTTTGAGAGGGACCGCTGTTTTGTGTCTGAATGACTCCAAACACTTCAGCACTGACTGCGCGCGCTCGTTGGTGAGGCGGGCTGTCATACTGACCGAGTCCAGCTCCACACCGAGAAAAGAGATCCTCTGCACTGGGGAGAGTTTGCTCTTCTCTCGGTTGACCTGAAGGCCCAGATGGCTGAGGTGCCGGAGCACCAAGTCCCTCTGTTCGCACAACAGATCTCGCGAGTGAGCTATGAGAAGCCAGTCGTTGAGATAGTTGAGGATGCGAATGCCCGTCTGCCAAAGAGGGGACAGGGCAGCCTCCGCGACTTTCGTAAAGACGCGGGGAGAGAGGGAGAGGCCAAATGGAAGCACTTTGTACTGATACGCTCGACCCTCGAAAGCAAACCGTAGGAAGGGTCTGTGTCGAGGCAGGACCGAGACGTGAAAGTACGCGTCCTTCAGGTCGATGGCTGCAACCCAATCCTGGGGACGAATGCATGTTAGGATGCGCTTCGTCGTGAGCATCTTGAACGGCAGCCTGAGAAGGGACCGATTCAGAGCTAGAAGATCCAGGATGGGTCTTAACCCACCGCTCTTTTTGGGCACGATGAAGTAAGGACTGTAAAACCCTGACCTCATCTCGGCTGGAGGGAAGGCTCGATTGCGTCCTTCGCCAGTAGGACTGCAACCCCCGCACGAAGCACAGCGGCATGTGTGTCCGAATGGACAGAAGTGGAAAGGACGCCTCTGTACCTGGGCGGACGCCTGGCGAACTGAATCGCATAGCCGAGACGTACCGTCCGAATCAACCACCGCGAGGGGCTGGGAAGCTGAAGCCAGGCTCCCAGCCTGGTCGCCAGGGGTATCAAAGGGACGTTGACCGACGTGACCGCAGTGGGGCAGCCTGGGGGGGGAAGGGGACTGATCCCAGAAGGAAGAACGTCCTGGAGAAAAGTCAGACTGCACTGGGCAGCGCTTACCTTCTTCCCTGGTTCCCGCGCTGGCGACATCAGGCTCCGAGTCCGAATCCGAGGAGACACTTCTTGGGCGCTGCTCAAAGATGGAACTCGGGGCCTGAACCCCGGAGGTGAGAGAATTGACTCTTTCTGTGACAGCTCCCGGCCCTCCACCGGGAGTGGGGACGTTGATGTTGTTATCCCCCAAAGAGCGATTCCCTCCACCTCCAGGTTGCCCGTGGCAGGGACGCTTCGCAGATCTTTTGCGGGTGACCGGCCCCTGAGACGCGGGCGGCGCCGCTCTCCCACGGCCAGCTCGACGTCGGGCTGCCAATCTGGTGTCATGTACCTTAGCAGGGGACGGAGCTGGTTGTTTGGAAGCCGCGGGAGGGCGCCCTCGGCGACGAGCAGGCGGAGGTTGGGGCCCTGCGGACGTGGTTGGAATGTCGCGGCGGGGCAGGATGTGTTTAATCGCCTCCGTCTGCTTTTGAACCGCCGAGAACTGCTGGGCAAAGTCCTCGACGGTGTCGCCGAATAGGCCGCCCTGGGAGATAGGAGCGTCGAGAAACCGTGATTTGTCGACATCTGCCATCTGGGCCAGGGTCAGCCATAGATGTCGCTCCTGGACCACTATGGTGGACATCAACTGACCAAGGGAACGCGCCGTCACCTTCGTAGTCAGTGGCGGCGCGGAGTTCCTCCATTGCACCCTGGTCAGAACCCCTCTCGTGCAGGTGTTTCAACACCTTGGCCTGGTACACCTGTAAGGTGGCCATGGCGTGCAAGGCGGTGGCAGCCTGTCCAGCGGCGCGGTAAGTCCGGCCCGCGAGAGCGGACGAGAACTCACACGCCCTGGAGGGGAGATGGGGCCGATCCCGCCAGGTGGCAGCGCCGGGCGGGCATAAATGCACCGCGACAGCGCGCTCGACCTGAGGGACCGCCTCATAACCCCGGGTTGCACCGCCGTCGAGAGAGGCGAGGGGAGAGGAGCTGGGACGTGGACGAGAAGAGTGCGGGGCTCGCCAAGTCCTCACCAGCTCCTCATGCACCTCCGGGAAGAAAGGCACTGGGGGAGAGCGCGGCGGTGCCGCGGGAGCCCTCCCCAGAAACCAATCATCCAGCCTAGAGGGATCGGCCGGAGGTGTTTTGGGCACCTCCAGACCGATCTCCTTGGCGGCTCGGAGGAGCATAGCCGACAGTTCAGCATCCGTCTCAGACGGGGCGGCAACCGCAGAGGGGTACCGACCCGCCGAGTCGTCAGCCTCATCGTCAGACTCTCCCTCTGATGCTGCAGCAGACATCTCGATCTCCTGGGGAGCGCCAAAGGAGATACCCAGCCCGCTGTACGGGGAGGTATACTGCTCTGGCAGCTCAACGGGACTGCGCGGTGACGCAGAAGTCCGCGGGGCTTTGGGGGCCGACGGAACATTCTGCACAGTCACCTGAATGTCCCCCAAGTGCCTCATCGCGGCTTTTATTTATTTATTTTTTTATTTATTTATTTTTTTACCGCGGGAAGACAACAAGGGGTGCCTACTCATGAATGAGCGGCGGGACTTTAACGCAGCCATGGACATACGTTCGCAATGAACGCACGTACCATCCGTGAACGCTGCCTCAGCGTGCTCTCGGCCCAGGCACGTGAGACAGCGATCATGTCCGTCCAAAGAGGCGAGGAAACTACCGCACCCGGAAGCGCACGGCCGGAGATACATACCGGGAAGATGTCCTCGACAGCCGCGAGAAATTCACTCTTTTGAAATCCCGGTCCGCCCAGGGAGAAACCGCGGCACAACTGTGCTCTCAAACGGGCGGGGCTCGCTGGAGTGCGGGAGGCTTGAATGCCGTGAAAACGGCAGCCCGCAGGATTAGGCTGGCGGCTGCCGAACGCTCTTTTAGATGAAGCTCTTTTAGTAGCTCGGCAGCACGCCAGCAGAGAGAGTGTGAACTCAGGAACTCTTTTTTTTTTTAAATGGCTCAGAAGACGAGGCTCCAAAAGCAAAAGTCTGAATGAGTGGTTGCACGCCGCCATCTTATATACCCGTATGTACGGGGGAGTGGCTCGGCATGCAAATACCACTCGCCAATGTTCATGAATGTTCATTGGCCTTTTGAATAAGGCTTGGAGATGATTGGACTCTCAAGCAAGTTCCCATATGTAACGTCGTAGTGAAACGACTGAAGGGGAACTATGCTTTTCACAGTGGTAGACGAAGTATATTACTCCAGTAAAAGTAAAAGTGCTCCTTTTTCAATTTTACTTGAGTGAAAGTACAAAAGTACCTGATTTTTTATGTACTTAAGTAAAAAGTGCTGATAGATTTATTTTGCTATTTTATATAGGCTACTTAATTTAATTTTATATTAGCACATATTTTTTTATAATCCTACTGCTCAAAATACCTGGGATTTTCCCCAGATAACCACTATATGGAGTCAAGATATATATTTATTGTTGATATTTTCCTCTCAAACGTTGTCTGTTGTGTAAAAACACCCCTGGCCAAATGCCCCCAGAGAGCATCACTTCCCACTTTGATAATTACTGTAGTTCTGAACATCACATCCTTTCTTTTTCCCTCAGATGTAATCTATCTAGGTGGTTGAATAAAAATATTTGGGCTTTATATCTAAAAATTACCTCAACTTAGCACCAGCAAGCTTGTTAGCTAGACAATTAGCATCAGCTAACAATATTTAACGTTACTTATTTTCTGTATGGTTATGAATAAACATTTATACATGTCTACTCCGCTAGTTATATAAAAATATATACTGTTGATACAAAATATAAAAACAGATGTCACATCGGGCTAAATGCGTAGCATTTTAATAAAACTGCTAACGTTACAGCAGCGGGGAATATGAACGTGCCTACGTTATTTTATTTAATCTGTGTTACAGAGACACCGTTTAAACAGGTCACACTTTACAGCAGATTTAATTCCCAAACAACGGACAGTTTTGAACTAAATATTATTTTCAGTTACAATAATTAATCCTAAAATTCGACATTAGTAACTTACTTTTCGCAGCATCAGTCGTGCGTGCGCTCACAGGATCTCCCGGTTGTTACTTTTGAATTCAGTTGACTGGAGACTCGCTCTAAACGGATCATTTGAATCAATGAGTTGTCGACTCGAGAACAGCTGCAATCGGATCATTCCAATTCGTGAATGAATCGTTTGGTGTGATTCGCGAATCAATTTAACAGGTTCATTGAAAAGAATCAGTTTGTTCATGAATCAGGCACCGCTTCTGCGTCACAGAGCACGTGATATATTAATAAGGAAAAACGACATGTTTTATAAAATCTTACGCTTTGGAATGTAGTGAAGTAAAAGTGACAGTTACTGAAAATAAAACTACTCCAGTAAAGTACAGATACTTGAAAAATGTACTCAAGTACAGTAACGAAGTACAACTACCGTCCACCACTGTTTTTTCATCCTTCTCACCACACGTCAGGTGGGTTTAATACTTGTATTGTGAATGTAACTCCTGCTTCTGTCACAGCAATACAGTCATAACATGAATAACACATTCAAGTGCAAGTATATGTTGATATAAGCTCAAGTATCAGTTTTTAGAGTTTTCCTTGAGGCTAAACTCACTTTCCTTTTGAACTCACTGAAGTTGACATGTACCGTATGAACCCAACTACATTTATAATAATAAACGTCAAATCTGTAATATTAGAGCACTCGAATGAAAAGGTACAGTTTCTAGTATGATAAATTAACTATCAAAAAATGTAATTCCTCACTATTTAACCTATAGTGTGCAACATGCTCAAAAAAAATATGGTTCACCCAAAAAAGTTACATTCTGTCATAATTTACTCATGTGGTTCCTATATGGAAGATCATTTCTGCCAATTGTCACAATTCCAAGTTCGTATCTTGCAAGTTTATATCACAGAATTAAAAAACTGGAAACCGCAATTTGTAACTCACAATTCTGACTTTTTTCATGCATATTTATATAGATATTTCCGACAAACCCAATTACCTTTTTAATTGTTTATTTATTTTTAATTCCATAGCAGAAAAAAAACTTCCATAGGTCGTATGCAATATTTGTATGTACTATAATATTTTGAAGAATGATATAGTAATATATTTTTTTATTTTCACTTTCATTTTAGTTAAAATTTTAGTAATTTTGTTGTATTTTTGTCATTTAAATTAGTTTTTACTTTTTTAAATATATCTCTGTATTTTTTATTTATTAATTTATAATCAATGAACTCATAGAATGTAATTTCTTCAAGTTTGCATCTTGCAAGTTTATGTCTGGCAATTTTTTGTTTCTACCACAGAATAAAAAAATAAAACTGTGACTAATAACTGCCACCTTTATCTCACAATTCTGAATTATTTCATGCAATTTTGTGTTTTTATATAAATATTTAAAGAGTTCATTTGCAAAAACACATAACAAAAATCATGTTTTTTTTACTCACTGTGCATTCCAATTCATCTCAATCAAACTGCAGTTGGGTTATTTTGATTAAGTAAAAAAAAAATAGATACAGCTAACTAACACAATAAAACACAGTAACATGATAACATAAGAAAAAGCATGATTTTTGAAAACATTTAAAAAAAAGTTACCTGTTTTTACAAATAAACTCTTCATGTCTAAACGGCAGGAAAAAAGTCTGAACTATGATATAAAAAGACGCAATTGCCTTTTTATTTTTATTTTTTTTATCCCATTGCAGAAAAATAGGTTCCAAACCTGTATGAAATATTTGTATGTATTATGTACTATGGTAATAGAATAATATACTATTATAATTTTATTTTAATATTTTGAATTAGGTTTCATTTTTTACTTTTAATATTTTATTTAAATTCAAGTTAAAGTTTTAGTAATTTTGTTGTGTTTTTGTCACTTAAATTAGTTTTTACTTTTATATATATATATATATATATATATATATATATACATATATTTTTTATAGATTTTTTATTATTAATTTATAATCAATGAACCCAAAATTTTGTCATCATTTATTCATGTGGTTCTATACCTGTATTCATTATATGTATGTATCAAGCATTTCTTGACAGAACACAGGTTTGTGCTGGCCTGAATGAGTCTTTTATTTGACTTGACTAGTGTTTACCTTCCTGTAGATGGCCCCGATGATTCCTGAGCGCAACCTCATGCCTGTGACAAAGCAGTACTGAAAGTGCTGATGCAAGATAAGGGTTTGTAAGAGGGAAGCGCCGAACATCAGGAACGCCAGCGAGTAACCCCACCACGCCGGGGCTATGGGCTGTTTGGTGAAGACAATCAACATCCTGAAAATGAAAGGACAATCACTTTAAAAATACGCCTCTGTGCGCTGTGGTTTCCATATATCACAAACTGAGATTAAGTTTGGGATCAATAATACTTTTTATTTCTTCTGCTCACCAAGGCTGCGTTTATTTGACAGAAAATACAGTGAAAAATGTGAAATATTACTGCAATTTTTCCAAGTGAATATATAGTAAAACGTAATTTATTCCTGTGATCAAAGCTGAATTTTCAGCATCATTACTCCAGTCTTTAGTGTCACATGATCCTTCAGATCATTGATCATTCTAATATGCTGATTTGCTGCTTAAGAAACATTTATAAATGTTCATATTTTTGTGGAAACTGTGATACACTATTGAAAAGTAAGATATAAAAGGCATTAAATCAGCATTAAATTGATCAAGAGTGACATTTATAATGCTACAAAAGATTCCATTTCAAATAAAGTTCTTTTGAACTTTCTATTCATCAAATAATCCTGAAAAATTAAATGTATCACTGTTTCCACAATAATATGAAGCAGCACAACTGTTTACAACATAGATAATAATCAAAAATGCTTCTTGAGCTGCAAATCAGCATATTATATTGATTTCTGAAAAATCATGTGACACTGAAGACTGGAGTAATGATGCTGAAAATTCAGCTTTGATCACAGAAATAAATTACATTTTACAATATATTCACATAAAAAAGAGCTATTATAAACCATAATAATATTTCACAATTTTACTGTATTTTTGATCAAATAAATGCTTAGTTATTTCAAACCTTTGAGCAGGAGTGCACAATTCAAAATGGTAAAAAGCACTGTAGAGAAACATATTTGCATTCAGTTTGCATTGTAAAACAGGCAGAGAGCGTGAAAACCATATGTAACGAAAGCAAAATATCATGCAAATGACTTTGCAGGGTTCTATGGAAAACAGCATTATAAAAGATCATTTTTACACTGCCTTCCAGGTAATCAGCGTATGTCATGTTTGTGCTTCCTGTTACAAGCAAACAAAGTAAATCCATGTGGGTAATAAAACCCAGGTCTAGGTAAATGTTAAAGCAACAGAACAGCTATCGTGCTGTTCATTATCAGACTGCAGCAAACAATTTCAGCTGTTCATACAGACTAAATGTATCCAACATATTAAGTATTGATATTATAAGCTACTATTAATTAAAACAGAAGCTCATCACATCCCTGTGAACATATGCTGTTAATAACGTCACTTACAGGCAGCTTTATCGTGTTGTGTGTGATATCGCTACCTTCCCTGTCGTAAAATCGTGACTAATTATGACTATGGTGTTCCTCTCTGGCTGGGAATGATGCAGCGGCGGCTTCACCTGAGCAGTTGAGGGTTCACGAAGGTAATGAGATCCTGCAGCAGTTTGAAAGCAGAGCCGATGAGGAAGTAGGGCCCGAAGGCCTTGAGAAGGGCCCGCAGGAACGAGGGCTGCCGCACCTCCTTACGTTTGGACAGCAAGACCTCCTCCTCCTCCGGGCTGGCGTTCACGTGGTTGGGTTCAGCGCCTGGGCCTGCCTTTCTAAACGAGGCCTGCTCCTTCACGCTCTGCTCGCTGCACAGAAAAACAAGAACGGCTGATCTTCTGCGGCTGGAATGACTCTTTTAGAAGCAGCAGCTGTGTCAAGGTGAAAGGTTTGATTCCCAGTGAATGCATGAATTGAAGGCAATTTAAGTCACTTTGTATGAAAGCATCAGCATGCATGAATGTAAATGCATTAGGTTTGGGAAATAAAATTACTTCTGAACTTGAAATCAGTGGAGTTACAGGTGAAATGTGTCATACAGCTGGAAAAAATTGTTTTTTTCAAACTGTTTTAAAATGTGGGTTGTGTTTGCTTGTGCAAAATACCCTAGCAACCACCAGAACACCCTAGCAACTGCATAGAAACTTCCATATATTTAATATATTAATTATGGATCAACATATTACAAGTTACCAATAATGAAAACAGAAGTTCATCACAACACTATAAATGGAATCCAGAAAAATGAAAACGGAAAACAAGAGAATTTGGTAAAAAAATAAATAAAACGAAACTTGGGAAAAAATAAAATAGATGTCATAGGCTTCTAAAAATGTCATTTTTGTTACACTTGTAAAACATTTTGTTAATTAAACTTTATATATGCATGATTTTAATTGATTAGACATGCCTTTAAAAATGAAATTAATTAATATTAAAACGTAGTGTAGAAAAATTAAAATAGAAAAAAGTAATATATTTAATTCTACATGTAAACATAAATATGTGACTAAAACAATCTAAATATTGAGAAAATCACCTTAAAAGTTGTCCAAATTACGTTCTTGATAATGAATATTACTAATCAAAAATTAAGTTTTGATATATTTACAGTAGGACTTTTACAAAATATCTTCATGGAACGTGATCTTTACTTAATTTCCTTATGATTTTTGGCATAAAAGAAAAATCAATAATTTTGACCCATACAATGTATTTTTGGCTATTGCTACAAATATACCCCAGCGACTTCAGACTGGTTTTGTGGTCCAGGGTCACATATATTATTAAATTAAATTTATATGGAGAGAGGGAGAGAGAGAGAGAGAGAGAGAGAGAAAGAAATTTAAACTTAAAATATTAATATAAAATATACATATAAAATAATGTTACATATTTATAGATTTAATAAATTTATATATATATATATATATATATAAAGCTAAATAATTATAAATGAATAAACAAATAAATATATTTTTAAATTATACTTATATGAGGGAGAAATTAAAATATATATAAATAAAATATATATATATATATATAAAGCTAAATAATTCTACATGAATAAATAAATATATTACTAAATTTAATTTATATGAGAAAAAAGAAAAATTAAAACAAAATATAAATATAAAATATACATATAAAATAAATGTTATATATTTATATATTTAATACATTTTTATATTTATGTGTATATATATATATATATATATATATATACATTTTGTGTGTGAACATATATATATATATATATATATATATATATATTTCTTTTTTTCCCATTTTAATTGGTCTCTCTCTCTTTCTCTCTCATTATCTTATTTTCTTTTATTAACTATTTTAAACAACTAAATAAATAAATAAATAAATAAAATGGACTTGGAAGCCCTATTTGACTAAATAAAGAAATAAATAGAAAAGGCCTGGACAATAGTGTAACAAGAAAAAAAAAAAACAAGAAATGGCATTCATAACCCATTTAACTTACACTTTGTGACAGTGATTGCAAAATTAAACAAAAAAAATTCTATATTCATACCTCTGTGCTTTGGATTTCTCCACCTCCCATTCATTGAGCAGGTTTGGAACCACCAGCTCTGAACTGTCGTGCTTGTTCAGCGACCAGAGATCTTTATTTTCTAGTGGGGATTTATAGCCTTTGATTGCCATGCTGTAAAACATAAACAAAAATCTGTCTTAGAAGCATCTTAAAACAAGATTACTGTTGCATTGTACAGTTTACTCTTCATTTTTGTTGCTTATGTTGAGTTAAAGTGGCAGTTCAACCAAAAATTATTCATTTACCCTCATGTCTTTCCAAACCAGTTTCTGTCTTCTACACAAATATGAAGATATTTTGGAGACTTAGTGACCACACTGAGACATTTCTCAGAATATCTTTGCTTATGTTTCAAAAGCGAAAGAAAATCACAGAGGTTTGGAAAGATATGAGAGCAAGTTAATTTTTTGGTGAACTATCCCTTTAAATCTTCCAGTTTGGTTCAAGAAAATATGTGCATTAATGTAAACGGGGACACATTTTTTTCAGACGGCCCAAAAGCAATATAAACCAAACAAATGTAGGTTTAAAATGCTGTGGGAATATTGTTGTGAAATGTTTCTTAAAAGAGAAGTTTACTTCCAGAACAAAAATGGACAGATAATGTACTCACCCCTTGTCACCCAAGATGTTTATGTCTTTCTTTCTTCAGCCATAAAAAAATTGTTTTTTGAGGGAAACATTTCAGGATTGCAGTTTAAATGCACCTTTAACGATCCCAAATACGGTTGTAAACAATCCCAGCCCAGGAAGAAGGGTCTTATCTATTGAAACGATCGGTTATTTTCATAAAAATAATACAATTTATATACTTTTTAAAGGGGTCCTATTATGCTCTTTTACAAAGTCTTGATTTTGTTTTAGGGGGTCTACTAGAATGTGCTTTCATGCTTGGTGGTTTGAAAAACGCATTATTTTTAACATAATTTACATTATTATAATACATTTCTCCCTTTATTGACCCCCCGGAGACGTGTGAGGCACTTTTTATTATGGATGGATGCACTTTAATGGACTTGTTTTGGACTGATGAGGAGAAACACCCGTCTATGCCGTTCTAAAGCTTTGGAGTGCCAGGATAGATTTTAATATAACTCCGATTGCATTCGTCTGAAAGAAGGAAGTCACATACACCTAAGATGCATGGAGGGTGAGTAAATACTACGCTACAGTAGTGTTGGGTCCTATCGTCAATACATGATATTATCGTGCTAATGTATTACTTTTATTTACATACTTAGTTTCATTGCCCGAAACCAGCTCCAGCATAAAAGCAGCATAACATTATCAAAGAACATCATGACTGATCAGCCTAGCCTATTCTAGTGCAAGTTTATGCATTTTAAAAAACACTCGCGTTATAAGTGAAACTAACGTTATCTACACTGTATGATGAATAAATCTCTTACAAAACATATCTGCGGCACGTTACAGCTCCAACGCGGCAACCGGAGTAGATCGCGGCTTCGGCATGTGTTTCGACCCCCTGTACTGCACACGTGTTACTGCTCTGAAGCGGCAGTCAATCTAGTCAATGCTTGTGTTTATACCTGCCACTCTGCGGCTCGTTGAAGCAGTTCTCCGTGCTGTATCACTAAAATGTGGCTAATCCCCCACCTCGTCCCTACCCTCCCTCCAACAATTCGAATTTCCATGGGCGGGATTTAATTTGATATTATCAACAGAAAAAACAAACGTTGTAGTCCAAAGGAGCCGTTCGTTGTAGTTCTTGAAAAGGGATTTTTTAAAAACCAAATATCTCCTTTTGGACTGGACTTTGAGATTTGTAACTTTGTAGATCTTTTTTATGCCCAAAGATACACACCACACACTGACTAAAATTCAAAAAGTGAAAAAGCATAATAGCACCCCTTTAATGTCAAACGCTCATCTTGTCTTGCTCTGCCTGAACTGTTTTTTTCCGGTTCATGACAGTGAGTGTATGTCGAAAAACTCCCATCTCATGTTCTCCCTCAACTTCAAAATCGTCCTGTATCGCTGTTTTACCTTTTTTGTTAAGGGTGTTTGATCTTCTTTGCATCTTCACTTTGCAAAGACTGTGTCGGTACTTCTGCAGCGATGTAGGATGATTTTTAAATGATTTTTGAAGTTGAGGGAGAAAAGATTGGAGTTTTTCGACATACCCTAACTGTCCTGAGCCAGAATACACAGAGTTCAGGCAGAGCAAGACAAGGTGAGCATTTGAGATTAAAAAGTATTTAAATTGTATTATTTTTATGAAAATAACCAATCGTTTCACTAGATAAGACCCTTTTCCTCGGCTGGGATCGTTTACAAACGCATTTGTGATCGTTTGAAGCCGCATTTAAACTACATTTTAGAAGTTCAAAATTGGGGCACCATATCAGTCCATTATATGGAGAAAAATCCTGAAATGTTTCCCTCATAAAACATAATTTCTTTACGAATGAAGAAAGACAGACATGAACATCTTGGATGACAAGGGGTGAGTACATTATCTGTCCATTTTTGTTCTGGAAGTGGACTTCTCCTTTAAACGCTGAAATCTCCATTTTCTTGTTGTGATTAGAATGTTATTTAAAGGTTACAAAAACCTTTCTTACAACATTCTACTAACTTTATTTCCACCCCAAATGTAACAGTATTTGAATGTTTATTTTTAATATTCTAAGAACATTAAAAAGTCTTTTTTCTTTTCAAAAGTTGTGATTAGAACAAAGGTTACAAAACCGCTTAAAATAGACTGTATTTTTATATTCTATTATATTTTACTTTATATTACTCACCCAGTAAACCACCAAAAGGTCATTCTGGAGATGAATCCAGCAGTAATTTCTGGACATGCATTCTGAAAAACCAATGAAAACACCACAGGCACTTTAGTTTGCTGTTCTGACCTTTCCATGACCTTTGTAATGTTAAAAGAATTCCATAATCCACGATTTCTGCCACTAAATCGTTCTTTTATTCAATCTTCTATTACAGCAGCATGTCATTTTCCCGGCCTTTGAGTGGATAAAAAACACACACACTAACACAGAGAGACACTTACAGGATCTGTGACCACGGTGGAGAAGAGAGGAGGCTTTTCATTGAAGCATGACAGGATGAGTTGAAGCAGGGTGAGGCCGAAATAAATGTAGAACGTGGTGAATCTCAGCTTGTCATCGACCCCATTCTGAAAACAGAGAGCGCTGCTTTATCAAGTAATCGTAACATCTCTACACGCCGCATCACGGACGCCCTCAGCCCTAAACGTGTCCTTATTCCACCCGACGCTGCTCTTTATGAGCACAACACTAGTTTTATTTGTTTTCATAATGTCAGACTAAGTCTGTTCACATCAGACATTCACTCCAAACTCACGGCATCAGTCACGCTGTTTGTCAGCACAGGCAAGATGCTCAAATAAAGAGTGATGTTTTGAATAGTGTACACAGAGGTAAATTTTAGTTGTATATCCTCATAAAGATTAATCTTTAGAACCAAAACACAATTTGATAAAATATCTGAAAAATGTAAACGAAAGAATATTAATATTCTTAAATTAATTTACCCGATAATGCAAAACATTCATGAATAATATTCATATTATTCAACTAATTTATCTGAAAAAATGTAAATGCACAACATGCACAAACAATGCAAAACATGCATGAACAATATTAATATTATTCAATGAATGTCTGAAATATGTAAATGCAAAACGCAAAAAAATAATATTATTAAATTAATATATCTGAAAAATGTAAATGCATTACATGCACAAAGAATATTAATATTCTTAAATTAATATATCCAAAAATGTATAATGCACAACATGCACAAACAATTGTCATGTTATTAAATGAACATATCTGAAAAATGTAAATGCAAAACAGACACAAACAATATTAATATTATTCAATTCACTTATCTGAATTTTTTAAATGCAAAACACACATGAACAATATTAATATTATTCAACTAATACGTCTAAAAAATGTAAATGCAAAACAAAATATTAAATTAATTTATCTGAACATTTTAAATGCATAACATGAACAGTTTTCATATTATTAATTTAAGATATCTTAAAAATGTAATTACAAAACAAGCAAGAACAATATTAATATTATTAAATTAATATATGTGAAAAATGCAAATGCATAACATGCACAAAGAATATTAATGATCTTAAATTAAGATATCCAAAAGATGTATAATGCAAAACATGCACAAACAATATTCATAATATTAAATTAATATATCTGAAAAATCTAAATGCAAAACATGCACAATATTAATATTATTAATGCAAAACATGCGCAAACAATTTTAACATTATTAAATTAATATATATAAACAATGTAGATGCACAACATGCACAAACAATATTAATGCTATTAAATTAATTTATCTGAAAATTTTAAATGCAAAACATGCACAAATAATATTTATTAAATTAATAAATCTGAAAAATGTTTAATGCACAACATGCACAAACAATATTAACACTATTAAATTAATTTATCTGAAAAGTGCATAATGCACAACATGCACAAACGTTACTAATATTATAATATAGTTTTTATTTACAATATTTGCGAGTTCCTGCAGAGCACGGCATCTCAATTCATGAGTTCAGTCCCCAGGGAGTGCATGAAGTGAATAAATATACTTTAAATGCAACGCGATTCACTTTGAATAAAAGCGTCTGTCAAGGGCATAAAAATGATTATTCAAAATGCAAAATCAGATGGCATTTGTCATAACCGGGAGCAAGAATCAGACTTATTTGACCCTTGAAAAGCGACAGCCTTGAGTTATGTTTGTTGCTCTGTGAGTTAGATAAGCTGTCTTGAAGCAGGTTTTAGGAACAACAGCAGCACTATTCTCTCAAAACAGTCGTGGCCTTAACTGAACTCCTTCAGAGCCAAGAAAACGCTGAACATGTAGGTCAAAAGATGCATGTGAGGAATAAAGCGGCAGAAGGAGGGAGAGAGTCACACATTACTGAGAGATGACTGTGCTGGCGGAGCAACTGACGGGCTTAGACTGAAATGAACTACTCTATGCTTGAGTATCTGCTTAAAACCAGCTTACTGACCTCTGATTGATTGGCCTTCAAAATTTTGGAGCGGAAAGGCACGATGGCACACAACACTGAGATCGTCCAAAATATGAAGAGCACGCCGGACGACTGCACTCCTTTTAGCCTCTCGTACTGGATCAGGAACGTGGCTAACAGCTAGAAGAGAGACATGACAGCGAAAGATTCACAAAACATGAAGATACAGCACAGATACAGGACTTCTAGACAGATCATATGGAGACATAGATTAGGACATAGGATTTAATTGTTGTTAGTAACGTAATCCATTACATTACACATTTTAGGTCATGTAATCGAACTACTTTCAGATTAATTTTAGCGGTTCAATTTTACCCATAAAGTTCATAAATTTAGTCCAAAGAAATGCAGACTCCATTAAAGGCATACATCTGACATTTTTATTATTTAATGCATGTGAAATCTGGTGGGAATTGAACCTATAATTGTTGCGAACATTATGCTCTAATTATAAACCATTACAAAAATTAATTGGAAAAATGCACAACATGCACAAACAATATTAATATTATTAGATATTTTTAGACTTCATATAAAATATTTGAGCGTTCCTGTACAGCATGCCGCCTCAATTCTTAAGTGAATGCATGAAGTGAATAAATATGCATATTTTGAATGCAATGTAATTTGCTTCGGATGAAAGTGTATGTCATGTCATGATAATAATGAATAAATAATTAATAAAATTTAAGATTTAAAATCAGATGGAATTTGTTATAACCAGGAGCAAGAATAAAACTTATCTGACTTGGAAAAACAGCAGCTACTGGAACGACAGCTGTAAGTTAAAATTAAAATAATAATAATAATAATAATCTTCACATTTTGTGAAAAACTAATGTTTGAAATGATAGATTTTCATGTTTACTTTTTTAAATCTATTAATGGGAAGGTTTAATTTTTTTAAATTCATTTATTATTTTTTATTTAATAGTGTGATTTAAACTGTATTAAATCTATTTAGGGTCAGTTTTACTTACAATATACAACAGAATTACCCAGAATTTTAACATAATACAAGGGTTAATAAGGGTTATTATTATTAAATAAAAACATAAAAATATTTTTTATTGAAATAAAATAAAATAAAATAGCTAAAATGATTTAAGTAGATATTTTATATAAAATAACTATATATTAAACAGTTAAAATAAAAGTAGTTATTTTATATAAAATAACTATATATAAATAAAATAAGTATATATTAAAAATGTAAAATAAAAATGAAAAATAAAACAGTTAAAAATGTAAATAAAATAGTTAAGTTCTAAGCTAGTTTCCAAGGTACCATTTCTCATTTTCATTTAGTTTAACTTGATAAAAATAACTAAAACTAAAACTGAAATAAAAATTAATACAAACTATATAGCCTTAGATTTACTATATGTGACCCTGGACCACAAAACGAGGTAGCTTAAAAAAACCCTGAATAAATAAGCTTTCCACTGATGAAATTCCATTGAAAATCTTGAATCTGAGGGTGTAAAAAAAAATCAAAATGTTGAGAAAATCACCTTTAAAGTTGTCCAAATGAAGTTCTTAGCAATTCTTTAAAGTTTTGATGTATTTATGGTAGAAAAATGACAAAATATCTTTATGCAACATGATCTTTACTTAATATCCTAATGATTTTTGGCATAATTTTGACCCATACGCAATGCATTTTTACAATAAAAATATACCTGTGCTACTTATGACTGGTTTTGTGGTGCAGGGTCACATATAAAATAAAACTGACAAAATGACAAAAGATTTCACTAAAACTAAAATAACATGAAAAGAAAAGAATTTCAAAATATTCATCAAAACTACAATCATTGTAATATTAATATTTATAGTTTTATATTTAGATTAAACTTAATACTTTATACTCAAATAACACTGGGGTTTGTTTTTCCCGACTGTTGTCCACACTCTCTACTTCACTATAATCAAAGGGTTATTCTTTTCCCCGCTGCGCTGTTCTGAAAGTGAACAAAAGTGCTTGAACTGCACAGATTCGTAAAACAATACACGTGCACTTCACGTTCATGTTGTTAATGAGCTGCTGATCTGTTGTTAGACAATCATGGAAGTTATGAGAATGAGTCATTGTTGAATGAAGCCGTCTTTGGACAGGCGAGGAAGTTTTTAGAGTGTGAAAGGTCACTGTATAGCAAAACTGATAGTGAGATCAGACACACGGGTCACAACCAACACATTCAGCGCCTGTTCGCACTTACCATTGTCATGCCAACTATTAGAGGAGTGACGAAATATACTGGGGCTACGGATTTATTCTGGCTTATCTCATGAAATGAAGAAAACAGGTCTGTCCAGCATACGATCCACAATATCAAGCCGAGAACCTGCACACACACATATAACGAATCATTACAAAGAGTGATGTAACAGAGAACTCCTGAGAGACGTATCACACAACTCCTACCGTTTTGACTCTGTTCAGTATAGACATCATGATGTAGCCTCTGTTGTTCCTCTTGAGGTAGAGGACGTAGAAAGGAGACACGAGCCACAGGTAGATGCAGGGAGTCCATGGCAGAACGGACAGCTGAAAGCATGCTGGGAGATCTGGCAGGTTCGTGTGCTTCGTGAGATTGGATTCCTGAGGAAGCACAAGCAAACATGATGAACACTGACATGAATTTAGATGTATGATTCCCAAACTGCATGATTTCACATTAGAATTCAATCAGTGAATTTTGATGGGAGTCGAACTCATGAGCTTGGCGTTGCGAGCATTATGCTCAACTGTTTGAGCTTTAAAAAACATGCACAAACAATATTAATATTTTTATATTCTCAATTCATGAGGTGAATAAATATGCATACTTTAAATACCATGTAATTTGCAATGTGTGTATGAATATTTATAAATTACATTAGATCTTACAATATAAAAATAAATACAAATATGCATTAATATTTTTCAAAATGATCAAAAAAACTACACTAGAATCCACAATATAAGCAGAAATATGAATATGTATGATTATTTGTCAAAATGATGCTAGAAAAATTTACATCAGTTACAATATGCATAAATATTTTTTAAATTATGATGTTAGAATTTAAATATTTAAAAGATGATACAAATTCTAAATTACATTAGAGCTCATAACGTAAACAGAACTATGGATATGTATGTATATTTTTCAAAATGATTAAAAATATAAATTACATTAGTAATTTAAAACTAAAGCTAAAACTGAAATAAAAATTAATAAAACTATACAGACATATTTACTAAAAATAACAAAATTGACAAAAATTTAAAAGAATTATAAAAAATGTAAAATTATAAATACATATTTTTTTTCAAAATGATTATTAAAAATATAAATTATATTAGTATTCACAACATAAGCAGTATGAATATGTAGGAATATTATAAAAATTATGACAAAAATTATTATTGTCAAAATTATTATTAAAAATATAAATTACATTAGTGTTCACAATGTAACCAAATGCACATGTGTGAATATTATAATAATTATGAAAAACAGAAATGTGAAAAAACAGAAATGTGAATATGTATGGATATTTTTCAAAATGATTATTAAAAATATAAATTACATTAGTAATTTAAACCTAACTTAAACAAAAAATAAAACAATAAAATAAAATTAATCAAATTATTAAAAATGTAACTAAAATTCAAAATTAGAAAAAAATCTAAAATTAACAATTATAAAAAGAATGAATTCAAAATATTAATAAAAACTGCATTTTTATGTAATTATAAATCACATTAGAACTATTTATTCATATTTCTGTTTACATTATGAGTTCTAATGTGATTTATAATTCTAATAAATAATTATGACAAAAATATAAATTAGATTAAAACTCACAATAAAAACAGAAATTATAATATAATACAAATTATTAATAACATTGGAACTCATGCCATAAACAGAAATATTAATATTTATGAATATTTTTAAAATTATGATAAAAATGATAAATTACATAAGAGCTCAGCAATATAAATATATGTATCTTTTAGGAGTGCATGATAAATCTGTACCATATTAATTCAGCTGATATTACTGATTTTTTTTTAAATGTATCCTTTAATATTAGAAATGTATCAACTGTGACTGGATATTTACTAATTTATGCTAATTTCTCCTATTTGTACATTTCGATTACCTTTGCCATCCTCCATTCTCACTTAAAATTAATCTTTAACAACACTAACAATTCAGTAAGGGCTGAATCTATTCATCTGCTGCAAATCTGAAAAGAAATACATCTTTCATAATGTACATTATAAAGCAATTGTGATGTCTAAATTCACTAGTATTTAAGAGCATTTCATTTAGTTATGTTTTATTGTTAATTTATCACAATAATCAGCCGTCATTTTAATTCTTTCATGATTGTGTTCTGAAATAAAGCAAGAGGTTAATTTTTTGTAATCAAATTATATCACACAAACTCTAGTGACCCTCTTATCATTTTAAGTAAGTGTTTTGTCACAGTTCTCAGTTATACAATAAAAATATATTTTATAACACCTTGCATGATAAGACTTGGACAAACACCAGAGACTCCAATATGGCAACCGTCACTATAAAAGAGCTGTGAATGACATCTCAAGAGAGCCGTGTTCTCTTATCAAGCGTAAACAGAGCAGGGAAAGGGAGCTTCTCTCGTTTCTAATTGCCGTGATTCTCTAGAGTCTCCGGCTTCCGGCCTTAGCCAGATCATTTAAACAACCAAACCTGATTAAGCTCAAGGAAATCCAAACAGCAGGATACGCAAGATACGCAATGCACAGCATTACAGTACAGTCAGAGAGAACACGTAGAGTCACCTCCATCTCTCATAATGCTTAGAAAAGTCATTCTGAGTGAATGTGAGGATAATGACGGCAGACTCAGGGGTTTTCTGCTGTTGAGCTGAAGGCCCGAGAGACGTCAGTCTTTGCTCTCACAGGATGCGGTCTGCGGTTTTAAAGGAAGACACCTCTAACTGCGCCGCCTTAGACGCGGTTACGGGGTACAAAAATAAACAAAACAGCCACTGAATTACTATTAAAGGTTTATGTCTCACAGTGTTGCCAAGTCCATGGTTTTCCTGCAGAATTGAGATACTTTAACACTGTTGCCGCGGGTTGTTTTTCATGTCCGCTGGCTAAAGCGACCCCAATAACATGATATTTAGCCTCTGGAATGCAAATTTTACCAGGTGAATCCTGCTAAAAACTGTAAATTTTACCCCCGGAAAGCGTTTTTTATTACCAGGGGATCCCCGAAACACGATTGGGCTAATTTTGTGATAGCATTTGGACGGGTTTTGTTGTGAAAACCTGGCAACCCTGCTCACAGTTCTGACTTTATTACTGGTGGGACACTGCAAGATATTGCAATTCTGGATTTTTTTTCTCAGTCTTATTTTCCTCAAAGTCAGAATTGCAATATCTCGCAATTATATCTTGCAATTCTGACTTAATTTCTCAGAATTGTGAGATATAAACTCGAAATTGCAAGTTATCCAATTCTTCCAATTCTAAGAAATAAAAAGATTATTTTCTTACAATTGCGAGTTTATATCTCACAATCAAATTTTTCCAGGGGAACCCCGCTAAAAACTGTGTATTTTACCCTCTGGAAAGCGTCTTTTACCAGGGGACACCCAAAACACGATTGGGCTAGTTTTGAGAAGCATTGGGATGGGTTTTGGTGTGAAGACCTGGCAACCCTGCTCACAATTCTGACTTTATAACTGGCTTTTTTTCTCATTTTTTTTTACCCTAAAGTTAGAATTGCAAAATCTCACAATTGTATCTTGCAATTCTGATTTTATTTCACAGAATCGCATGATATAAACTTGCAATTCTGACTTTTTTCTCAGAATTGTGAGATATAAACTTGCAATTACAAGATATAAAGACCAATTCTAAGAAAAAAAAAGATTATTTTACCTACAATTGCAAGTTTATATCTCACAGTCAGTGTTGCCAAGTCCATGGTTTTCCTGCAGAATTGAGCTACTTTAACACTGTTGCCGTGGGTTGTTTTTCATGTCCACTATCTAAAGCGATCCCAATAACGTCTAGGTTACGTACGTAACCCTCGTTCCCTGAAGGAGGGAACGGAGACGTTACATATGGGAACTCGCTTGAGAGTCCAATCATCTCCAAGCCTTATTCAAAAGGCCAATGAACATTCATGAACATTGGCGAGTGGTATTTGCATGCCGAGCCACTCCCCCGTACATACGGGTATATAAGATGGCGGCGTGCAACCACTCATTCAGGCTTTTGCTGAGGAGCCGAGCTGCAGCCCGGCGTCAGCGCGACGTCAGGTCGTGGCAGGGGATGTAACGTCTCCGTTCCCTCCTTCAGGGAACGAGGGTTACGTACGTAACCTAGACGTTCCCCTTCAGTCGTTTCACTACGACGTTACATATGGGAACAGACCCATGGAACAGGCCACGAACCAGACGTCGCGTTACGCAACACACCGCGTGCCGACAGGCGGACGTGTCAGCAGACGGATATGAGCGTAACCTTCCCAACGCCCTGGGGGCCAATAGGGGGCCCCACAGGGATGCCAGTTGTACTGAAGCAGGAGTTGGGGGGGCGGAGCACATGAAATCTCTACATGTGGAACACAAGAAATTCAATATATCCATAGATTTTAGGGATATATGAGGGAAACATCGGCCTTCTGGCTGACCGTGGAAAAATACTGAAACATGTTGCCACAACCTGCTGGGCGAAGGAGACCCAACCGGAGCACAGACAAGCACTACTCCGCACTAGGCCTGACTGCGGGGCATGGAGGACCCAGGTTCGCCGGAGGGAACAACTGAGGGAAATAGCGCACGGATCCATTAGGAATGGCGCAGCAAGCCGACACCAGCCGGACTCCCGCTCGCCTGTGATGTCTATGTTAAGACACGGGAGGATACGGCCTCTACGCGAAGGTTGTAGAACCTGGCGAAGGTATTAGGTGTCGCCCAACCCGCAGCTCTACAGATATCTGCTAGTGAGGCGCCATGAGCCAACGCATAGGATGAGGCAACACTCCGTGTGGAGTGGGCACGAACACCTAAGGGGCATGGCTCTCCCTGGTTTTGGTACGACAGGGAGATGGCATCTACCACCCAATGGGCCAACCTCTGTTTGGAGACAGCATTCCCTTTCTGCTGACCTCCAAAGCAGACGAAGAGCTGCTCGGTGCGTCTGAAGTGCCGAGTGCGGTCCACGTATATACGCAGAGCGCGAACTGGACACAGCAGCGCAGAGGCTGGGTCTGCCTCCTCCAGGGGCAGAGCTTGCAGGTTCACCACCTGATCGCGGAAAGGCGTGGTGGGAACCTTGGGCACATAACCAGGCCGGGGTCTCAGGATGACGTGAGAATCGCCGGGCCCGAATTCTAGGCACGCTTCGTCGACAGAGAAAGCTTGTAGGTCCCCTACCCTCTTGATGGAGGCCAGTGCGGTCAGGAGCGCTGTCTTGAGTGACAGATATTTTAGCTCAACTGACGCAAGTGGCTCAAATGGGGCCTCCCGCAGACCCTGGAGGGCGACGGAGAGGTCCCAAGAGGGTATGGGGTGCGGCCTGGGGGGATTAACCCTTCTCGCACCCCTCAGGAACCTCACGATGAGTTGGTGCTTACCTAGGGATGTTCCATCCACTGCATCGTGGTACGCTGCAATGGCAGCAACGTACACTTTGAGAGTTGAAGGGGACAGCCTGCGCTCCAACTTTTCCTGCAGGAAGGAAAGCACTACTGCAATCGTACATCTCTGTGGGTCCTCCCCGCGAGAGGAACACCAGTCGACGAACAGACCCCATCTCAGCGCATAAGCCTGCCTTGTGGAGGGGGCTCTGGACTGAGTGATAGTTTCTATCACGGCCTGTGGAAGGCCGGAGAGGTCTGACGCGTCCCGTCCAGGAACCAGACGTGCAGGTTCCACAGGTCGGGGCGCGGGTGCCAAATTGCGCCCATCCCCTGAGAAAGAAGGTCTCTCCTCAAGGGGATTTTCCAGGAGGGGCTGCCGCGAGGGAAATGAGTTCTGGAAACCAGGTCCGGGTGGGCCAGTATGGCGCAACCAGCAGAACCTGCTCCTCGTCCTCCCTGATCTTGCACAGTGTCTGTGCAAGGAGGCTCACTGGGGGAAAGGCGTACTTGGGCCCCGGAGGCCAGCTGTGTGCCAGTGCGTCCCTGCCGAGGCTGTTGGGAGCCTCGTTGAGGGAGTAGAACCGCTGGCAGTGGGAGGATTCGGGGGAAGCAAACAGATCTATCTGGGCCTCCCCGAAATGGCTCCAAATCAGCTGGACTGTCTCGGGGTGGAGTCGCCATTCTCCAGGATGGGTGGACTGCCGTGAGAGCTGGTCGGCTGCACGGTTGAGTTCTCCTGGAATGTGAACGGCACGTAGCGATTTCAGCCACGTTTGACTCCATAGGAGCAGATGGCGGGCGAGTTGTGACATGCGACGGGAGCGTAGACCACCCTGACGGTTGATGTAGGCTACAGTCGCTGTGCTGTCGGTGCGAACAAGCACGTGCTTGTGACGCAACGTCGGTCGGAAGCGACGAAGGGCCAGAAGCACAGCCAACAACTCTAGGCAATTGATATGCCATTGCAGTCGAGGTCCTGTCCAGGAGCCCGATGCTGCTTGCCCGTTGCATACAGCACCCCAACCCGTGGAAGAGGCATCCGTGTATACCACAAGATGCCTGGAGACTTGTCCCAGGGGGACTGTGGCCTGAAGGAAGGCCGGGTCTGACCACGGGCTGAACAGGCGGCGACACTGCGGGGAAACGCCAATCCGGAGTGTGCCACGGTGCCATGCCCATCTCGGGACTCGATCGTGTAACCAGCGCTGAAGCAGTCTCATATGAAGCAGGCCGAGCGGCGTCACTGCGGCTGCGGCTGCCATATGCCCCAGGAGCCTCTGAAATGTTTTGAGAGGGACCGCTGTTTTGTGTCTGAATGACTCAAACACTTCAGCACTGACTGCGCGCGCTCGTTGGTGAGGCGGGCTGTCATACTGACCGAGTCCAGCTCCACACCGAGAAAAGAGATCCTCTGCACTGGGGAGAGTTTGCTCTTCTCTCGGTTGACCTGAAGGCCCAGATGGCTGAGGTGCCGGAGCACCAAGTCCCTCTGTTCGCACAACAGATCTCGCGAGTGAGCTATGAGAAGCCAGTCGTTGAGATAGTTGAGGATGCGAATGCCCGTCTGCCAAAGAGGGGACAGGGCAGCCTCCGCGACTTTCGTAAAGACGCGGGGAGAGAGGGAGAGGCCAAATGGAAGCACTTTGTACTGATACGCTCGACCCTCGAAAGCAAACCGTAGGAAGGGTCTGTGTCGAGGCAGGACCGAGACGTGAAAGTACGCGTCCTTCAGGTCGATGGCTGCAACCCAATCCTGGGGACGAATGCATGTTAGGATGCGCTTCGTCGTGAGCATCTTGAACGGCAGCCTGAGAAGGGACCGATTCAGAGCTAGAAGATCCAGGATGGGTCTTAACCCACCGCTCTTTTTGGGCACGATGAAGTAAGGACTGTAAAACCCTGACTTCATCTCGGCTGGAGGGACAGGCTCGATTGCGTCCTTCGCCAGTAGGACTGCAACCCCCGCACGAAGCACAGCAGCATGTGTGTCCGAATGGACAGAAGTGGAAAGGACGCCTCTGTACCTGGGCGGACGCCTGGCGAACTGAATCGCATAGCCGAGACGTACCGTCCGAATCAACCACCGCGAGGGGCTGGGAAGCTGAAGCCAGGCTCCCAGCCTGGTCGCCAGGGGTATCAAAGGGACGTTGACCGACGTGACCGCAGTGGGGCAGCCTGGGGGGGGAAGGGGAAGGGGACTGATCCCAGAAGGAAGAACGTCCTGGAGAAAAGTCAGACTGCACTGGGCAGCGCTTACCTTCTTCCCTGGTTCCCGCGCTGGCGACATCAGGCTCCGAGTCCGAATCCGAGGAGACACTTCTTGGGCGCTGCTCAAAGATGGAACTCGGGGCCTGAACCCCGGAGGTGAGAGAATTGACTCTTTCTGTGACAGCTCCCGGCCCTCCACCGGGAGTGGGGACGTTGATGTTGTCATCCCCCAAAGAGCGATTCCCTCCACCTCCGGGTTGCCCGCGTCAGGGACGCTTCGCAGATCTTTTGCGGGTGACCGGCCCCTGAGACGCGGGCGGCGCCGCTCTCCCACGGCCAGCTCGACGTCGGGCTGCCAATCTGGTGTCATGTACCTTAGCAGGGGACGGAGCTGGTTGTTTGGAAGCCGCGGGAGGGCGCCCTCGGCGACGAGCAGGCGGAGGTTGGGGCCCTGCGGACGTGGTTGGAATGTCGCGGCGGGGCAGGATGTGTTTAATCGCCTCCGTCTGCTTTTGAACCGCCGAGAACTGCTGGGCAAAGTCCTCGACGGTGTCGCCGAATAGGCCGCCCTGGGAGATAGGAGCGTCGAGAAACCGTGATTTGTCGACATCTGCCATCTGGGCCAGGGTCAGCCATAGATGTCGCTCCTGGACCACTATGGTGGACATCAACTGACCAAGGGAACGCGCCGTCACCTTCGTAGTCAGTGGCGGCGCGGAGTTCCTCCATTGCACCCTGGTCAGAACCCCTCTCGTGCAGGTGTTTCAACACCTTGGCCTGGTACACCTGTAAGGTGGCCATGGCGTGCAAGGCGGTGGCAGCCTGTCCAGCGGCGCGGTAAGTCCGGCCCGCGAGAGCGGACGAGAACTCACACGCCCTGGAGGGAAGATGGGGCCTATCCCGCCAGGTGGCAGCGCCGGGCGGGCATAAATGCACCGCGACAGCGCGCTCGACCTGAGGGACTGCCTCATAACCCCGGGTTGCACCGCCGTCGAGAGAGGCGAGGGGAGAGGAGCTGGGACGTGGACGAGAAGAGTGCGGGGCTCGCCAAGTCCTCACCAGCTCCTCATGCACCTCCGGGAAGAAAGGCACTGGGGGAGAGTGCGGCGGTGCCGCGGGAGCCCTCCCCAGAAACCAATCATCCAGCCTAGAGGGATCGGCAGGAGGTGTTTTGGGCACCTCCAGACCGATCTCCTTGGCGGCTCGGAGGAGCATAGCCGACAGTTCAGCATCCGTCTCAGACGGGGCGGCAACCGCAGAGGGGTACCGACCCGCCTTATCGTCAGCCTCATCGTCAGACTCTCCCTCTGATGCTGCAGCAGACATCTCGATCTCCTGGGGAGCGCCAAAGGAGATACCCAGCCCGCTGTACGGGGAGGTATACTGCTCTGGCAGCTCAACGGGACTGCGCGGTGACGCAGAAGTTCGCGGGGCTTTGGGGGCCGACGGAACATTCTGCACAGTCACCTGAATGTCCCCCAAGTGCCTCATCGCGGCTTTTATTTATTTATTTTTTTATTTATTTATTTATTTTTTTTACCGCGGGAAGACAACAAGGAGTGCCTACTCATGAATGAGCGGCGGGACTTTAACGCAGCCATGGACATACGTTCGCAATGAACGCACGTACCATCCGTGAACGCTGCCTCAGCGTGCTCTCGGCCCAGGCACGTGAGACAGCGATCATGTCCGTCCAAAGAGGCGAGGAAACTACTGCACCCGGAAGCGCACGGCCGGAGATACATACCGGGAAAATGTCCTCGACAGCCGCGAGAAATTCACTCTTTTGAAATCCCGGTCCGCCCAGGGAGAAACCGCGGCACAACTGTGCTCTCAAACGGGCGGGGCTCGCTGGAGTGTGGGAGGCTTGAATGCCGTGAAAACGGCAGCCCGCAGGATTAGGCTGGCGGCTGCCGAACGCTCTTTTAGATGAAGCTCTTTTAGTAGCTCGGCAGCACGCCAGCAGAGAGAGTGTGAACTCAGGAACTCTTTTTTTTTTTTAAATGGCTCAGAAGACGAGGCTCCAAAAGCAAAAGTCTGAATGAGTGGTTGCACGCCGCCATCTTATATACCCCTATGTACGGGGGAGTGGCTCGGCATGCAAATACCACTCGCCAATGTTCATGAATGTTCATTGGCCTTTTGAATAAGGCTTGGAGATGATTGGACTCTCAAGCGAGTTCCCATATGTAGCGTCGTAGTGAAGCGACTGAAGGGGTATGATGTTTAACTGGAATGCGAATTTACCAGGGAACCCCACTAAAAGTGTGTATTTTACACCCCAGAAACAACCCCCTTTTTCCCAAAAACACGATTGGACACTGCAAGATAATTCAATTAGATAACTCTCTGTCTCTTTTTCCCTAAAGTCAGTAATGCAATATCTCACAATTATATCTTGCAATTGTTTTTCATGTCCGCTGTCTAAGGCGACCCCAAAAACGTGATATTTAGCCTCTGGAATGCGAATTTTAGCAGGGTCGCTTTAGACAGCGAACATGAAAAACAACCCGTGCCAACAGTGTTAAAGTAGCTCTGTTCTGCAGGAAATCCATGGACTTGGCAACACTGTGAGATATAAACTCGCAATTGCAATATCTTGCAATGTCCCACCAGTTTTAAAGTCAGAATTGTGAGCAGGGTTGCCAGGTTTTTTACAACAAAACCCATCCAAATGCTTCTCAAAACTAGTCCAATTGTGTTTTGGGGGTCCCCTGGTAAAAACGCTTTCTGGGGGGTAAAATATACATCTCTTTTTTCTTAGAATTGGTCACAATTATTTATTATATTATCACATAATTTTGAGAAAAAAGTCAGAATTGCAAGATATAACTGTGAGATATTGCAATTCTGACTTTAGGGTAAAAGAATGAGAAAAAAGCCAGAATTGCAATATCTTGCAGTTTCCCACCAGTTATAAAGTCAAAATTGTGAGCGGGGTTGCCAGGTTTTCACAACAAAACTCATCCATGGGGGCATGGTAAAAAATGTGTTCCAGGGAGTAAAATACACAGTTTTTAGCGGGGTGTAAAATTTGCATTCCAGAGGCTAAATATCATGTTATTGGGGTTTAGACAGCAGACATGAAAAACAACATGCAGCAACAGTGTTAAAGTAGCTCAGTTCCACAGGAAAACCATGAACGTGGCAACACTGATTGTGAGATATAAACTCGCAATTATAAGATTTTTTTTTTTTTTCCTTAGAACTCGACTATTGCAAGATATATTTGTGAGATATTGCAATTCTGACTTTAGGGTAAAAAAGACTGAGAAAAAAAGCCAGAATTGTAATATCTTGCAGTGTCCCACCAGTTATAAAGTCAGAATTGTTAAGTGAAAAAACATAATTTGTGGGTAATTTTGGCAATGCTTACTGAAAAATTTGAGAACATGAGCTCTGATCAATGAGACCTACAATCAATCAGCTCCAAAAAGATTTACAAAACCTGTGCTGATTGAAAGAAAACAAGCTGACTAAAAGATTGAAACCAATGTTTGGTGATGAAGCATAAGAAGAAATTTAAAAGCAGGTCATTTTTGTCTTTGAACACCACAAGTGTAACAAGATGGGAATATAGTCTCAAAATGGTTTGGAAAGTTATTATACCCTGAGTGAGCAAAGTCAGTACGTTTTAGTCCATTGCATTAATATTAACTACATAAAAAAGTTTGTCAAGACAAACTTTAAGTTGGCTTGAGAAAGCCGGACCGGGAAGTTTGAAAAGTTTTAAAAAGTTTAAAGTCTAATGGTTTTCAGTTTTAAATAGTTAGATAGACAGACAGATAATTAACATGGTGTTATGATTCTAACATTATTAGCAAGTTACTAGCATGTTTTTAACATGATTAGCAAGTTACTAGCATGTTGCTAGCATGTTTTAGCATGATTATCAGGTTGCTAGCATGTTTCTAGCATTATTACCAAGTTGTTAACATGTTGCTAGCATGTTTCCTGCATTATTACCAAGTTGCAAGCATGTTTCTAACATGATTAGCAAGTTGTTACCATGTTGCTAGCATGATTAACAAGTTGCTAGCATGTTTTGGCATGATTATCAGGTTGCTAGCATGTTTCTAGCATTATTACCAAGTTGTTAACATGTTGCTAGCATGTTTTCTGCATTATTACCAAGTTGCAAGCATGTTTCTAGCATGATTAGCAAGTTGTTAGCATGATTCTAGCATGATTAGCAAGTTGCTAGCATGTTTCTAGTATGATCTGTCAGGGCTCTGCCCTGGCAGCTTTGTCTGTGTTGTCCTTGTTTAATGTTTCTTTGTTTGTCTGGCGTCTTAACACATTGCTTTGTCTTTGTTTGTGTCTACCATGTGTTCCTGTGACCCTGCCTCCTTGTTTCCCTTGGCCACGCCCTCTTTTTTGGCCCTTGTCTTGTCCTCATTTCTTTAATTGTGCCCACCTGGTCCTCGTTTCCTTTCCTCCCTTTATATGGTGCTGTTTTTCCTCTTGTGTTTGCGGGTTTGTCTTGTGCCATAGAGACAGCTACTGACTTGCTGCTCTATATTCCAGTCCTGTGCTGTTATTTGAGTATCCTTGCTGCAGTTTTCTTCCTGTTGTTTTTGGTCTTGAACTGAAGTTATCTTACTTTACTTACTTGTAATATTTTCTTTAGCTGTTTATCAATTTTTGCTGTCATAAGATTGTTCACCCCTGTGCACCCCTGAACTTGTCTTCAATAAATATTTGTTTGTCTCACTCACTCTGCATTTGGGTCCCCCTATCAGGTTGCTAGCATGATTAGCAAGTTATTAACATGTTGCTAACATGTTTCAAGCATTATTAGCATGTTACTAACATGATTTTAGCATGATCAGCAAGTTACTAGCATGATCCTAGCATGATTGGCATGTTAACTGCATGTTGCTAACATGATTAGCAAGTTACTAGCATGATTCTAGTTGCTAAGCTTGGCTAGATAGATAAATAGATTATAAATATTAGAATGGAAGTTTGAACTGATTAGAAATCGTACATAGAAGGGAAGTCTTGATTTAGTCTCAAGTGATTCTGGGAGTTTAAGTTTGAATAGTGTTGCACATTTGAACATTCTGTCAATGTAAGTCTATGGGATTTTTATGATTTTTAATCTTTAATTTTATGAAAACTATAAGGATCGGTTAGAAAAGATATGGCACACTAAGTGAGATCAGAGTTGGGCTGAGTTTGGTGGTTCTAGCTTGAAAGCTCCAGGAGGAGTAGCGTTCAGAAATTTGGCTAAGAAGAATAATAATAAGCTTAAGTAGCAGATCAGTAGGTTGGCTTTCTCAAGCCAACCTAACTAGCACTTTCAGGAAAAAAAAAAAGACAATCGATAATGAGGATTAAACAGCATTATTTCTCTTCACACCATTGCAATCCTGTATTGCTTTCACAAAAGAAGAAACTTGTAAATTCAGTTAATTTCATAGACTTTCAAAGACTTGCAATAAATCAGTGAACAAAGACTAAGGCTTTCAAGCTTTAAAACAAATGCAAAAGCATCATAAACAACTGTATTTCAAGTCTGCTAAACCCATACGACAGCTTATAAGTAACAGGCTGAAATATAAGACATTAATGAAAATCTTGATATCCAGCCTAGGTCATTGTGTCTTCATGTTCGTTCAGAAGACAAATGGTCATTGTGGACATGAAGACTCTCTATATTACTGTGGGGTTTTTTTTCACTTTTCAGTTTTGGATGAAGTAACACTTTAAATTACAGTCTGCTCCTCACACAAAGCGATGGCATCAGCAGACCTGAATCACACAGCACAATTCTTTTATCCTGCTTTTAAAATGTGATGATGGCAAACATTTTATTCATCGGTGAAGCTTAAAGTTTATTCATTAATGAAGCACATAGAGCGCTGTTTTCATGCACATGATCTCCGAACTTTGATGAAGTCCTTGTGTGGCAGGTTCTTGGCCGGCTCTAGCTGTCCTGTCCTCTTTATCTGAGCCACGGCCTTCAAATGACATGCATTATAAGGTCACTTTGAGTTTCTTTCTCCAGCTCCTCTCAATCATGTTGATGTATTTCATGCACATTGCTCCATGCATAGAAGTTTATAATAGATCCAATGTTTTTCATTCCAGCCGGTCTCTCCACACAAGTACTTCCATCAATCAGTGCAGCAGATCTATTAACGATTCATTCTCATCAAGATCAACATTCACCTCAATTAAATTGCCAAAGGACAACTCTACTAATAACAATTTTTCATTTTCAAAAAATGTATCTATGATGTTATTTGTCGTTATTTGAAAACATTCTCATTAGGGATGCAACAATACAGTTAGTCCACAGTTCAATACGTACCTCGGTTTTTAATCACGGTTTTCGGTTCAGTTCGGTTCTCATATATTGCCACTTCAGTGTGGGTTTTTTGGGAACAAATTAACAAAATACTCCCATAAACGTCTTTACACTAGAAAAAGCGTGGTTTAGTATATGTCTGCTTAATTTTTCTTTTGAGAGAGGTATTATTTTTTCGATTTTTATGCAAAATAGAATGGGTTTCATTCATACTGGATGCCAGAGGGTGCAAAAAAAACACATATGTCAAAGAAGTAGCACTGATTACGTTCCGTTCCAGCTTCTCTAATATGGATAAAAGCATTGCTACTGCTGTAACTGATTAAAACTAAGATATAAATTAAGATATAACATTAAACGTCTTGAATGACGAAATGTAAGGACAATAAACAGTCGTCTGTAATAATATATGGTTTATCTGTGTTCTTCAAGCCATCTCGGGTATTTTCATAAGCCATCGCTAATCGACATACATAGAATATGAGTATAGACTTTATTGTCTGCCTCATTCTGTGATGAGAATTCACATCAGATCACACAAGGAAGTGATTTCAAACACTTGACTGATGTTGTGAATTAAAAAACAAGTTATAATGTTTTTTATAACTTTTGTTTTTAGAATGGAAGATGCTCTGCGTGTGTTGCTTTTTCAAATATAAGCGTGGAAGCGTTTCCTCATTTCAGCATGTGAAATCGCGGGCACACATACAGCAAATTCTGAGAGAAATAAAACAAAGAAGTTATTTAAATGTAAAACCGAAAAAACGCAATTCACAAGCGCATATTGAACCGTGGACGTCGTACCAACCGGTTCGATATTACATTAAGTATTGTGACATCCCTAATTCTCATAATGTGAAGAGAAAACGTTCTTAGAATAGTTGAAATAAACATTCAAAAACTGTTACATAAAGTTCGTAGAGTATTGTAAGAAACATTTTTGTAATCTTTAAATAACGTCCTAATCACGGAATAACGTAGTTTATTTGGAATTCTTCAGCTTTTAAAGGAGAACTCCACTTCCATTGTCATCCAAGATGTTCATGTCTTTCTGTCTTCAGTCATAAAGAAACTTTTGAAACTTCCAAAATGTAGTTTAATGCAGCATCAAAGGGCTCTAAACGATCCCAGCCAAGAAAGAAGGGTCTTGTCTAGCGAATTTTTTTTTTTTTTTCACTTTTTAAGCACAAAAGCTGGTGTAGCACAGCTCTGGGATGTGTGTTCATGAAGCTACATACTATTGAATCATGTCGAAAAGTCACATGGAGGTAGGCGGAACTACAGACCCAGTGTTTACAAAGCGAACGTGCAAAGACAATGATGTCCTCCTCTCAAGTTGTAGGAGAAAATAAGATGGAGTTTTTCGCCATACTCAGCACACAGACGATGAACTTAGACGTGATTCGTAGCAGTGATGGGAAGTTCGTCGATGCAAAATGAACGAATCTTTTTTTGAGTCATTCCGTTCATTTTAGCAAAATATAATTAAAATGTTACGTTACTTCCCTAACACATCTACTGCTTACACAAACGTTGATCACACTACAAACAAGACAAAACTATAATGCTATAAGAAATAGCAAAGATTCATTTATTGTTTACCTGGGTCTTTAGTCTATGATTAGCTCACCTCACCTCTTATCTGACAAGTTTTCGGGTTTGAGTCGTTCGTTTATCACATGACAGCCCCATAAGATGAACGAACGACTCGAAAACACCTCAAGACTCAAAACAGGTGAACTAATTCCAGTACAGAACCTAATAGGATGTTGTGCATGCGTGACTAAACGAATCACTCCCTGAGACGACTCGTTCTTCCCGAGTTCAAAATGAACATATCGTTCAAGAGCAACCCATTACTAATTCGTAGCATCATGGATGCGTAACCCAGAGCCTGCGCTACACGAGCGTTTGTGCTTAAAAAGTATACAAATTTGTATTTTTCAAAAAAATGACTAGATAAGACCCTTCTTACTCGGCTGGGATCGTTTAGAGCCTTTTGAAGCTGCATTTAAACTACATTTTGGAAGTTCAAAATCGGGCACCAATGAAGTCCATTATATGGAGAAAAATGCTGAAATGCTTTCCTCAAAAAACATAATTTCTTTACGACTGAAGACAGAAAGACATGAACATTTTGGATGACAAGGGGGTGAGTAACCTATCTGTAATTTGTCTGTAATTTGTCCAAAGATCAGCATTTATCTGAAATCAAAAGCTTTTGTAACACTATACACTATACCATTCAAATGTGTGGAGTCAGTATAACTAACTTTTTTCTTTTTGGGGAAAAAGTTATAGAAATGAATATATTATTTAGCAAGGATGCTTTAAATTGATCAAAAGCGAGCTAAAGTGCTAAAATCAAAAGTGCTAAAGTCATTTATAATATTACAAAAGATTTCTATTTCAGATAAATGCTGTTCTTCTGAACTTTCTATTTTTTCAAAAGAAACCTGAAAAAAATTCTACTCAGCTGTTTTTAACAGAATAATAATAATAATAAATGTTTTTGAGCAGCAAATCAGAATATTAAAGTGATTTCTGAAGGATCATGTGACTGGAGTAATGATGCTAAAAATTCAGTTTTGAAATCGCAGGAATAAATTACATTTTAAAATATATTCAAATAAAAAGCAGTTATTCTAAATAGTAAAAATATTTCAAAATTGTACTGTTTTTGCTGTACTTTGGATAAAAAAAGCAGGCTTAAGCTAAAAATCTTACTGTTCAAAAACTTTTGACTGGTAGTCTACACACAAACACATATATATATATATTTAAAACAAAAAAATGTAATAGCCAACGGTGATTCTATTGCCAAAGTGTGCGAAGAGGGTTGTATGAATAATTTCATTTGAATTGTATTGCAATGCTTGGGCTTCATTTAGAGAACATAAACATAACTGCATATGCATATGAAGTTTTTCTTAAAAAGAAATTTCAGTATGCTTGCAAACATGAAAAACATGTTTCGACCAAAAGAAAAAGAGATGGTATATTAGCAAATTCATCAGAGAGCAGACAGCCTTTCCCTGCACCCTCAGTAAGATAAACACAGCTGCCGTCCCCCTCTGTCTGTCAGCATCGCTCTGATGTGTGTGTGCGGTTGTTTGTGATGTGTGTGAGAGCAAACCCAGATCCACCAACTGATATATGTGCAGCGCTCACATATAAACATCCACGTAACCAACACAACATGCAAACAAGGTCAAGAGAGCAATATAAAGAGAATGCAAAACAGCAGAATTCACTTTGCTGTAAGAAACATTTTTGTAACTTTTAAACAACATTCAAATCACAACAAGAAAACTAGACATTTCTACATTTTAGAAACATTTCAAAACCTAAATCTAGCTTTTAGTGTTGCAGCTGAAATGGTGCATATATTTCATTCGGATTAGGGCTGCACGATTAATCACACAATGTTGTGAGATTTCGAATTCGATTTTGCGCGCGATTTGGCGTAGCTTGTCAGTGCTTTACGGCTCTGTGTATTACTTGCCGCTCCAGCTGAACGCACGTGATGGAGCTTTACTACTAATCAACGTACCGGCTTCATTGACTAAACGCGCCTCACAACATCATGCGATTAATCGTGCAGCCCTAATTCGGATTATATAAACAAGACACAACGTTTTCCTCTCTTTCACACAAAGGGAGCCCATCTGGAGTGTGTTTGTAACGACGAAGCGCTTCTGTCTTAAAGGATTACGAGTTTTCACGTTTTAAAGCCGGTCTGTTCTGATCCAGACAGGTCGTGTTCACTTCCTCAAGGCTGCAGGAAGGCCAGCGTTCGCTTTGTGCGCCTCTATTCATCTCGATCAGTGAATTATGCAAACAGCACTCAGACACACCTAGCAAACCAGACGAGGAACATTCCTTCAGAGTTTACATGTTCTACTCTTTCCTGAACCTCTGGAGTCACTGATATCGCATTGCATACATTATGTTCGCAGTACACCAGCAGGCAAAGCCAGAGGATATGACAATTCACAGATGACCACACATGCATTTTTGTTTAAATTAAAGTTGCATGATATACTGGTACTTAAAAAGTATCGCGATACCCTGCTTTTAAAAACGGTACGATTCCGCATTTTACTAGTACCGGTACTTTAAGAATGTATTTTAATAAGAGCCGTATTATTTTAATAAGAGCCATATATTCATGAGCATTTAACGGTTTCTTATGTGGAAAACTATCGTCATATAATGAAGACCCTAAAGGTCTTCACAGCAACCCGTCAAAATAAAAGTTCGGTTTAACTTGACAGTCAGAAATATATTAATATATTACTTAATGTAAGAATAGTACTACTACTACTAATAATAAAAATATTATTAAAACAATGTTTAAAGGATTTTTACCAGAAAAAATATTTACCAGAAAATTGTAAGTACACAACACAGCATTTCTGAAAAAAATTAAAACAGCCTATAATAAATTAATTCTTTACCAAATCTAATTATCCTTTATAAATTCATTAGACATTAGACAATTCATTTTAATTATTAAAATTAATGGAAAACAAACAAAACGTCTAGGTTACGTACGTAACCCTCGTTCCCTGAAGGAGGGAACGGAGACGTTACATATGGGAACTCGCTTGAGAGTCCAATCATCTCCAAGCCTTATTCAAAAGGCCAATGAACATTCATGAACATTGGCGAGTGGTATTTGCATGCCGAGCCACTCCCCCGTACATACGGGTATATAAGATGGCGGCGTGCAACCACTCATTCAGGCTTTTGCTGAGGAGCCGAGCTGCAGCCCGGCGTCAGCGCGACGTCAGGTCGTGGCAGGGGATGTAACGTCTCCGTTCCCTCCTTCAGGGAACGAGGGTTACGTACGTAACCTAGACGTTCCCCTTCAGTCGTTTCACTACGACGTTACATATGGGAACAGACCCATGGAACAGGCCACGAACCAGACGTCGCGTTACGCAACACACCGCGTGCCGACAGGCGGACGTGTCAGCAGACGGATATGAGCGTAACCTTCCCAACGCCCTGGGGGCCAATAGGGGGCCCCACAGGGATGCCAGTTGTACTGAAGCAGGAGTTGGGGGGGCGGAGCACATGAAATCTCTACATGTGGAACACAAGAAATTCAATATATCCATAGATTTTAGGGATATATGAGGGAAACATCGGCCTTCTGGCTGACCGTGGAAAAATACTGAAACATGTTGCCACAACCTGCTGGGCGAAGGAGACCCAACCGGAGCACAGACAAGCACTACTCCGCACTAGGCCTGACTGCGGGGCATGGAGGACCCAGGTTCGCCGGAGGGAACAACTGAGGGAAATAGCGCACGGATCCATTAGGAATGGCGCAGCAAGCCGACACCAGCCGGACTCCCGCTCGCCTGTGATGTCTATGTTAAGACACGGGAGGATACGGCCTCTACGCGAAAGTTGTAGAACCTGGCGAAGGTATTAGGTGTCGCCCAACCCGCAGCTCTACAGATATCTGCTAGTGAGGCGCCATGAGCCAACGCATAGGATGAGGCAACACTCCGTGTGGAGTGGGCACGAACACCTAAGGGGCATGGCTCTCCCTGGTTTTGGTACGACAGGGAGATGGCATCTACCACCCAATGGGCCAACCTCTGTTTGGAGACAGCATTCCCTTTCTGCTGACCTCCAAAGCAGACGAAGAGCTGCTCGGTGCGTCTGAAGTGCCGAGTGCGGTCCACGCAGAGCGCGAACTGGACACAGCAGCGCAGAGGCTGGGTCTGCCTCCTCCAGGGGCAGAGCTTGCAGGTTCACCACCTGATCGCGGAAAGGCGTGGTGGGAACCTTGGGCACATAACCAGGCCGGGGTCTCAGGATGACGTGAGAATCGCCGGGCCCGAATTCTAGGCACGCTTCGTCGACAGAGAAAGCTTGTAGGTCCCGTACCCTCTTGATGGAGGCCAGTGCAGTCAGGAGCGCTGTCTTAAGTGACAGATATTTTAGCTCAACCGACGCAAGTGGCTCAAATGGGGCCGCCCGCAGGCCCTGGAGGGCGACGGAGAGGTCCCAAGAGGGTATGGGGTGCGGCCTGAGGGGATTAACCCTTCTCGCACCCCTCAGGAACCTCACGATGAGTTGGTGCTTACCTAGGGATGTTCCATCCACTGCATCGTGGTACGCTGCAATGGCAGCAACGTACACTTTGAGAGTTGAAGGGGACAGCCTGCGCTCCAACTTTTCCTGCAGGAAGGCACTGGGGGAGAGCGCGGCGGTGCCGCGGGAGCCCTCCCCAGAAACCAATCATCCAGCCTAGAGGGATCGGCCGGAGGTGTTTTGGGCACCTCCAGACCGATCTCCTTGGCGGCTCGGAGGAGCATAGCCGACAGTTCAGCATCCGTCTCAGACGGGGCGGCAACCGCAGAGGGGTACCGACCCGCCGAGTCGTCAGCCTCATCGTCAGACTCTCCCTCTGATGCTGCAGCAGACATCTCGATCTCCTGGGGAGCGCCAAAGGAGATACCCAGCCCGCTGTACGGGGAGGTATACTGCTCTGGCAGCTCAACGGGACTGCGCGGTGACGCAGAAGTCCGCGGGGCTTTGGGGGCCGACGGAACATTCTGCACAGTCACCTGAATGTCCCCCAAGTGCCTCATCGCGGCTATTTATTTATTTATTTTTTTATTTTTTTACCGCGGGAAGACAACAAGGGGTGCCTACTCATGAATGAGCGGCGGGACTTTAACGCAGCCATGGACATACGTTCGCAATGAACGCACGTACCATCCGTGAACGCTGCCTCAGCGTGCTCTCGGCCCAGGCACGTGAGACAGCGATCATGTCCGTCCAAAGAGGCGAGGAAACTACCGCACCCGGAAGCGCACGGCCGGAGATACATACCGGGAAGATGTCCTCGACAGCCGCGAGAAATTCACTCTTTTGAAATCCCGGTCCGCCCAGGGAGAAACCGCGGCACAACTGTGCTCTCAAACGGGCGGGGCTCGCTGGAGTGCGGGAGGCTTGAATGCCGTGAAAACGGCAGCCCGCAGGATTAGGCTGGCGGCTGCCGAACGCTCTTTTAGATGAAGCTCTTTTAGTAGCTCGGCAGCACGCCAGCAGAGAGAGTGTGAACTCAGGAACTCTTTTCTTTTTTTTTTTTTTAAATGGCTCAGAAGACGAGGCTCCAAAAGCAAAAGTCTGAATGAGTGGTTGCACGCCGCCATCTTATATACCCGTATGTACGGGGGAGTGGCTCGGCATGCAAATACCACTCGCCAATGTTCATGAATGTTCATTGGCCTTTTGAATAAGGCTTGGAGATGATTGGACTCTCAAGCGAGTTCCCATATGTAACGTCGTAGTGAAACGACTGAAGGGGAACTGAATTTGAGAAAAATAATAAAATGTATTTCATATGGCCTTAAAAACATGTAATTTTTGTTAAACCTTTAATAAGTTGTTGTTAAATTCTGCAAGTTTCATGATTTCAATTAATTGGACATGCTTTTTGATAAATATTTTTTAAAATAAAAAAAATAAAACAGATTTCATAAGGCCCTCTTCATTTCACTTGTGTATTTGTTTTAGTTTTCTATTTGCATCTAGTCTCTTATTATTAATAACAAAGGCTCCTGTAGACTCGGTAGTTGTTTACCATAGTCCTGTGTAGTGCCACTGCCATGTGATTATTATTAATTTATTATTTAAATTTTTTTTTAAAGGGGAGATGAATGCTTTGTTTTAATAGATAAAATAACTATAATCTCCATTTGGATCATCTATTATTAAGTTACTTTTCCTGTTGTTCTATGTTTTTTTTTTCGTAGTATCGGTTCAGTAGTAGCATCGTCATATTTTAGTCAGGTATCGTATCGAAGTCAAAATATTGGTATCGTGACAACACTAGTTTAAACATGTCGAGTTTTATAAAAGGATATATGCTTGTATGATTTAAAGTGTGTGTATATTCTATTTTAGTAAGCAATATGCAAGATAGTGGCTTTAATGCATTTCTGAGTGCTATAAAACCTGTGTAGAGAATACATTAAAAACATTTTATGAAGTAATATATACAGATGATAAAGAATTTATGGCTGTTTTGAAACTGTACACCATAAAAAAAAAAAATAATAATAATAAAAAATATATATATTTATATATATGCACACACACACACACACACACAAGTACTAAAATCTGTCTATATTATTTTTCTGTATTATCAAGTAAAACTGAAAGTTCTTTAAATCTTAAAGTTGCATAAGATTAAGCTAATTTTTTCTTTATATAATTAAAAAAAAAACCAATGCATGATTCTTTACTAATGCATGAGTCTTATCTTTCTATGAAATCTTTTTTGCAGTGAACTAAAGACACATTTCCCGTCTTTCTAATAAAACAACACACCCTGACCATTAAATCTTTTAACAAACCACAGAATGGTCCTGTGTTGACGGGAACAGGAAGGGTGAAAAACGGCAATGACACATGCATTTTCTGAAAGAAAAGCACAAATTGCGGCGTAGAACCGTGCACAAAAGCTTTTACCCTTTGCCTGGTTTTTACACTAGATCTGAGCTTAAAGGAAACACGTCACTGCAAACCAATGCATCACTGATACACGTCCAATTTAACCTGCATTCCTCATGTATACTAGGAAGAAATACTATGCATGGTGATATTTTATCTTGCAGACGAGGAAAGTAAATGGTTTCAGTTTACACATAAGCTTCGCATCTGTGTGTTTGGATAAATGAAAGTAGTCATTCAGCAGTCGTGAGGAATCCTTGTCTATATTACTGTTAAAAGATCCGGAAAGATCCACTCTATTAAATCTCTTTCATCACACAGTCAAAAAGACTGACTATATTTCACTCATAAATATGTTTACAGTTTATTATGTACATGTAAAAATATTATATGCCCTTCTGTTTTCATGCCTTGGCGCCGCACTCATTTTTTTCAATCGGGGTTTGCGACATCGGGTTGTTATAGTTTAAACTTAAATTAAAGCCGTAAAGTAAAAACATTTTTGTTACTTAATATAAAATACATGAAATTAATTTTTAATATTTTGGAAAAGATTATTACAATCAGAATTTCATCTAGTTGCAAAAGAAAGAACTAAAACTAAAAAAACAAAATTAACTATATAGTATATAGACATATTTAGAAATTAATAATAATAATAAATAATTTAAAAATTACTAAATTAACATAAAATATAAAAATAAAAGCATTTAAACTGTTAATAAACATAACACTGAAAATTTTTCAATTCAGGTTTTCTTATGTATTGTTATGCTGGTAATTTATAATAAAAACGCATTAGATAAAAATATGTACTATTTACAGATATTTACATACATGTAAAATACTGTAAATCCTTCTGTTTTCACTCAGTTTTTGCAAATAAAATTATTACAGAAATAATTACAAAGAAGCAGCTAGCAACACTGAATTAAATGTGAAGTTTTGAAGAAGAAAGTTTGAAATAATATTAAGCTTTATTTACAGCTTCAAAAATATTTTTACAGTTTATTTCTGTCAGCTAATTAATTGCCAGCAATTTTTTGTTACATTAGGGTTATTATAGTTTAAACTTAAATTAAAACCATAAAATTAAAACCACTTTTGTTGAAATAAAATACATGTTAATTGAAATTAATTAAAATATATTTAAAAAATATTATTACTATTATAATTTCACCTAGTTGCCAATGAAATGTCTCTCATTTTCATTTAGTCTAAATTAAAATAACTAAAGCTAAAAACTATAAATTAATTTTAAAAAAGCATATAGACATATTTAGAAATTAATAATAATAAAAATAGATTTACTAAAACTTTAACTAAAATGAAAAATATAAAAATAAAAGCTTTTAAACTGTTATACAAACATATGTTAAACAACACTGAAATTTCAGACTTAGTGTAGAAAACAATTTTCACTCAGATATTGTTAATAAAATTATTACACAAATAATTACAAAGAAATGGCAAGCAACACTGAATTATTTGTTTTGAAGTTGAAAGACTGAAATAATATTTAGTTTTATTTACAACTTCAGAAACATTTTCACAGTTTATTTCTTTCGGTTAATTAACTGCCAACAATTTTTTGTGACATCAGGGTTATTATAGTTTCAATTTAAATTAAAACCATAAAATTAGAACCATTTTTGTTACTTGAAATAAAATACATGTTATCGAAAAAATGTATACAAATGTATTTAAAAAATATTATTACTATTATAATTTCATCTAGTTGCAGTAAATGTTTCTCAAAATAATTTATAAAAAGTATGCATATTTAGAAATTAATGATAATAATAATAAAAAAAGACAAAATTACTAAAATTTTTAACTAAAATGGAAACAAAACATTAACATTTAAACTGTTAATAAACATAGCACATTTTTATGCTGGCAATTTGTAATACAAATGCATCCGATTACACAAGAATGCATTCGAGACGTATTTCCCAGACGTTGTCGGAGCACCTGAGTGTTTCATTCTTCTCCAGGCTAATAAGATGAAAAGTTTTAGATGAAGCACTTCAAAGCTGCTCTTTGTTGTCAGAGATTACCGCCGTTATGACGGCCCTTGGTTTAATCTACAGAGCAAAAAAGCTGGGGGAATCATTCTCTGAATGGTGTATTCATGGCAAAAGTGGCACAGTCAGAAACTTTTCAATTCTTTTCTGTTCATAATAATGATTTTTCCTTATTGCATAAGCAGAATTGGCTCTATTCTTAATGTTTGATCATGCATCTAAAATTAAAATGACACACTTAACATTCAAAGCTCAAAAGCACACATGCATTTATTTTTCCATGCTGTCGAGCAAAACAGATGGTGTTTTTCAGACATATTTGTTATGTTTAGTGTGTTTTCGGGTATTAGATGTGGTATGATAGGACCACAGAGCAGCTGCCCTCGTCCTGCAGGGTCTCAGCGGATACAGAAACACAGGCTGACAAACACAAACGCTCCCTACTGAGAGTCCAGAGCGCAGTAATGCGATACAGACGGGCGGAGGATCAGCCTGCGTGGGCGCTAGAAAACACGACTGACGCCACTAATGAGGATGTTAGGTCAGACTTATATCACAGCAGAGATTAAACTACTGATCTGTCACACATTTACACCTTCTCTGAAGTTGTAGTGGTGAAAGGAAAATACAACCTATATATGTTTTGTGTTCCTATCAGCTCCAAAAGCAAAAGAAAAAAATCACTATAGTGTTTCAATGACTTTTAAATAGAGGAATATACAATATGTGACCCTGGACCACAAAACCAGTCATAAGGGTCAGTTTTTTTTTAAATGAGATTTATACATCATCTGAAAGCTGAATAAATAAGCTCTCCATTGGGGCAATATTTGGCCGAGATACAACTATTTAAAAATCTGGAATCTAAGGGTGCAAAAAAATCTAAATATTGAGGAAATTGCCTTTATGGTTGTCCAAAGGAAGTTCTTGCAATGCATATTTCAAGTTTTGATATATTTACAGTTGGAAATTTACAAAATATCATGGAACATAATCTTTACTTAATATCCTAATGATTTTAGGCATACAACAAAAATCAATCATTTTGACCCATACAATGTATTTTTGCCTATTGCTACAAATATACCCGTGATACTTAAGACTTAAGTGCTCCACGGTCACATATGGGGAGATTGATTATGTCGGCCAGTTTTCAGCTAGTTTCCAGCATTAATTTGTTTTCTGTAATTGAATGCAAAGGTAATATAACACTAAGTATATATTATTATATATTTTTTTATATTATATATATTTTACATTTTTATGAAATTAGATTTAATAACTGTGAAAATGCATCATCAAAAGTTTAGAGACAATTTTACTGTTTATTAACAACTTTTTATATTTTAATTTTTGCAATTACATTTGTTACAATTGCACCTTTTTTTTACTAATTTAATTTCTTAGTTGGTTAGTTAGTCACCAAAAATCAAAACTCTTATATTTCAGATTCTTCCAAGAAACCAGTAGTTTTATTTTTGTCAATAATAATAATAATAATAATAACTATTAGTAGTAGCAGTAGTAACAGTAGTAGTAGTATTTTATTTTTCTTGTTGTTCTTCTTCTTGTTGATCCTTTATTATTATTAATATTTAATTGTATTATTATTATTGTTGTTGTTGTTGTTGTTGTTGTTATTATTATTGGTGTTGTTGTTGTTAATCCTTTATTATTAATAACAATAAAATAATATTTAACTATTATTATTATTATTATTGTTATATTATTATATTTAACTTTTTTGTTATTAGTAGTAATATTTAACTTTATTACTTATATTTTTAGTTATAATAAACCTACTTGACCTACTGTGATTAATAAATCCACAGAAAATATTAATATAAAAGAATGTGTATGAATGTGTTCAAACTTTTGATTGGTATTATAAATGAAATCATAATTATAATTGATAATATTTTAATAATGGACTGTGATGATGCATTTTCACAGTTAATAACTATTTAAATCTAGCAGTTTATATATATATGTATATATGTGACCCTGGACCACAAAACCAGTCTTGGGGTAGTCACTGGGGTATATTTGTAACAACAGCCAAAAATACATAGTATGGGTCAAAATGATTGATTTTTCTTTTATGCCAAAAATCATTAGGATATTAAGTAAAGATCATGTTGCATGAAGATATTTGGTAAAATTCTTACTGTAAATATATCAAAACTTAATTTTTGATTGGTAATATGCATTGCTAAGAACTTCATTTGGACAACTTTAAAGGTGATTTTCTCAATATTTAGATATTTTGCACCCTCAGATTTCAGATTTTCAAATGGTTGTATCTCAGCCAAATATTGTCCTATCCTAACAAACCATACATCAATGGAAAGCTTATTTATTCAAATTCAAATTGTCTTATGACTGGTTTTGTGCTCCAGGGATCAAGATGATATCACTTTATGTACATGGTACAGAAGCAAAACTGTCTGTCTATTCTTATAGTCAGGACAAAAGCAGAAATGTTCATATAAAACCTAATTATCATTGTTTAAGGTGCATAAAATCTTAATTAACATTAAAAGTGGACTTAACGAATGTAGAAATGCTAGAAAGTTGCAAAATATGACATATTCCTAAGTGCTGAAGTCACTTCAGGGCAGACACTCATGGCGTTTGCCCTAGATTTCCAATCCTCAAAACGATTCTTGGAAAGCTCGTCTTGCACGTTTAGACTGTAAAACAAAGCCACGTCAGGACACGGTGCTCATCAAACATGACTTCAATATAAACAACACTCTTCATATACTGTAAAACAGGCAGTCACAATATCACCATGCCATACGGTGTTCTCAAAAACCTCAAACCACACTAAGAGAAGAAGCACGCTTAATAATTAACTTGCAAGTTTAACGGCTTCACGCTGGCAGCTGCGAATGCTCACACACCCGAATGAGACCTGGATGTCATATAAACCCATATACATGAGCAAACATGCCCAATTCATCATATTAAACTGTATTATTAGACATCAAGCTCTTTAGAGCTCTTTAACCCATATTGCTTTACCTCTAATGTATTTGTAGTGTTAGAGCCCTATGATTTCCGCAATGCGCACGGAATCACAGAATCCAGTCATAAAAAAGGAAGTTACTGAATAGCGCAGAATATCAAGGAATTTGTTTGAATGGATTAATCAAAAGTATGTCATTACACTTAAATCAAACCACAATATGGACTAGTATCTTTAAATATTACGCTGCAAAAATACAATTTAAATGTGAATCCTGCATGTTCTGTGTGTCTCTGTTTTAATGAATGGAGCAGACGATGGGTTTTGTTTACTACACACACTCCATAAGCATTTGACTGTTCCATAGCATTATATCATATACACAGAGAAATGTAAAGGTATACACAGCAACCTGTCAAAATAAAAGTTGAAGGCCAGATATATTCTACTACTAGTACTACTACTACTAAAATGAAACAAACATTTTCTGCAGTTAAAAAAAACCTTTCCTAAGGCTATTTTAAGAATAAATTTGAATAAATGAAGTATGCATTCAAATAATTAGACATGCTAAAACACAGAATTATAACAATAAAACAAACATGTCATTTTTGTTAAACCTTTATTAAACTGATGTGAAATTGTATAAGTTTCATGATTTTAATTAATTAGACATGCTCTTTGATTAATAAAATATAATGTAACCATTAAAAAGGAGTTGGAAAAATTAAAACGGAAAAAAAAACAGAATCCAGAAAAATTAAAACGGAAAAAAATGGAATTTGGAAAAAAAATAAAATGGAATTTGGGCCCTATAGTGTTTTAGTTCACCCACAGAGATTAATTAAAGCATAAGATCTACTTTAATCCTGCACAGGGGAAACACTGATGCAATCATTAGCCGGTCACATTCATGCACACAAACAAATATGGCTGTATTTCAACTATCTCCCATAGGCGTAACATATCAAACACTCAGGAATCAGATTTAGACTAATTATAAACAAGCTTTTGGATTCAGACAATGACTAGCAAAACATGCTGACTACAACAGGAAGTGTAACACAAGCACGACTTGCTTTCCAAACATAGCACTGAGTACCGAATTTCCTTCCCAGTTTATCATAAGACCTGGATGATGAGCAAACTCGCATGAGGGGATTTCACACAGTTATAATGAAGAAGCGAAACCCAGAAGACATATTTATAGACACCGCTTTTCCCATTTCCATTGTTTGAGGGTGTTATCTGCTAATATGTGGTCTTAGTTGTAACCGCACAATAATTGTGCTAAAAGTGCATCATGAATGGCATCAAATGAAAATCACCTTTTAGACATAATTATGGTTCATTTTTGTTTAATGCACGAGTAATCGGTGTTTATATCAGCTTGGAAGGAATCGGCTCGCTCTGCTTGCTCAATCCAAAGCCATTATACGTGTTGCTACACGTCGAGTTACTAAATCAAGTTTTACTTCACTAGAAAGTAAACACTGGCGAGTTTGAATGTACATGTTTCTGTTTATGGAATGTTTCCAATAATATTTACACAGGAAAAGCTTAAAAAGTCTTTAAAAGGTTTGAAAGATTATAAATGAGTAAAGCTGAACTAGAATTGCATTTCCTAAAGGAAATACCAACTCTTACAGTGTTTTCTTAATGTTTTGATACCTAAATTCACTGTTTTTACCTTTTAGTGATTTATTTTTAATTTATTAACAATTTAATTTTTAATATCTAAAATAAAATATCTTACCCCATGATTTACTCATCCTCAAGCCATGCTAGGTATATATGTCTATCTTTTCTTCTTTCAGATGAATACAATCATAGTTATATTAAAGTATATATTAAAGAGTTATATTAATTTTTTTTTTTACCTGGCTCTTCCAAGTTTTATAATGGCAGTAAATGGCTGTTGAGATTCAATCCATCATAAAAAGTGCTCCACATGGCTCCAGGGAGTTAATAAAGGCCTTCGGAAGTGAATCAAGGTGTTTGTGTAGCAAAAATATCCAAATTTAAAACTTTAGTAACTGTAATCTACAGCGTGAATGTAATAGTAATAATAGCAATAATAATATTTTTTTGTTCTTCTTCTTCTTGATCCTTTATTATTAATAATAATCTAATAATATTTAACTTTATTATTATTGTTGTTGTTGTTGTTGATCCCTTACTAATATTAATAGTCTAATAATATTTAACTATTATTATTGTTGTTGCTGTTGTTGTTGATGATGATGATGATCCTTTATTAGTATTATAAATCTAATAATATTTAACTTTATTATTACACAAAAAAGTGCATCCATAAATCATAAAAAGTGCTCCACACGCCTCCAGAGAGTTAATAAAGGCCTTCTGAAGTAAAGCGAGGCGTTTGTGTATCAAAAATATCCAAATTTAAAACTTTAGCAACCGTAATCTATAGCGTGAATGTAATAGTAATAATAGCAATAATATTTTTTTGTTCTTTTTCTTCTTCTTGATCCTTTATTATTAATAATAATATAATAAAATTAAATTTTACTATTATTATTATTGTTATTATTATTATTATTATTATTATTATTGGTGTTGTTGTTAATCCTTTCTTATTATATTTAATAATACAATAATATTTAACTATTAATGTTGTTGTTGTAGATCCTTTATTATTATTAATAATCTAATAATGTTTAACTTTATTATTATTATTAATATTGTTGTTGTTGTTGATCCCTTACTATTATTAATAATCTAATAATATTTAACTGTCATTATTATTATTATTATTATTATTGTTGTTGTTGTTGTTGCTGTTGATGATGATCCTTTATTATTATAATGAATCTAATAATATTTAACTTTATTATTACACAAAAAAGTGCATTTATAAATCATAAAAAAGTGGTCCACACAGCTCCAGGGAGTTAATAAAGGCCTGCTGAGTGAATCGATGCATTTATGTAACAATAATATCCAAATTTACTATAAACCATATAACGTGAACGTGCATAAGACAGTTAGCAAAAGCTACAGATTACGGTTTATAAAGTTTTAAATATGGATATTTTCTTACACAAACACATCAATTCATCGATTTGGCCTTTATTAACCCCTGGAGTCGTATGGAGCATGTTTATGATGGATGAACGCACTTTTTGGACTTCAAAATCTCAACACCCATTCACTGCCATTATAAAGCTTGGAAGAGCCAGGATATTTTTTAACATATCTCTGATTGTATTCATCTAAAAGAAGAAAGTCACATACACATAAGATGGCTTGAGTGTGAAATCATGGGGTAATTTTCATTTTTGTGTGAACTATCCCTTTAAATAAAATATCTACAATAATTATCAAATCCTGCTTATCAAACGTTAAACATGGAAATGGGAAAATATTTTCTGACTGGATGTGATTGTTTCACATCACACAGCAGTTTCACATTCAGATAGACACGTTTTACTGTATTTGTTTTCAGATATTGACACTTTGAATCAATGCTGTTAAAGTTTTAGACACATTTAGGTTTCAGGGTTTGGTTCTGTGTAAATGAAACAATCATCCGAGCCACTTTGCAGTTATCACGTCAGTTTCAGGCAGCTGCACACATGCATCAGCACAGATGCTGTGTGTCATTGCACTCAAGTTGCACCCCCTAGACAGGGAATCACCATCACCAAATAAATTCAGACACTAGAAATTGTGCACTAGACATTAGGACACTGTGGTTGTAATGTTTCACCATCGCCAGGACCCATTTCTCAAAACTTTGGTCTCTTTTTCAAAACTCTTCACACAGTGAAGCACAACAGCATCTGTATCTGTGAATCATTCTGGCACAAAATACAGTTTATTCAGTTCTGTTCTCAAAACTCACATGTACCTACAGTATACAGGCCAATTTACATGTTCAACTTCAGTTCAAAATCTAACATAAATCTCAGTAAGACAGCAATCTGTGTAATGCTACCTGTCGTTAGTGTTTTTTGGGTTATTGTGCTATTGTTATAGAAGAATGGGTTGATTTGAGACTGTATGAAGTGTTTTGGTAGTTTTACTGCATTTTGAATGTGAAATTAACTGCTGAACGTTTAAAAAAAACCCTGGTATTGAGAAATGTGTCTTAGTAATTATAAGTAAAACTGTAAATGTCACTGGAATTTTTCAGTAGCATCCCGTATTACTGTATCCTTTTGGTATTTGTTTCACTTTTCATACACATTCATTGCAACTATTAAAAAATACAGTGCAATCATGAATTACACGCTCATCTTCTGTTTCTAGTAACTGAATATATTGAGGTTTCATGTATTGAGGTTTCGATATATTGAGGATTTTGGTTTGTTTTATGCTGCCCTAGATTTGTGATTTGTCTTCAAAAAACAAACAAACAAACATGGTGAAATCTTACTGTCCAAATGACAAATCGCATGCTTTATTTCTGTCATTATAAAGCTGGCCTCAAGTACTCAGAATTAGCACATCTGTAGACTTTTTAAATATTAATAAAAGTTAAGATAATAGGTAAACCTTTTAGCGTTACGTTGCTGGAATCACTCCACAGTAACTGAACAAAACAAAGCACACCCAACAGAGAGATTAAGTGATCATAATACTCAGAGTTATGTAAGTAACAGATATAATTGTAAACTATTAACTTAAAAGCAGGGGTGCCCAAACTCAATCCTTGAGGGTCGATGTCTTACAGAGTTTAACTCTAGCTTGCCTCAAAACACCTCCCGGGAAGTTTCTAGTATGCCTAGCAAGAGCTTGATTAGCTGGTTCAGGCCCTTTTAATTGTCTCGTGACTGGCATTGAATGTGTTTTGGCTCTGAATATAGTTAATGTCTGCTTTAGCACTGCTGTCAATTCAGGCAAACACCTAAATAATGACTTTAGCTAAACTCTGTAGGACACTGGCCCTCCAGGACCAAGTTTGGGTACCCCTGACTTAAAGGAATAGTTCATGCAACAAATAAAAATGAGCTGAAAATAAGCTCACCCTTAGGTCATCCAAGATGCAGATGAGTTTGTTTCTACATCAGATTTGGAGAAATGTAGCATTCCATCACTTATGTACCAATGGATCATTTGCAGTAAATGGGTGCTGTCAGAATGCATAATCCATAATCCATAACGCTTTTTACAATAAAAAAGTCCATCTTTTGTGTTTTCTCACATCAAAATCCACCCACATATTTGTTGAGAGCTGTTTTGTCTTGTGAACGGTGCTTGTTCTGTGCAGATTTCTCTCCTGATTCAGACCAGACCACTTTTTCACCACAGGAAGCATTATTATGGATTAGGAACTCGTATTTTAGTTAAAAACATCTTAATCGTGGATTTGTTTCTTACAAACACTCAGCTTTTGGCTTCTCAAGATGTTAACTGTTGGACTGGAGTGGCGTGGATTACTTGTGGATTATTGTGATGTTTTTATCAGCTATTTGGACTCTCATTCTGACGGTACCCATTCACTCTACTGGTGAGTCAGTTTCTCCAAATCTGTTGGAGACATCTTGAAGGGTTGCTGCAGGTTAATTTTTGGCTGAACTATTCCTTTAATTGCAGAAAACTTTTATTAATACCCATAAAAGCAAGGGAACCTGCTCAGAGTCATTATTTAGGTGTTTGATTTGACTGCAGTGCTATTAGCGATTAATTAAAAGTTAATAGGTAATAGGTAAACGTTTTATGATGCTGGAATCACTCCACAGCAACAAAACAAAACAAAACACACCCAAGAGAGAATGATAGTATTACTCAGAGAGTTATATAAAAGTGAAAGATACAACTGTAGCTATTAACTTAAAGGAACAGTTCGTGCAACAATTAAAATGAGCTGAAATGTACAGTTGAAGTCAAAAGTTTACATACACCTTGCAAGCTGCAAAATGTTAATTATTTTACCAAAATAAGTGGGACCATACAAAATGCATGTTATTTTTTATTTAGTACTGACCTGAATAAGATATTTCACATAAAAGATTCACAAGAGAAAATAATAGCTGAATTTTTAAAAATGACCCTGTTCAAAAGTTTACATACACTTGGTTGTTAATACTGTGTTGTTACCTGAATGATCCACAGCTGTGGGTTTTTTTTGTTCAGTGATAGTTGTTCATGAGCCCCTTGTTTGTCCTGAACAGTTAAACTGCCCGCTGTTCATCAGAAAAATCCTTCAGGTCCCACAAATTCTTTGGTTTTTCAGCTTTTTTGTGTATTTGAACCCTTTCCAACAATGTCTGTATGATTTTGCGATCCACATTTCACATTGAGGACAACTGAGGAACTCATATGCAACTATTACAGAAGGTTCAAATGCTCACTGATGCTCCAGAAGGAAAAACCACGCATTAGGAGGCAGGGAGTGAAAACTTTTGGAATTTAAGTTAATAGTAAATTTAACTTATTTTGTCTTCTGGGAAACATGGAAGTATCTTCTGTAGCTTCTGAAGGGCAGTACTAAATGAAAAAAATATGATATTTAAGCAAAAGAAGAAAAATGTACACATCTTCGTTCTGTTCAAAAGTTTTCACCCCCCGATCTTAATGCATCATTTTTCTCAGTGAGCATTTGAACCTTCTGTAATAGTTGCATATGAGTCTCTCAGTTGTCCTCAGTGTGAAAAGATGGATCTCAAGATCAAACAGTCATTGTTGAAAAGGGTCAAAATACACAAAAATGTTGAAAAACCAAAGAATTCGTGTGTTTAACTCATGTGGGACTCATGAACAACTATCACTAAACAACAACAACAAAAAAAAAACTCAGCTGTGGATTATTCAGGCAACAACACAGCATTAAGAATCAAGTGTATGCAAACATTTGAACAAGGTCACTTTTATAAATTCAACTATTATGTAAACGTCTTTTATGTGAAATATCTTATTAAGGTCAGTACTAAATAAAAAATAACCAGCATTTTGTATGACCCTTCTTATTTTGGTAAAATAATTAATATTTTGTAGATTCTGCAAGGTGTATGTTAACTTTTGGCCTTAACTGTGATTGCAGAAAACATTTATTAATACCCATAAAAGCAAGGGCACCTGCTCAGAATCATTATGTAGGTGTTTGCCTGAATTGACCACAGTGCTAAATAAGGATTAATTCAAGCAGACATTAAATATTATCAGGGCCAAAACAATTTCGATGCCAGTCACGAGACAATCCAGGTAAAATCCAGTAGGTCGCCAATGCAGTCTAAGACTTTCCAGTGAAAACATGGGTCAAAAGAGGTGAGAGAACTGAAACAGAGCAGACCTTAACAATCCGGCTAAGAAATATGTTATGCTCTGGAATGAGTTACCTTACCTGACATTTCACACATGCTAGTAATTACTTTAGCGCTCATTATAGTAACATTCAGTATTAACGATTGGGAGGTAATCCCTGATGGATTAACTACTTTGTGCTCATTTGAAATTGGGACAGCACAACACTACAAGTAATTCCCACTGATCTCAGTTCAGGAACGACTGCTGTTCTCGAGTAACTCTGAGCACTGAGAGGGATTTCACCTAAATATGAAACATGAAATCAGTGGGGTGCCATAAGTGTTATATGACACAATGAAATAGTAACATTTCAAAGTTACAAAGTTACAAAGCTGGGCAATATTTTATCCGAGTGAGCAGCATCATCTTGACAAAATTATACTGGAACAATTTGCATTATGATATACAGGTTGATACTATATGAGATTTTAGATATTTCTAAATCAATATTAGATATTTAATTGTGCATGCTCATTCTTAATTTTACATGCATGCAGAATGCATTTACTATTATATAATGCTCACTTACAGATTAAAATACAATAATAATTTAATAATCACTACCAGTCAAAAGTTTTAAGTAAGATGTTTTTTAAAGAATTCTCTTCTGCTCTCCAAGCCTGCATTTACTTGATTCAAAATACAGCAAAAGGAGTAATATTGTGAAATATTTTTACTATTTAAAATAACAGCAAATCAGAATATTAGAATGATTTCTGAAGGATCACGTGACTGGAGTAGCGATGCTAAAAATTAAGCTTTGAAATCACAGGAATAAATTACATTTTAAAATATATTCAGATAGAAAGCAGTTATTTAAATTGTAAAAAAAAAAACATTTCAAAATTGTACTGTTTTTGCTGTACTTTGGAGCAGAAGAGACTTCTTTAAAAAATATAAAAAATCTTACTGTTCAAAACTTTTGACTGGTAGAGTAGTTACATATTTTTTTGTAAATGTTGCGATGCCTGAATTCACTGATTTCATTGTAGTAATTTATTTTTAATTTAAAACGATATATTACAGTATTTTAATATTTAAATAAAAAGATCTTTATATATAATTTAATAAATATTAAATTACACATTTTTACATCAAATAAAAATATTCTAAAAATATTTTATACAATGTAATAGCAAAATAATTCTAAAATAATTATCAGCAATTGCTAAATCTGATTCTATGATAAAATGTCTCCCGACTGACAGATTGATTTACATCCTGCTGCAGTTTCTTGTTCGATATGGAGAAACAAACTGCTTTTTATTTGATTTCAGATACTGACACTTTCAATCAATCTTGGAAAGATTTTCCGCATTGCAACGATTATTTTTGCTATAAAATAGCCTGAGTTTTTTGATGTCCTTCATATGAACACAGCAGTGGCGCTATTCTGCAATGGTTGCCGGAATGAATGAAAACATACTGGGACATTTGAGGACACGAGCTGTATGCGCAGCACAGAATATATAGCAAGCAGGAGAAACCGAGATGAAAAAAGGAGTGGGAGAGAAATGTATGTCTCATGCAAAAGAGTCGCATCAATGAGATTCAATAAGGAGCCGCTGACACACACGTTCGGCGCTGCAGACGGAGAGAGTCTGCCGTTACCTTATGTGACCCACGGCTTCTGAGCAAAACTAATCTAAATCTGAGTGAGCAGAATGAAATGAGCTGAATGCAGCCAGACAGCGGCGTCTCGGTCTATACAGTGAGACTAGCAATAGTCGAAACCGACTGCCTTACAGTATTCATAAGAAAAGCTGCATGCTAAAAAATGATGATCCTGTCTAATATGAGAAAGCAGAGCAATGCACATTTTTATTACAGCATCCTATTATCTTTGTAGTACAGCCCTTAGATGATGATAGTGCTATCAGTGCACTCAGATCAGTGGGTTAACAGGAACGATACACTGATTAAATCGATGCAACCAAATAGAGAGTTTCTAAGCAAAATTAGATTTGCATTAAATATTCCTGTAGCTTTCAAGAACAACATGATCCTATAGTTCCATTTTGTGATTTAAATCTTAAAAAATAAAACCTGAAAATGAAATTAGATTTAATAAGAATACTAAACTGAATTTACAGAACTGAGAATATTTTTTGACATATTCTCTTGTGGTCATGCAGAATAATTTCACAACACAAGCCTCAAAGCTTCCTCTGTCTGTCCAGATCGCTTTAGCCACAGGAAACTGATTCTTAAGACATGATCATGATAATTTAATAGATCAGATAGACATAAAACATACATGGATTTTCTTGAAAAATATTCTATATATTTGTATTTTGTTGTAAATGTGGTGTATTAATGATATAGATTATACAAATGTTTAATATTGTAGTAACATTGCACTTGAAGCCTGTATAATGCATTGCATATTTTCATTAATAATTGCAACCTAAGTTAAAATGCATTATAATATTTGCAGATTTTTTGTTGCATGTGAAATTAGTTGCTTGTCACGTGTTTAAATGCATTGTACCTTCTAAAGGTGTAACAATAAGTATTATTATGTATTATAAATGTGTATATAATTTTTTATGCAATGCATTATAAGGTGCATTATAAAAAATAATTCATGCATTAAACATACTTTTTGATGCATAATATATAAAAGCTTCAAGTAAATGTTTTAATGTTATTAAAGTTATTTTATTTATTTATTTATTTTAAATTATAGAATTTATATAAAATTATAAAGAAGTTGACATATAGCTTTTTTTACACTGGCTTGTTCCAGGTCTGTTGAAACCTCTTGCAAAATACATTGGACTTTTTATCTCATATTAGGTTGCAGTAAGGACATTTTATGAAGAAGGAAGAAGGAGGTTGCAGCAGCATAAATAAAAATCAGAACGTGTTTAACGTATGTATCCAGGAGAAGCCTTGATTTTTGCACTGCAGTATCCTGTTTTGACCCTGGACTCGGTGATTGACGTTTCCGAACGGAGAAAAGTTTCAGCCCTTTGCGTTTCTTCTTAACCTACATAGTGTTGATCGTCTATAATGCTGACTGACTGTACGGGCCCCTCGGAGAGTCTAATGACCCCGAGAATAAGCCTTCGCTGTGTCTGTCCGGCTAACTAGGCCACGGATGCCATTACCTCCAATAACCTCGTAAACAACAGAAATTTCTCTCCAGGAGCTGCGACGCGGCCTGACCCCGAATAAACCGACATGAACATAGAGGTGAGCAAAATGTCACACCATATGGAGAAAAACACCCTATTAATGTTAATGGAGGTTGGAGAACATGATGTGATGTCTGACTCATTTCCCTGAATCGCTTCTTCTGTCTTTTGTTCATTTCAAAGAACCAGTTCAATAAACTGATTCACTGCTTGTTTGTGATCACATGCTCCCTAGAATCCCATTGTGGGCTCTAAAATGATGACATAAAATCATTTGGAGATGCATATTATGCAAACTTTTTTTTTTTTTTTGAAGCAATATAGGTATTAACTGAAACCATCACTCAGCTCATAAAACAAAGTTTCAGCCATTTTAAACCTAAGTATAACTTAATTTGCATTCATTTGCATACTAAAATTATTTCGTTTTTGCATGTTTTTAGAAAAGGCCATTCATCTAGCTCTTTATGTATTCATTCATTCAAATCTGATTCACTTACGTGTTTAAAAGATGCAATTCTTAAACATATTATTATTTTACTTTTTTTTGTTCAAGTATTAAAGTCAACCCGATAGTGACTCAAATTCAATCAGATTCAAATACTCGATTCGCTCAAAATTCTCTCTGTAAACCCAATGAGCCATGGTAACATGGTAAATGAGTTCGATGAGTCAGTGAGCTATCACCCAAACTGACTCAGTAAGCAGTGTTGTGAACCGATTCGTTAAAATGATCCAGCTCCATTTATTATAATGACAAGTTTGCTTGTTTCGTCTAAGAACATTCATTCAAAACTATCTGGTCATCTCAAAACATTAGCACGAAAAATGATTTATATATCATTCAAGAAACATTTCAGATGGACATTCAACTAACTTTATTTCTGAATCATTTAAAATGTTCTTTCTTGGTTATGTAAACCTTAGGAAAAACATTAACTTTATAAACATTTAAAAAAAATGTTAGAAAGTTAGACTGAGGTCCAAATAAAATGTTTGGTTACACTTTTTTTTAAAGGTGTCCTTGTTACAGTGTAATTACATTTAAGAACTGAGTAATATTAATGAACTACATGGTTAGGGTTTGGCTTAGGGTTACTTGCATGTAATTATGCATAATATTTGTTATTATAATAGTAAGTACATGTAAAATGTGTAACAAGGACACCTTGAAATAAAGTGCTACCGATGTAAACGCTAGCTGAAGTTAGTTTTCCCTCCTATTTACATAACATTTGAACTTTTTTAAACTGTTACTTTCCAGAGAACATCCAAAATTAACTTTATGTAACCGAAATAACGTCTGTTATAACGTTCTTAAAACACATTTTTGTTAGCTGAAAAGATATGTAATGTTATTTGAACGTCTGTTACTATAATACTAAGTCATAGTAACATGTCTGTTATACAACAGCGTTACATTTATTACGCATTATTTGTTGCTAATGCGTTACACCGCGTCACTCCAGCGGCTGATGTAGTTTAATGAGTGTCAAGGAAACAGAGCTTCATACGCATTCATGAGCTGATAAACACATCTAAAGCTCGCGGTACAGCTGTTTTTAGTATGCGAGAGTTGATGAGAACTTACCCAGAATGGAAGATTGGCGCATAAGTGCTTCATCGCTGTTCAACAGAGCTCTTCCTTATGCCGAGAGGAGGATGTGGCTGCTTTTCTTTGCTGCGCTTTTGTTCTTGCATGCAACTCAAACACACGCTCATACGCGCACACATAGACGAAACACACGGCATCGACGGACAGCGGATAATCTGTTATTAGTTGTGTGCCCGGTTCCTAACCTTCCTCCTCCCCCTGGGAGCGCGTATGACGTCCGAAACTACTTACTCTCTTACCCCCCTCGGTACAGTACAGACAGTTACTCTGAGGTTGTCATGGCACGAGAGGCCCCGCCCACTTTGTGTCAGGCGCGCGCGCGCCACGGCCACACACACGTTTTCTTTTACAGTAGATTCATTCAGACCATATTTGTTAGCATTTTGAATACTCAAACTGCACCAAGTCATCCATAAAATTAGTTATACCTCCTATTTACGCACTATTTTATGTTCTAAGAACGTTTTGATAACGTTCCAGTTAAGATATGATAACGTTTTTTCTGTATTAAATCATTTAAAATCTGTTTTCTTGTTTATGTGAATGTTAGAAACAACATTAAGGGAGCGTTCCGTTTTATCATTATGATCATTATGGGAAAGTTACTTTTGATTGTTTTCTGAACCATCTGAAACTTGTGAATCTTAACGTTTACTAAATGTTAGACGTTATAAATGATGTTTTTATGCTAAAGTTATGCTAATGTTTTTATGATAAAGCCCAGATGTTAAGACAGTGTCTTAAAAACTAGTCTGACCAACCAGCGGTTAGCCAAGGAGTAATCTTATTTTTTAAGTTCAACTTAGACTAATCTACATTTTTATGTAATTAAATATTAAAAATTATAACCAGCCTTAAAGAAAAAATTAGCTGACTAACTTTTAAGGCTAGTCTTAACCTTTTATGCAACCGATCCCAGATAACTTAACGTTAAGAACATTAAGACAATCTTGTCAAACAATGTTCTCTGTTAGCTGGATCTAAATAAGCCCTGATAGCACACATACGTCACAGAAACGTATATTTGATGTCTGCATTTTCATCTGGAAGACGTATTTTTTAGAGTGTTTGCTCATCTGCAATACGCCTATAGGTCCTATCAGATGTCAAATAGACATCTATTAGATTTCTTTAAGATGTTTATAATTTAAAATGTATGTAAAACTGACATCTTACAGACGTCTGTCAGATGTTTATACATAGCAGATCCTTTCCGGGTCAAGTGATCTTCAACAGACATCTTGCAGATGTATATGTGCTATCTGGGAGCTTTTATAATTACAATAATTTAGCATTTTTAAAAATGTAAAAAAAATATATATTTATATATATATATATATAAAACAAACATCTGGCAGACGTCTTTAAGACGTCAGTTTTACATGCATTCTAAATCATAAACATCTTAAAGACATTTAATAAACGTCTATTTGACATCTGATACGAAACGTCCTATTGCAGATGAGAGAACCCAGTTAGCACCGTATGTCTGCAAGATGTCTGTTAAAGATCACTTGATCTGGAAAGCAACTACTATGTACAAATATCTGACAGATGTCTGTAAGATGTCAGTTTTACACACATTCTAAATCATACATAGCTTAAAGACATCTAATAGATGTCTATTTGACATCTGATAGGAAACGTCCTATAGACGTATTGCAGATGAGCAAACACTCCAATTAATACGTTTTGCAGATGTAAATGCAGACGTCGAATAGACGTTTTTGTGACGTATTGAGAATGTTAATAAATAACCAAATAACTTTGAATGGACATTCTTTTAATATTACTGGAAGAATGTTTGTTCATAACTTTAGGAGAACCTTATTTTTATAGTGAGGAAATTATCTTGTGACTGTCCTCTACTGCTAAACCTGTTTGCCTTTTTAGATATTCATACGACTTTATTTAGGATGTTTACTAAGCTGTTTCCTCACAGTGTAGGTGATTTTAAATTTTATGATGCTTGCACACATTGCAGGTGAAACCACACAAACATTTGCATTATTATGCCCCACAGAAAGAAAATAGCACTTACCAGACATTAATTTGCATTTATGCAAATTGTCTTAAGGCACGTACATTCATCTAGAATCACATCACATTCATATAGGATCTTTGCTGTCACTGTTGAACAGCATTTAAGAAAAGGCCTGTGCATATATGCACACATTTTGTAAAGGCCTATAGCTCTTAATAAAAACAAGTCCGCCAGGTTTACAATAGAGGACCATTCAATAAACATTCGAACTCATGAAAAAAAAGTAAAGCTTGTGAACCAGTATAGAGTGTAACCGAAGGGTTGATCCTGATAAAGGAGATCTCATTACACGCATTAAAACCTTTTCCTCGTTCTGGAACAACTCATCTACACCAGAGCCAAGAGAAGATGAGTACAGGCCTTTCTTCAAGAAAGACCTAGCAGAATAACTATCCGCTCCATTTGCATCTGCTTGTTATTACCTCCATTATTCTTCCTTAATTCCAAAAACATGCTTTCTGCTCTTGTATGTCTATAGCTCAGTTTAATTAAGTGATGGGAAGTCATGGTCAGTGCTGAAACATTAGACATGTTGTCTGCTCTGGAGTGATTTGGAACCACTAAATTGAGTAAAGTGCTTATGCTGCTTTTAAAACTTTATAACATTACGACGACTGAAGCACACTACAGCAAACTCTAGTAATTTGTTGTAGTATTCTAGTATTTGTTTCAAGGGTAAATACTACACAGCCTAGTGAGAGTGTCAGCTCATTGTGACTCAGCACAGCTTTAAAAAAAAAAAAGTTTAACATAATCTTTGCCTCTTGTATAAACAGTGATGTTTTTTGCTTTTTGGGTGTTGTGCACCCTCTAATGGTCTAATAAAGAACTGCAGCATATGCTTGATTATCTGTGAATATACTGAACAGGTGACTTTTTACAGTTTTTCTCAGTCGCTTTGGTGCATTTCTTAGATCAGAAATGAAACTCTCAAAACTACTTGTTCAACCTCCGCATCATCTAGTCACTTGCGCACATCATAATAGCAGTTTCTTATTCTTTTTAACAAGTTGCGATTGCTTTGGTACATTCATGCATTTGATTATGTACATTTGTCTGCATTTTCCTACATTATCAGTTTCTAGTGCCATGTTGCTCAAAATGTATTATATAGTTCTCTGTGCAATAGTCTTAGCCCTCAAAACATCTATCATTGGTTTATCGTATAAGTCATTAAATGCAAAATGGTTGATATAGATGTCATAAACTGTCAAGTATATTTTGTACATATTCCTGTTAGTCTAATTGTAAATTTGCCATGCATTGTGCAGGTGAATCTTGACTTTCACTAATAAGGGAATGTAGATTAACCAATAACAAACATCTGACAGACATCTGTAAGATGTCAATTTTACATACACTCTAAAATCATAAACATCTTACAGTAAAGATATCTAATAAAAGTCTATTTGACACCTGGTAGAAAATGTGCAGATGAGCGAACATTCTAAAAAATAAATCTTGCAGATGTAAATGTAGACGTAAAATAGACGTCTTAGTGATGTATGTGTACTATCAGGGATATTTCTTTTTCTTGTCTGTCTCAATGACTTTGTAATGTTTTTTTTCTTTTCTTTTTTCTTTTTTTTTGTCCTATCCAGTCTCTTTCAATCAATATCTCACATACAGTAATGAGTACATTTGTACTTTTGAAATGGATATATGGCACACATAAGAACTGCAGCCTTCTGCATTTCAATACAGTAACTGTCATGCAAACTATTGCTATAGTTTACATCAGGTAATGCTAATAGAGTACACTGTTCGATTGACAACATGACTAAGCATGTTGACTATCTTGTTTGTGAACAATGACACAAGGACTTTTCATTCTGATGGCACTGATATATTCATTGACATGCATACTTACTTTTTGTTGATGAACTAAAGATTTTGAGTAAGTTACAGGCTTTTGCAGGTAATCAATTGCGTTGTGCTGTTTGTATGAATTGTTTTGAGAAATGCACATACTTCTTTGCAAATGTTAAGGATGATTTGAGAAATGCACCAAAGCGACTGAGAAAAACTGTAACTTGCAAATAAAAGTGTTAGAGAATGTCTAGAAGGTGAAGAGAATAGTAACTATGCATCTGTGTTTTTTAATAGCTTCTATCTTCTATCTTTCTAGTTGTTAGACAATAAAACACTATACAATATGCAATATACAGATAAAATAGTCTTACAAAATAATACCTATAAGTATATAATATTATAAACATATAAGTTCTATAAAATTATATAAACCTATTTAAAAAATTCTTGTTAGGTGTGATAGTGATCATGAAAGCCTAGCTGAAGAATGCTAAAGCTGAGGTTGTTTTTGAATCTAAGTATGTCCTGTATCTGCATTTGTCCACTGACCACTAGATGGGAACATTGTCCAGACTGACAACTGTCCAAACATATAACAGAGACGTTTACTGATAGAAGACAGAAGTCACATGGACCCTATGTAGGCAGTTTGCTGTGGCTGATTAAGAGTTACAGTTTGAGGTTTGGGGTCTGTGGTTGTTGGTTTTGTTATAGGTACGTTGCATAAAAAAGGTTTGAGTTTAGATAGACAGACAGACAGATAGATAGATGGATGGATGGGTGAATACATAGATAGATGGATGGATACATGGATGGATGCTAGGATGGATGGACAAATGGATTGATAATAGATGGATGGATGGATAGATACATAGATGCAAGGATGGATGGATAAGTGTAGGGGAATATGATGGATGGTTGGATGAATGGATACATGGACGGATGTAAAGATGGATGGACAAATGGATTGATAATGGATGGATGGATGGGTGGAAAAATGGATTTGATGATGGATGGATGGATGGATGCATAGAAGATAGATGGATGGATGGATGCATAGATGAATGAAATGGATAGATGAATGGATTGATGGGTGGGCGAATAGATAAATAAATGGATGGATGCAAGGATGGATGGACAAATGGATTGATGATGGATGGATGGATGGATGAATGGACTGATGATAGATGGTTGGATGGATACATTGGATGCAAGGATGGATGGATGAGAGAGGGATATACATGGATGGATTTATTGGTTGGATAAATGGATGGATGGATACTTGGATGGGTGAATGGTTGGATGCATAGATAGATGGATGGATGGGTGAATACATAGATGGATGGATGGATACATGGATGGATGGACAAATGGATTGATAATAGATGGATGGTTAGGTGGATGGATGGATAGATACATAGATGCAAGGATGGATGGATGAGTGTAGGGGAATATGATGGATGGTTGGATGAATGGATACATGGACGGATGCAAAAATGGATGGACAAATGGATTGATAATGGATGATGGATGGATGGGTGGAAAAATGGATTGATGATGGATGAATGGATGGATGCATAGAAGATAGATAGATGGATGGATGGATGCATAGATGAATGAAATGGATAGATGAATGGATTGATGGGTGGGCGGATAGATAAATAAATGGATGGATGCAAGGGTGGATGGACAAATGGATTAATGATAGATGGTTGGATGGATACATTGATGCAAGGATGGATGGATGAGTAGAGGGATATACATAGATGGATAATGGTTGGTTGGATGAATGGATGGATGGATAGATGGATGGGTGGATACATAGACAGATGGATGGATGCTAGAACAGATGAACAAATGGATTGATAATAGATGGATGGATAGGTTGATGGATGGATAGATACATAGATGCAAGGATGGAGGAGTAGGAGATACATAGATGGTGGATGGTTGGATGAATGGATACATGGACACATGCAAAGATAGATGGACAAATGGATTGATAATGGATGGATGGATGGATAGGTTGATGGATGGATAGATACATAGATGCAAGGATGGATGGATGAGTAGAGGGATATATATAGATGGATGATGGTTGGTTGGATGAATGGATGGATGGATAGATGGATGGATGGGTGGATACATAGACAGATGGATGGATGCTAGAACTGATGAACAAATGGACTGATAATAGATGGATGGATAGGTTGATGGATGGATAGATACATAGATGCAAGGATGGATGGATGAGTGTAGGGGTATATATAGATGATGGATGGTTGGATGAATGGATACATGGACACATGCAAAGATAGATGGACAAATGGATTGATAATGGATGCAAGGATGGATGGATGAAGTGTTAAAATGATAAAATATGTTAACAATGGTGGATTTAAGTAGTGGTGGATAGTTTCATTGGTGAAAAGTATTTAGATGGTATTTATACCATGGTATGTTAGTAGGTATGGTACTTTTTGTTATTATTGTTTTGAGTTCAACTTCGATAAAACTGATGGAAAAAAATACTTTTCCCAGTAGTTAGCCATCAGCTTTAAGAGTCCGTTATGAGGAACCTCCCTTCAGCGCATCAGCAGCACATTTGGTCAGTCCGCCAGTAGCTGCGTCTCAATATTCAGTAAGCTGTCTGTATAGTCAGCATTTGTAAGCATCACAGGCACGCGCAGCATTTTTAACAGAGCTGCCTCGGGAACGCGCCCATGATGCCCACAAGTGCTGCCCACGTAGACAGTTCAACACGTTTGAGACGCAACGCGTGAGCAGAAAGTTTTCTTCTGGATGTCATTCTGCTCGCAGCATTGATTTGAAGAGTTCACGTTGCTTCTGGAGTGATGTCTGCCGGTTCTTAGCGGAGTATGATATGTGTGCTCGGGCTGGTACGTGCCGGTCATTCTAACGGACCCGTTACTTTGACGACACGAGCTCCGGACAGTTGTTGGGAATGATGATCGGGCAGGAGCGGAGCTCACAGACATCCAAACCGCCTCCTCCAGCCTCACCTGCGGCTTTACCGCTCAGCGCGTCCCGCAGAAGATTCTCACGGGTCGGGAGGAAACACAGTAATGGATCCGTCCAGTAAGTTGACATTTTTGAAGTCCCACTTACATATACAAAGTTCAAAAAGGACTACATTTGTCATTCATAAGCTGTCTTTTTGATATAAGGTCTATAGTAGATATACAAGCTACTGTCATAGGAGCTCTTATATGTTAGAGTTAACTGATTTTTAAGTCTCTCACAAACTTAAAGCAACTGGTGTTTTTCCTCTTTATCAGTTATATTAAAGTAAAATAAAAAACATATAACCTTTTTATCATACCTTCAACATTTGATCATTTTTAAAATGGCTTTTGTGATTTTTACATCATTCTAAACCAAGACTTTCAATAACAAAACTGTTCCTACTACATTTTAAAAGACTACTCATCTAACAGAAAATACATTCTGATAATGTTTTGGTAATGTTACAGTACCATTAAGTTAAGAAAATTTTATTTCTGAATGTTTTCTTAGTGTTCAAAATGCTTGTTTTTGTTTTTAAATTATGCAAATGTTGAATGAACATTCCATTTTATCATTTTGGAAGCATTATGAGAACTTTAGTTTTGAATGTTTTCTGAACGTTCTAAAACTGTAGCAACATAAAAAATGCTTAAGACTAAATATGAGATGTTATGTGTGAAGAATATCAGGGTAAATGTCAGAATGCTTACACTGCCCTCCAAAAGTTTGGAAACGCCCTAGAAAAGTGGGGTTTTGGACAATATTGGCATGAATCCTTTTTAATTTGTGATAATTTTGCACTGATAAGGGACAAAACAAACGACGAAAACATATTTTATTACATAAACAGTTTATACATAGAAAAAAATTAAATTTTCGATTAATCAAAATATCCACCATAATCTGGGCCTACATTCATTGTATTCTAAACTTAATTGCCAATCAGTCGTTAAAGCTATTAAGGTGTGCTGACCCAAAAATCTTTTAAAAACCTGGGCTAAGTTTAAACCAGTAACCAGGCATCACAGCTGGCAAAGGGGCATGTCTGACTTTGACATGTATATATTGCCATTATTATGTAATCAAAATGAAAATTATTATTGCTGTATCTTCAATGACAATGTGAAGTTACTTTAATGTATTTGCACCAAAAAATGATAAGAATTTATGCTGATATCGTCCAAAACCACACTTTGCCAGGGGTGTTTCCAAATTTTTGAAAGGCAGTATAATTGTGCATTGTTTGCGGTCAAGCTGCAATTTTGTTGAATTATGTTAAATAGTGGGAAATTGTTCAGTTGTTTTTATGATACAAAAAAACGTATAAAATTGGCAAAATGGGTCGGTGTCAATAGCCTCGTCTCGAGGTCCTTTGCCTATCCCGCTCCCCTCTCTCCATCCAGCTCTTTCCTGTCATCTCTCTATTGTCCTATTACAATAAAAGACATAAAAATAGATTTATTTATTTATTTAAAAGACAACTTTATTTCTTTTAACAAAAAAAAAAAAAAAAAACTTTTCATTGCACACAAAGTTCTTTATAATGGAAACAGGCTCTGTAGATGTATGATTAAAATGTTCATCACTAAGAAAAATGGTTCTTTTAAGAACTGTTCACTGGATGGGACTTCTTCTATGGCATCACTGTGGAAACACCCTTTTGGAACCTTTATTCTAAAGAATTTATGGTGGAAATGTTCACATGTTCTTCAAAAAGAAATGACACAAGAATGATTTCTTCTGTTTGTACAGTTTTGGAGTTTTGGACACTGTTAGTGGAAAACTGAAACAAGTTATAATGTGAAAAGCATGTTTTAAGAGATTTTTTTTAGGGCCAATAGGTGAAGAAACACACACGGTACTCCTGACACAATTAGTGAAGTCTGAAAAGGAGCTTTTGTACCACTGCTACTGAAATAAACTGATTACAGGATTGGACGAAATCCTCAAAGTATTATGCAGGCTGCAGAGCTTTGTATGAGAGATTTTTTTAAGTCTCTTCGTTCATGTTGTGAACATTGCTGTTCATTAACTGGATGCAAGTAGTGTAGCAATGAACAGCCAGATGTAAGTTTGCATCTACAGTCCAGTAGAGATCAGAGCAATCATTTTGGTGCCTCTTCCAGGTCCAGCTCGTCCAGCGGCACGGCCAGATCAACGGAGAGCGTGGGAATCCGCCAGCCGGCGAAGAACAAGATCCGGCGTCACCAGCACCGTCTGTCTGCGGTGTTCGGCCGTGGGCCTCGAGGAGAATCTGGAGAGATGGCTGCTGCAGGAGAGGAGGTGCTAGCGACGGACGACCCCTCCGAACTGTCCAATCACATCACGGCTCCAGGCATTCTAAAGATTTTTGGCACTGAGATCTGCGAAGGAGCCAACTACAAGAGCGTATTGGCCACAACACGCTCCAGCGCCAAAGAGCTGGTTAAAGAGGCACTCGCCAGGTGAGGCCAGAGAAGAATGCAACTGATTTTGCTGCTGATCTTTAACCTGTTAATTGTCACTCCCCCCTTTTCAAACATAGACATGAAAATGCATCATTCAAACTTAAATGGTTGTAGTTTGTAATGCTTTGGAATACAGACAAGGTTATAGATTTTTACGTTTGCTGTGAAGCAAATGCACTGCACTAAACATTATTTATTTTATACAGAAAATATATTTTACAAAAATAGTTTGGACTCTGACATTGCTAGAAATTTAACGTCATATATCTAACTAAGTTGTGTTCTGAATTTGAAGTTGATATCACAAAAATTGAGGTTATTGTACATTTTGTTTAGCCGCTAAATAACCAAACAGGTGGCAATTTTTTTTTTACCAAAAATGTGACCCTGGACCACAAAACCAGTCATAAGGGTCAATGTTTTGAAACTGAGATTTATACATCATCCTTGCTTCAAAGCTGAATAAATAAGCTTTCCATTGATGTATGGTTTGTTAGGATAGGACAATTTTTGGTCGAGATACAAATTTGAAAATCTAGAATTTGAGGGTATAAAAAAATCTAAATATTGAGAAAATTTGTCCAAATGAAGATCTTAGCAATGCATATTATCAATCAAAAATTACGTTTTGATATGTTAGAAACATGCTAGCAACATGCTAATTATGTTAAAATCATGTTAACAACATGCTAATCATGCTAAACATGGTACCAAAATGCTAATCATGCAAGAAATATGCTAGCAACGTGTTAACAAGCTAAAAGCATGCTAAAAACATGTTAGCAATATGCTAATCTTGCTAAAAGCATGCTAGCAACATGTTAGCAACATACTAATCATGCACAAAACATTCTAGCAAAATGCTAATTATGTAAAAATCATACTAGCAACATCCTAATGATGTTAACAACATGTTAACAACATGCTGATCATGTTAGAAACATGCTAGCAACATGCTAATTACGCTAAAAGCATGTTAACAACATGCTAATCATGCTAAAACATGCTACCAAAATGATAATCATGCTAGAAATAAGCTAGCAACATGCTGATCATGTTAAAATGCTAGAAACATACTAATCATGGTAAAATCATGTTAAAAATAAGATAATCATGCTAAAAACATGCTAACAAAATGCTAATAATGTTAAAACATGCTAGCAAAATGTGAGTCATGTTAGAAATATGCTAGTAACATGTTAACAATATGTTAATCATGCGAAAACATGCTAGTAACATGCTAATAAATTTAAAACGTGCTAGCAAAATGCCACTCATGCTAGAAATATGATAGCAACATGTTAACAACGTGCTAATCATGCTAAAAGCATGCTAGAAACATGTTAGCAAATATACTAAGCATGCTAAAAACATGGTAGCAACACGCTAATCATGCTAAAAGCATTCTAGCAACATGGTGATCATTTTAGAAAAATGTTAGAAACATACTAATCATGGTAAAATCATGTTAAAAACATGCTAATTACGCTAAAAACATGCTAGCAAAATGCCAATCATTCTAGAAATATGCTAGCAAAATGTTAACAACATGCTAATCATGCTAAAACATGCTAGTAACATAAAAATCATGCTAAAACATGCTTAGCAACATGCTAATCATGTTATAAACATACTAGCAACATGCTAATCATGTTAACAACAACTTTCTTAAAGTCATGTTATTAACTAATGTTGAGAAAACATTATGAGATCAATATTCTCTCAGAACATCCTTGTGATGATATTTTTACTTGATAAACATTCTAAGAAATGTTTTTTTGTTGTAACATTTAAATAATGTTATAATCACAGCAAGAAAACTGGATATTTTAATGTTCTTAGAATATTGTATGAATGTTCAAATAATGTTATATTTTTACATTTTATAAAAGGGTATCAGGGCAAAAACTAAAAGACTTACTCAGCAGTAAATGTAATTATACTCAGGGTCGTATGAAACAATATTTAAATTTGGCTGATAATATCTGATAGTATTTAAAAAATATTTAGATTCATAATGTGGTTGCTACTTTGAACAAAAGCCCAGATGATTTTCTGAATGGTTTGGATTTGATTAAATGCACAAAACTGCCTTTGTGCACACTGGTTACAGTCCATTGTAACGGCATGTGAAGTTTTCATACCAAATGTCTCGGTTGGTTTGGAGAAGTTTGAAATTCAAGGCAAAAGAATTCCTTGGTGAAGCCACTTTGGATCGAATGCTGCGTCAGCACTCAGATACTTAAACTCCTCCATTCTCTCACAGTACTACAGCTAGGATGTGTGCCGGCTTTTCTTGGACTGTAATGTTTTACTGTAGCTTTAATTTATGACTAGGATGCATTAAACTGATCAAAAGTGACAGTAAAGACGAATGTTTTAAAGGACAATATAATTTCTAATGTTACAGAAGAGTTCTATTACAAATAAATGCTGTGTTTTTGAACTTTCCATTCATCAAAGAATCCTGAAAAATAAAATGTGTCACAGTTTCCACAAAAATATGAAGCTGATTTCAGTATTGATCAGAAATGTTTCTTGAGCAGCAAATCAGCATATTAGAATGATTTATGAAGGATCATGTGACACAGAAAACTGCTAAACAAATTCAGCTTTAAATCAAAGAAATAAACTACATTTTAACATATATTCACATATATAAACATCTATTTGAAATTGTAATATTTCACAATTCCAAATAAATGCAGCCTTGGTGAGCAGAAGAGACTTTTTTGCAAAATATTAGAAAATCGTAGTGAACCCGAACAGTTGTGTGAATATATGTCCCATTATTTCATATACATCAGTTGTTCTGCTGTTTGTGTTTGTTTCAGATACTCCCTGAGCAAAGCAGACGCTGATGACTATGTGTTGTGCGATGTGATCGGCTGTATTGGAAACCAGTGCTGGAGGACCGAATGTGTTCGTGTGGTAGGAGACAATGAGAAGCCGCTGCTGCTGCAATCGCTCTGGAAACCCAAAGAAGGATACGCTCGCCGCTTTGAGATCCAGCGCAAGGCCACTGTAGAAGAAAACAATTCTAAAGACAAGGACACTGTGACCGCTGGTACACCTCGACACGATTCCTCTTCCATAATCATGTTCAGCATTTCAAATTTAACCCACTGTTATGATTTTTTGCAATATTGGCATACTGAATTGTGATTGGCTGTCTTTCTTACACCTATTTGCATAAATTGTGATTGGTCTTGCATATAAATGAAGTATTAGTTCACCCAAAAATGTACTCACCCGCAGGCCATCTCAGATGTTCATGAGCTTGTTTCTTCATCAGATTTGGAGAAATGTAGCATAACATCACTGTAGTGAACGGGTGCCGTCAGAATGAGAGTTCAAACAGCTGATAAAACATTAGAATAATCCACAAATAATCTACACTAACTTTTTAAACTAATATGCAAATCCATAATCCATAATAAAGCTCCCTTCAGTGAAACAAATCATCTCCTGTTATGTTTCACATCTGTGCAGATTTCTCTCCTGATTCAGACTAGGCTTCTTTTTCATGGATTTTTATGGATTTGTTTCTTATAAACATACAGCTTTTGGCTTCTCAAGATGTTAATTAATGGACTGGAGTGGTGTGGGTTACTTGTGGATTATTGTAATCACCTGTTTGGACTCTCATTCTGACGGCACCCATTCACTGGATCCATTGGTTAGCAAGTGGTGCAATGCTACATTTCTCCAAATCTGATGAAGAAACAAACTCATCCTAATCTTGGATGGCCTGAGGGTGAAATATTCCTTTAACACTTTCTCCAGGCATAAACGCACAGGCACGTAAGTTGCAGAAGACGCGTTCTAGAGGGAAATCCGTCCCGCTGGACGTATGCGTGAGTGATGACGCCGTGAACGGCCGACACAATCTGTTCAAGAGTCTCAGTGAGACGGATCTGACAGCCGAAGCTCAGAGCACCTGTACGGAGCGAACGCAGGAGGAGGATCCAGAGGCCGAGGCCGACAAAGCAACACAGTGTCCTGCTAATGAACGGGAGGAGACGGAGAGCAGCGATGACAGCGCCACACAGTATTCCATTCACCCGCCTCTGGACTTCCCCTACTTCCTGCTTCTGCAAGGCTTCAGTTACAGACAGGTAGACAGACTCGCACTATATCTGTGCTGCTCCTCCCTCTCGTTCACTTCACCTCTGCATCTGTCTTTTCTCCAGACCATCACACACACGTGCCACTGTTTCTGGAATTCGATGGCATGAGGGTTGTTATCAGTGCAGCATATTTGGGTTGGCTTGAGAAAACTAACTTACTGATCTACTACTATTTAAGCTTCTTCTTCTTCCTCTGAGACTATTTTTTTTCAAACTACAACCACCAAACTCAGGTCAGACCTTCAGACTGGTCTGACTCAGGTTGCTATGTCTTTTCTAACTGATCAGACTTACCTTTTTTCATTAAACAGATGATCAAAACTACAAAAAATCCCATTGACTTTCATTGAAGGGGTGAAAACTTTTGTACAATAAGACTTATATAGTGTTTAATCTTTCTATCACTAGCAAAGCTTAATGACTATTCTAAAACAACAGGCTAAATCATGCTAGCAACATACTAAAACATGTTAGCAATGTATTATCATGCTAAAAACATGCCACCAACATTATAATCATGTTAGTTACATGCTAGCAACATGGTAATCATGATAAAACATGCTAACAACATGATAATCAGGCTAAAACATGTTAATCATAATAGAAACATGCTAGCAACATGCTAATAATGCTAAAACGTGGTAGCAACATGTTAATCATTGTAGAAATATGGTAACAACATGCTAATCATGCTAAAACAAATTTTAAAGACACAAATAACATGGTAATCATGCTAAAAACATGTTAATCATCCTAGAAACATGCTAGCAACATGGTAATCATTGTAGAAATATGGTAGCAACGTGGTAGCAACATGCTAATCATGTTAAAACATGCTAGCAACATGTTAATCATGTTAAAGACATTAACAACATGCTAATCATGCTAAAAACGTGCTAGCAAAATGTTAATGACGGTATAAATAAGCTAGCAACATGTTAACAAGATGCTAATTATGTTAAAAACATGTTAATCATATTAGAAACATGCTAGCAACATGGTAATCCTGGTGGAAATATGGTAGCAACATGCTAACAACATGCTAATCATGTTATAAACATGCTAGCAAAATGCTAATCATGTTATAAATATGTTAAAACATGTTAATAAGATGCTAACCATGTTAAAACATCTTAACAAAATGCTAATCAAGCTGGAAACATGTTAACAACATGCTAATCATGCTATAAACAAATCATACTAAAAACATGCTGGCAAGATGCTAATCATATGAAAAACATATTAGCAACATACCTATCATGCTAACAACATGCCAACAACATGCCGATCATGTTAGAAACATGCTAATGGTGCTAACAACATGGTAATCATGCTAACAACATGCTGATCATATTAGCCCTTGTGCGGTCTTCATTTTGGGTTGTACACTCATGGTCTGTGGGGTCTTTTTTGACCCCAAGCAACAAAATTTAATTTTGTAACAAAATAATAGTTTTTTTCTAAAAAAAAAATCATTTTTCTGTTCATTAATGTTTTTACTACATTTGTGCCATTTTCGGGGGATTTATTATGATTTTTTAAATATATATAAATTAATAAATAAATATTTAAAAAAATAGGTTTTTATACAAAAACAGCTTTTTGTGTAAAATTCACTTTATGAAAGACCCACATTTTTAACTTTCATTCATGGTATAACATGGACCATTTGACATGGTTTGGTGTAAGATTTTTGCCCATCATTTGGAAAATGCCCCTTTAAAAATAAAAAATTATCATTTTTACCAGTAGATGGCTGCAGAGCTCCACCATTTACTATGTGCTATTTGACTAACTGAAAGTCATCTTTTTTTCAAGTTTTTTAGTGGGAAAGGGAAGGATGTGATGTGTGGCCAAGTATGGTGACCCATACTCGGAATTTGTGCTCTGCATTTAACCCATCCAAGTGCACACACACAGTAGTGAGTAGTGAACAAACACCCGGAGCAGTAGGCAGCCATATTGCTATCGCTGCGGCGCCCTAATCATAATGTAACTATTGAAAAACTGATTTTTTTCAGTACAAAAAATATAAAACTTTGACAAAAAGTAATTTTTATTGTTATAATTGTGATTTCATTATATGTAGATATCAATCCAACTGAAAAAACTTGTAAAAAGATATCTTTTAGTTGGTCAAATAGCAAATAGTAAATAGTGGGCAGCCATATTGCTATCGCTGCGGCGCCCGGGGAGCAGTTGGGGACCTTGCTCAAGGGACTCACCTCAGTCATGGTATTGAGGGTGGAGAGAGCACTGGTTATTTACTCCCCCCCACCTTCAATCCCTGCCGGATCAGGGACTCAAACCTGCAGCGTTTCAGTTGCAAACCTGATTCCCTAACCATTAGGCCACGTCTTTTTTTTGTTGTTGTTGTTGTTGTTGTTGTTTTTTTTGTTTTTTTGTTTTTTGTTTTGTTTTGTATTGGATTTTTGGATTTTATCTACATATTATGAAATCACAATTATAAAATATATTTGTCAAAGTAATGGATGAATTGATAAACTTTGAATGGATGAATTTTGAATGGACATTTTGTTGGTTTGATTCTAATCATAATGTAACATTATTGAAAAACTGATTTCTTCAGTACAAAAAATATTAAACTTTGACAAAAAGTAATTTTTATTTGGTATAATTGTGATTTTATTATATGTAGATATCAATCCAACTGAAAAAACTTGTAAAAAGATATCTTTTAGTTGGTCAAATACCACATAGTAAACAGTGGAGCTCTGTAGCCATCTACTGGTAAAAATGATAATTTTTTATTTTTAAAAGGGCATTTTACAAATGATGGGCAAAAATCTTACACCAAACCATGTCAAATTATCCATGTTATCCCCATGAATGAAAGTTAAAAATGTGGGTCTTTTATAAAGTGAATTTTACACAAAAAGCTGTTTTTGTATAAAAACCTAATAAAAAAATATGTATTTATTAATTTATATAAATTTAAAAAAATATAATAAATCCTCCAAAAATGGCACAAATGTAGTAAAAACATTAATAAACAGGAAAAAATATTTGTTTAAAAAAAAAAAACTATTACTTTGTTACAAAATTAAATTTTGTTGCATGGGGTCTCTAGAGACCCCAAAGACCATGAATGTTACTGATTTTTAACACTTACATAAAATCAAGATATCACTCCAATTTTTTTTTTATTTGTAGATCTAGATAGTGCGGACAGGTTCAGAAAGTCTCATGTCATTTCGACAAAGAGAACATTTTTTAAAAATTAAGCGAAAGTCATTTGCGGATCAAAAAGACCCTGAAGACCGCATGAGGGTTAGAGACATGCTAGCAACACGTTGATCACGTTAGAGACATGGTAGCAACATGCTAATCATGTTAAAAGCATGCTAGCAACATCTAGTGTAAGCTTTCAAACTTTTAAACTTAAAGTTTTTTCACAAACTTTACTCATTTAGTTTACGTTTTATACAGTTTACAATTCAAATGAAAAGTTTTACTTTAAAATACATTTTAAATCCTTAAGTTTTACATACTGAAGCACATGTAAAATACTTGATTAGAATTGTAACTGTGGAGTGTTATTTAATATTAAATTCAAATGAATATTTTTAAATGTACTAAAATGCAACGTCATCATTACAAATGTGTAATTGCAAATATTCTTCAAATACAAGTTTCAATAGAAATGGCATTAAAGTATATTTTAGTTTACCATAAACTCTTGTCAGTGCATTCAGCAGTACATCATATTTCAAAGACAATCATATTAAAATGACATATAAAGATGTACTTAAGTCCTACTTAAGTGAGTAAAAAACACACTTAGGTTGAGCTAATTGCATTTAATGTCAATTTAAGCCATTTGTTTTCATGTAATTGTAAATAACATAAAAAAATGAGTGTCTGAAAACATATTCTTTTGAAGTATATTATTTCCATAACTGTTTCCATAAAGAGCACAATTCCAGCTTTTATTGCAATTTGAGACTTTTATCTTGTTATAAACCAGTGATGTTTGACTCCAGAATTATAGGGATTTTCTCTCATTTTATTTGTTTTAGGAAAACGATTCATTCAGTGATCAGAATTTACAATCTTACAATCACAAAGATTCACTGCCTTTACACTGGGTAATACAACACAGGTGACGTCAATGAACCATGGAAAAAAGTGTTCCCACATCCCTTCGATTCCATTGGAAAATAACAGTGTGTGCCAAACAGCGGAAGAGTGGCATGAAAAATGAACACGTATGCAAAAACAGGCCTAGTGTTCACGCTGGACAGGAAGTGGAGTGTCCAAAGTCGAGCGTCCTAAGGGCGGACACACTTCCTGTTAGATTGACTGTGTGTGATGACAACCGTAAATGATCAAACACACACATGCGCACGTGCACACACTCTACGTGTAAACTCCACATGCGTGTTATGATTATTACACTCTATGTCCATATTAACAGAAGCCAGCCTGTTCCTGGGAACCAAACCTATGACCTTGGCATTGCTTGTGACATGCTCTATTATTTAAGAATCAGGAATGTTCAAACTGTGGACATTATTATTATTATTAATGATACTGTAATCATTTAAAAAGCTAATATAATATTATATATATATATAAAATTGAATTCAGTAAGAGCAATTTAATATTACCACATTAAATGGTACACTGTAAACAAGTTTTCTAATGTATTATTATTATAATTATCATTAATGATAGTTAATAAACTCTAACTCAGCACTATATGGATGGCATTCAATGAACCCACAATAGGTTGTAAATTAAAAATCAAACATAATTGCTAGACAATTGTGAACAATTATTAATAAGCAATTTGAATAAATGTTCATTTATTGAACATATTAATAATTGTTAATTTCCACCCTATTTTGGGTTAAATTTAAGCAAGAAATATAGTAATGTTTAAGCAATAGTTGAGTTAAATAAAACTACCCAGAAGGCTGGATCACTGGGGTTGTCCATATTTCACTCAGTGCTGGGTTGTTTTTAATCCAGCATTTTTAGAGCGTACTTTAAAATGATAATAATATTCTATTTTAAAAAAGTGTTTTTGAAAAATTATATTTTTGACTTTAAAAAAAATTTATAATAACAATAAATGGTTTACTGTAATAAAAAATGGCTTCATTGTTATTAATTACATCTTCCTGTATTATTATTATTATTAAAGATACTAAAAAATGTGAAAAAATAAATATAAAACATATGTGATATGATATATATTATTTAAAAAATATACATATAAATATAGTATAAAAAATAAAAATTAAACATTTACTTCATTAAACCAGTTGATTTAAATCTTACCACAATTAAACAGTACACTATAAAAACGTTTTTAATAATTACTTATAACATTTATGTTTAATATTATTTCTATTAAGGTATTAATAATAATAATAACAACATTGTTTTCTCCAGCCGTTTAACATTTAACTCATTTGTCATTTTTACATGATTTTCTCAGATTCAATTTTATCAGTAATAAATTCAAAGTGGTCCAAAAAGTGTCATAAAAGTGTCACTGCAGGTTATAATTTATTTTATAGTTTTTTTTATCTACACATTTAAGGCAACAATTAAACTTAAGATTTAAGTTTTAGCGTACTGACACTTTTTCAATAAATGACAAAGACTAAGGATTGTTTACTGGTTTGTGGTTTTGTTCAGCTGTGTATTCCTAAAATAAGATATGTGGATTAGAGTATGGTACAAAAACATTTTAAAGAAATTATTACAATTTCTCGTCATATTTGAAGTTGCCAAAACATCTAAAACACTGCACTGAATGTGTTAATGTGTTTCATTCCCTCCTCAGGATTTTGTCATCTATGCACTGATCAATAGCAGCACAGTATTCGGACGCAGTGATGAACAAACTCACAATGAGACTGAGAGAGATGTTGATCGCATGAATCTCTGGGCTCCTGATCTAATGGCCAATCACTGCAGCGTCCAGCGTCTGGACGCCAATCGGGCCCTAGCGGCTGGACAGAGCCCAGAGACCGTGACCCGACTGAAACCCCTCGCCAGAGCAAAGGTCAAGAGGAACGGAGCTGTCATCAAGCACGAGGTGGAGCTGCAGTCAGGAGACGTCATCGCGTTGGGCGATCATTACCTCTTCATGTATAAAGACCCCACCTGTCCAAAGGTCGCGACCCCTGCAGAGGTCACTCACCGACGGCCTCCTCTCTGTAAAACCTGCGTGAGAGCGAGAACATGCTTCAGAGACGTGGATGGAGCGGAGCTGCTTCTGCCGTATGACGTGGAGCACGAATCCAGGGTCCTGAAGGAGATCTTCAGCGTGGTTGAGCGGGATCCGGCCGCACACAAACTGACCGCGGCCTTCCTGCTGTGTCTGTGTCTCCAGCAGTCCGCCGCTCATTTCTCAATGCCGGCCCTCCGGCGGCTGCTGCTACAGATGGCCAACGAGCTGCAGACCATCGTATGGGTGAGTTTATTGAGTCATTTCATGCGAATACGATTGCTTGTCTTTTGGCCAGTGTTTGGATTTATCGTAATGTTGAGAGGAAATGCAACCACATTATAACCACAATATGATTAAAGGGATAGTTCACCCCAAAATGAATATTCTGTCATCTTTAAAGTGTTTCTTTCTTCTGTTGAATACATAAAAAGATGTTTTGAAGAATCCTGGTAATCAAACAGCTGATGGTAGCCATTGACTTCCATAGTATGGAAAAAATATCAGTGGCTACCAGTAACAGTTTGTTTTCCAGCATTCTTCAAAATATCTTCTTTTGTGGTCAACAGAAGAACGAACTGAATATATTTATGTGAACGTATTTTAAGACAAAGCTCTTGTTGATGATTTTCAGTTCTGTTCAAGGTAATTGATTCAATAGTTCTTCTATTAACTAAAGAATATGTGAAAGTATGGTATTTGTGGTTAAAAAAACACCCCTATTATTGGGGATTAACGAAAAGAACAATAATTAATATGATGATAAAATCTTTATTCTTTATTTTTTTAATATCTATTTTTCTGTACATGAACGTATTTGAATGACAGTATATTTATTAAATAAAAATAAATTGTTTTATTTATCAAAATAAACAGAAAATGCTGATTGTTTTGAACAAGTATTAATTTAGATACCGAAAATATTTGTATTCTTATACGATTTTTTAAAAGATTTTTAAACAAAACTAATAATTTTTATGATTTGATGTTCTTACAGTAGTTTTTACTTCCTAAATCAATGAGTGTGTTAAACAAATCAGCTTAGTGAATGATTCAATGACTCAAAAAGAGCCATTTGTTATTTATATATATTTATTTATTTATTTATTTGGTTCTACAATAGTAGTAAAGTCATATGTAACTAACTGTGTAATATATGACTTTTAAAGTGCTTTTGCATCCTTTTAGAAACTTAAATGCTTGTACCTGCATGGAAAACAGACTTTAAATGTTCTGTGTAAGATAGAAAGTAACCAAATATGGATTTGAGCAACATGAGGCTCAGTAAATGGCAGTGTTTTAATTGTTCTGCAGCTGGTCACTAGACATTTTTAGTCTTCCATGTTTTGCATTGTAACTGTACTGTATCTTTTGTACTTAAATACAGGAAAAGGCAAAAGAACTGGCAGCTTTGCAGCCTGAAATGTAAGAGCAAGAACTCATTTCTCATCAATTCATAACCAGAGGAATTAAAATCCAATATCTCAGACACAGCTTACATTAAAACCAGATTTTCCTCGCTCTCCTGGTGCAAGCAGAAGTGAGTCAGACGCGGCAGACTGGCCTTCAGGCGCCGACAGGCTGATCCGGGGTCTGGAGCCGCTGGTCCTCTGGATGTCCAACTCCGTCCAGATCCTTCACTTCATCCACCAGGAGGTTCCTCGTCTGCTGCACGGAGTCTCTCAAGAGGAGGAAGAGGAGGAGGAAGACTGCATCGGTAAATCAGTCAGTTCTGATGTGAATAATGTGATGTGTCCGTTCCGATTCAGTATCTGTCCGTGTCTGTGGTTATATGTCAGCGGTGCTGGAGTTGCGTCTGTCCTCCGTGCGCTCGGCCAGTGAGGAGGCCATGACGGTGCTGGAGGAGGTCCTGATGTTCACCTTCCAGCAGTGTGTCTACTATCTCACCAAGGTCAGGCCTTCGATATTTCATCCAAAAATGATCATTCTATCACCATTTATTTAAAAGCTGTGTGACTTTCTTCTGTGGAGTTATTTCAGTACATCAATTTAACAATTACATTTTTTTTTCATAGTCAATTTTTTTTTTTTCATTTTACTTTTAGTTATACTTAATTTTGTGATACTGCTATAGTTTTATTAACATTTTGAATTCATTTTTATTTTTTATTTTAGTTGCAATTTTAGTGTTTTTCTTGTGTTGTTATTTTTATTCATATTTTTTAAAATGTCCATATCATTTTTATTATTTTGTTATTTTAGTTTCAGTTATTTTAGTACAACAATTTACTTTTTTTCATATTTCTGTTTTCATTTTAATTTTAGTTAAAGTTTTTTTGTGTGTGTTTGACATATTCACTCGTATTTTTATTTTAATTTGTATACATTTTTATTTCAGTTTTAGTTATTTTAATATATTATTGTGATATAGCTGTAGTTATTTTAGTACAACAATTTGACAATGTACCAGGGTTTTTTTTTCACATTTTCTGTTTTAATTTTAAATTTAGTTAAAGTTTTAGTAATTGTTTTGTGTGTGTTTTTGACATTTTACAAGTTTTTTATCTTCTATAATTTGAATTATTTTTTTTATTTCAGTTTCAGTTATTTTAATATATCAATTTTTACCAATTTATACATTTATGTATAAATGATTTTTATTTAAAAAAAAATTTTGGTGTTATTGTGTTGTCATTTTTATTATTATATTTTTTTAAATGTCCATATTATTTTTATTTTTTTATTTCAGTTGTAGTTATTTTATCATTTTTATTATTTTTTTATTTCAGTTGTAGTTATTTTATCATTTTTATTATTTTTTTATTTCAGTTGTAGTTATTTTATCATTTTTATTATTTTTTATTTCAGTTGTAGTTATTTTAGTACAACAATTTGACAATGTTCCTTTTTTTCATAATTTCTGTTTTTATTTAAATTTTAGTTAAAGTTTTAGTAATTGTTTTGTATGGGTTTTGTGACATTTTACTAGTTTTTGTTAAAGTTTTAATAATGTTCTTGTGTTTTGTTAATTTTTTAATATGTATATAATTTTAGTTATTTTAGTACATCAGTTTAACACAAAAGAAGGTACACTGGCAGTACTTGTGACCACTGGTATTTTAGTATCATTGAGATAATGTTATTTATTATATATATTTAAAATTTTATTTTTATATTTTCTGTTTTCATTTTAATTTTAAATTTAATTTAAATTTATTTTAATTTTCTGTTTTCATTTTTTCAGATTTTTTTATATACTTTATACATAATATAACATAAATAGTGTATAATTTTTATTTATTTTCATTTCAGTTTTAGTTATTTTGCAACATCCGTTTAGCATAAAAGACATTTTAAAGAAATTCTAAGTTTTCCGTTTTCTTTTTTGTCCATACAACCATTGTTTTTTTGGATGAACTGGCTGTTTGATTTAAATATTCATAAGGCAGTGTATTAAATATACAAGTGCAGATAGCAGCTGGTTAAATTCGTAACAAAAGAAACTAGCAACAGATTTTTTTCTTCCGTATTATGATGCACATTTGAAGGTAATGGATTAACAAAAAAAAAAAGTAAGGCGGGATTTGGTTTTATGTATTGAATATTCATTGGATGTTGAGATGTGGGCGTGGCTCTCAAGCATATATGTATATGCAAATGCATATGAGATTGAAGGGGCGGAGCTTAAGAGCACTGAATGATTGGAGAAATCCTGCATTGGTCCCCAGAGTGAAGACTGAAGTTTCACTGGAGGATCCAGGACAAAAAAAAGAAACATATGCATGTATAAATAGTTCACAATAAGATCAATATAATGAATCAAGAAAACAGATGCATGTGTTGAAATGTGGAACAATGTTTGACTGAATTCACTCTTTGGCAGTGCAGTGAAATGGGGTCAAAATCTCTCTTTACACCACAAAAATGTATATGTTACATATGACCAGCTTGATGGAAATACAGATTGTGCTTAAGAAAAATAAGCAGACTCCACAGCTTTACCCTGTGAGCTTGTTCGAATGATGAATAACACAGGTTAGCAGTCCAGAGAAACTGCAACTGTGATCTCAAATGCTTCCAGATGTCTTTTCTGCATCTGACCTTGATGGACCTCTTTGGCTCGTGGACATCAATGAATGAATCTAGTGTGTCATACATGGATGTCATGTTCATATCATTTACAGTACTGCTTTCCCACTGTATGTGCTTTTGTTACATGATTAAATACTATTATAGCTTTTATTCCGATTTTTTTAAATTAGTTTTTAATTTATATATTTTCTGCTTTCATTTTAATATTAGTTGTTTTTTATTGTATTGTATTAACACTGAATGTTAATGTAGTTTTTATTATTTTTATGCCAGCTTTAATTATTTTTTAAAATATTTCCCTGGTAACTAACTGAAATAAAATAAATTAAAATGAAAAAGAAAATAAAAAGTTCAATAAAATAAAATAAATAATATATATATTATAATATATTAAATAATATGTTATTTTTTCTTTTTCTTTTTAAGTATCTTTATTATTTATTATTTTTATTTTAATTCAATATTTTAATAATCACTTCAGCATTGCAGAAAATATTGCCAGTGAGCAAGACACAGATGGGAGTGACAAAGAAAAATAAGGAAGCAGGGTTTTTTTATAGTTAACTAAAACTAAAACTGAAACTACAAACCATTAAAAACATTTTTGTTACTTAAAATAAAATAAACAAATAAAATAACATATTAAAAAATACATTTTATTTCAGTTAGTTGCCAAGGCAAGATTTCTCATTTTCATTTAGTTTATTTTGATGATATATTAAATTACTAAAACTTTAACTGAAATAAAAATGAATGGAAAAAACAATAATAATATATACATATAAAAAAAGACAACAACAAAAAACAAAAACAAAAAATGCTAAACTTGAACTAATATAAAATGCAAATGGAAAATCTAAAAATAAAAACAAATTTTAAAAATTTTAAAGAACTATAATAGTATCTGAATTATACTAAAGTAATCCTGGACGGACAAAACAAAACAAAACAAAACAAAACAAAACAAAACAAAACAAAACAAAATAAAATAAAATAAAATAAAATAAAAATTTCAGTTAGTTCCCAAGGCAAGATTTCTCATTTTCATTTATTATTTTCTTATTTTCATTTTCATTTATTTTGATGATGTACTAAAATAACTAAAGCGTAAACAGAAATAAAAATGACTGAAAAAAACATTAATAATATAGACATATTTAAAACAACAACAGCAACAGCAACAAAACTTAAATACTGACAAATAAAAACACAAAATAAAATAAAGTAATTAAAATATATTTAAAAAAAATTGTAATAAAAACTAAAAATTAACCCTGAAGATACAATACAAATAAAAAAAAAAACTTTTTAGAGCTAGTTTTCACTATATGCATCAATATGTCTTAATAAAAGTGTTCCTAATTAATTTTACAGGGAAAATTGACAAGTTACAGATGACAGTGACAGGAAAAATATTGAAGATGCAATGCAAATTAAAACAAGGAAATAAAAAATAAAATAAAATAAAATTAAATTAAAAATATATTTTATTTCATTTATTTCATTTAAAATGAAAATAATAAAATAATAAATGAAAATGAGAAATCTTGCCCTGGCAGCAAGATTTCTCATTTTCATTTATTATTTTATTATTTTCATTTTAATTTATTTTGATGATGTACTAAAATAACTAAAATGTAAATGGAAATAAAAATAAATGAAAAAGCATTAATAATATAGACATATTAAAAAAACAACAACTAAATACTAACAAATAAAAACACAAAATAAAATAAATAAAATAATTAAAATATTAAAAAAATTGTAATAAAAACTAAAAATTAACCCTGAGCATAAGATACAATACAAAAAAAAAATATTCATAAAACAGTTTTTTTTAAATCAGGGTTGTGTAAATAAGAAATAAACCTATTTACCTTTTTTACAGGGAAAATTGCCAAGTTACAGATGACAGTGACAGGAAAAATAAATTACAAACAAAGAAATAAAAAATAAATAATAAAATAAAATAAAATAAAATAAAATATATTTCAGTTAAAACATTAATAATATTGACATATAAAAAAAAATAACACACACACACACAAAAAAAAAACTAACTAAAAATACTAAATACTAACAAATAAAAACACAAGATAAATTAAAATATATATATATATATATATAAAATATAAAAAAATGTAATAAAAAATAAAAATTAACCCTGAATATAAGATTAAATTAAAACAAAGAAATAAAAAATAAAATAAAATAAAATAAAAGTAAAATAAAATTTAGTTCTAAATCTAATTAAATAATAACCTTGCTTGTGACTTGAAAAAAGTTTGTTTGAGTGTAGTGAGTTTTAAATCCCTGTCAGAATCTGTTGGTTTCGGTGGCGGTTTTGGTGAATCGAACTGATACGTGTTTAATCTGAGTTGCTGCAGTCTTATCAGAGTTTCTCTTCCCTTTTAGCAAGTGCTGCCTGCTGATAAGTCCCGTCTATTGAGTGACTGAAGAGAATTATAGAGACTTGAGCATTTCTTCTGCTAAATTAGTCTGTGCTCTAATGTTAAATCTGCCTGAGCACTGATAAACAAGCAGGAAACAGAAAGCAAAACCATTGGTGTTGATCTCTTTATATTAATGTAAGAAATGAGTATGTTTACTCATCAAGGCTGCATTAAATTGATCAAAAGTGACAGTCAAGACATTTATAATGTTCCAAAAGATTTCTATTTCAAATGAATGCTGTTTATGTGAACTTTCTATTCATCAAAGAATCCTGAAAAAGAAAATGTATGACAGTTTCAACAAAAATATAAATCAGGACAACTGTTTTCAACATTGATAGTAATTGGAAATGTTTCCTGAGCAGCAAATCAGCATATTAGAATGATTTCTGAAGACTCATGTGGCACTGAAGACTGCTGAAAATTCAGCGTTGCATCACAGAAATAAATTGCATTTTACAATATATTAATATCAAAAACAGTTATTTTGGATTGTAAAAATATTTCACACTTTTTACTGTATTTTTGATCAAATAAATGCAGCCATGGTGAGCAGAAGAGCCTTCTTTCTAATGCATCTACTAGTCTTTCAAGTCTTGAAATGATTATTATTTCAGAAGCTGCGGTGATTTTACTGAATATCAACAGGTTGGTTTCTCAGACTTTAATTCAGCGTTCAGACGTCGTTTGGCAGAGCCGGGCTTTGGGATTGATTTGTATTCTGCATGGGAAAATCCTCCAATGTCTCGCCCTTTGGGAAATTATAATTCATCTTTGTTCTGACATTGTTTGCTGTGGAAAACGAGGCTGTTTAAATGGGTGTGATTTGATTTAGTGCAACATTTGACGAGGCTTTACTGTGGAAAACGTCAGTTGGTTTATTGGAATGTGAAGCGATTCATGGCCGACAGTAAATGAAACAACAAGCTGGAGGCTTTCTTCCGTCATCATGCAAACACATCGGATCTGTGATGTTTAATGCGTTTGTGTTTGAATATATAGACAGACACACATGAATAAAAGCCAGACCGCACAGGAAAATCATAGTTTATTTAGCCAATTAACCACAACTAACCAGCAATCCTTGACTAATTTTATTCATTATAAAGATAATCAATTCAAGCACGCAGTAAAGCAAATGAAAAACGTGGGAAGTCGTGGGAAATGTCCTTGAGAAGACTTAACATTTAGATTCTGAGAGGATTTTTATTGACGTTTTTATTGATTGGTATTTATTGAGAGGGGAAATGATTAAGTCCTGCGGTTTGTATCGGTGGCGCAAACCATCCGTTCTTCTGTAAATGACATTTTTTTGCTTTAAAAGCTTGGCAGACGTCTGTTTCTGTGCTCGCTCGGTGCCAGCGCTCCAGTATGAGCTCAATATTTTCAATAGGAAAATTGAATCAAAAACAAACACGGCCGGTTGGAAAGCAAACTGATGTTTTACGGCTACAATAACAGGCTGTGTTTTCTCTGTGGAGGTTTTGAGCCGCTTGTGTGTGATTCGATCTCGCTGAGAAGGAAACAGCTGCTGGACTTAAACCAATAAAACACGCTTGTTGGTGATTCCCAGCGCTGGACACAACATGTTTAGTTTATGTTCACTCAATGTTCGCTGCAGAGAAACATTTTACATTCAGTTCAAATTTATTTATATAGCATTTTCAATAGATTATATTTCAATAATCGCTTCAACTTTGCAGAGAATGTTGGCGGTGAGCAAAGTTACAGATGGGAGTGACAAAGAAAAAGATGGAAGGTTTTTATAGTTAACTAAAACTGAAACTAAAAAACATTCAACCTGAAATAAAATAATAAAATAAAATAAAAAAAAATTGATTTTATTTCAGCTACTTGCAAAAGCAAGATTTCTCATTTTCATTTAGTTAAATTTTTATGATATGCTAAAATAACTAAAACTAAACCTGAAATAAAAAATGAATAAAAACATTAATAACATACATGGATATGTATGGAACAAAAATACTAAAACTACAATTAAATGAAAATATAAAAATACAAGCAAATGGTGGACAATACATAAAAATAAAGAATTAAAAAATATATAAAAATAATAAAAATATTATCTTTTCATTTAATAAATGAAAATGGAAAATATCAAAATTCAAATTATTAAAATATTAAAAACATATTAATAAAAACTATAAAATAATCCTGAATAGAAGATGAATAAATAAAATAAAATAAAATAAAATGAAATAAAAATTTCATAAAACTTTTCAGGTGCTTTTTTTTTTAATTAGGGTTGAAAATGTTTGGCAAATGACAACACTTAGAAATAAAAAAAAGTCAAATAAAATAAAATAAAAGTCATTTAAAAATGAACATTCATAAAACTTTCATGTGCAGTTTTTTTAGCTCTTATTTAAAAATGACAAGCAATTAGATGGAAATTCATATTTTAAATTAATGCATTAATAACATACATAGATATATTAAAAATAAAAAAAAATAAAAATGACAAAACCACACAACAGAAATACTAAAACTACAATTAAAATGAAAATATAAAAATACAAGCACATTAAAAAAATAAAATAATGGAGCCTGATATCAGATTGACTTTAAAATATCCCTGGATGGACAATACATAAAAATAACTAATTAAAAAAGATATAAAAAATAATATTTTTTTGTTTAATAAATGAAAATGAAAAATATAAAAATTCAAATTATTAAAATATTAAAAACATATTAATAAAAAACTATAAATAATAAAATAAAATAAAATAATAAAATAAAATATAAAATAAAATAAAATGGTTCCAAATCAACTTTCAAGTTACAGATGACAGTGCCAAGAAAAAAAAGACTGAAATTTTTTTGGCAAATGACAACACAAAAATAAAAAAAGTAAAATAAAATAAAATAAAAGTCATTTAAAAATAAACATTTTCATAAAACTTTCATGTGCAGTTTTTTTAGCTCTTATTTAAAAATTAGGGTTGACAAGCAATTAGATGGAAATTAATATTTTAAATAAATGCATTAATAACATACATAGATATATTAAAAATAAAAAATGACGAAACCACACAACAAAAATACTAAAACTACAATTAAAATGAAAATATAAAAATACAAGCAAAATAAAAAATGAATGGAGCCTAATATCAGATTGATTTTAAAATAGCCTTGTATGGACAATACATAAAAATAAATTTTAAAAATATATAAAAATAATATTTTTAGAATTTAATAAATGAAAATGGAAAATATAAATATTCAAACAATTAAAACATTAAAAACATATTAAATAAATAAATAAATAAATGATTATAACATAAAAATAAAATAAAATAGTTCCAAATAAACTTTCAAATTACAGATGACAGTGCCAAGAAAAAAAAGATTGAAACATTTTTGGCAAATGACAACACTTAGAAAAAAAACCAAAAAAACTTAAATAAAATAAAATAAGTCATTTAAAAATAAACATTATTTTTTTAGCTCTTATTTAAAAATTAGGGATGACAAGCAATTAAATGGAAATTAATCAACTAAACTTCTTATTGTTAACGTTGGACTGTATCCAACTATTATTAGACTATGATGAAATCTCATGATCAGCACATACTGTGAAATCTCCCGACGAGCACTGAAAGCGCTTGCGGATGATTCTGTGTTTCAGTTCCCAGATTAAAAGCGGGGGAAGCAGTTTGGTTGCATGTCTCAGTTTTTCCTTCATGGTTTTGGGTGGATATTTAGTGCTGTGTGGAGACGGAGCTGCCAGAGCGGCCGGCGGCTGCCAAACTGGTGTCAGCGAGAGACGCGTCTCCCTGAGAATCCATACATACGCCGGGATCCAGCCGTCTGCACGCAATTACTAAGAACAAAGCCAGCTTTGTGTTATTGTGATGTGTGGCACATTGAGATGGAGGACGTGGGCCGAACGTCTTCAAACACAGACTCTCTTTCAGTGATTCCCCGACTGTATATCACTGCCGCCAGCTGGAAATGCATTTGCATGCGTGCTCACTGCTTAAATATAGAGAGCTGTTAGCAACAGAGATGTCAGGGAATGGCAAACACATGTGCTTTATCTTCCTCCAGACAATCAGCAGCTTTATTACAGTGGTTTGGGGTCTGTTTTAGTGCTGTTCAAGCATGAAGGATTGCAGGAAGGATGCGAGATGAAGAGAGCACAGTCATATGGTCAGTGAGTGTCGCAATCTTATCGCACGCGAGAGCGAGATCATGGTCTGTCTGAGGAAGTTCGTCCTGTTTTGTTGTTGATAAGACGTACATGGACAGACTTGACTTCAAAGGAAAGGAAAGGGAATGAACTTTCAAAGTGGCACGACCTAAACAATAATCAATAATCAATTAATAATCAATTATATTATATATATATATACATACATATATATATATGTATATATTTAATATTAATAAAAATCTATAAATAATACAAAATTACAAAAAAAAACAAAAATAATTTTAATTATAAATAAATAATAATTTAAAATATTGTAAAATAAGATTTAAAGTAAGGTTTTATTTAAAATGTGTGTCCATAATATTTTTATAATATAAATTCATTCAGTGCAGCTAGTTCATATTTTCATGCATATGAAATAATAAAATGAAATAACACAATTAAAAATTAAAATAAAATATTTTTAAAAATATCTAAAGACGACATTAAATAAATTATTTGGCTTTTATTTGACACAGTATAAAAAGTATTAAAATGACTACAAGTTATTAAAATGTCTGAAAATATTCACTTTGAATTTAATGCAAAGAGTATCTTTCAGCTCAATATTAAAGCGATATTCGACATATAAATATGAACATTTTTAATATTGATTGAAATAAATAAATATATATATAAAGAAGATATTAAATAAATTATCTGGGCTTTATTTGGCATTGTATAAAAAGTATTAAAATGACTGTTAACTTATATTTTGTAATTTTTATAATATTCACTTTGAATTTAATCCAAAAAGTATCTTTCACTTCAATATTAAAGCACTATTAGACATATAAATATAAAGATAACAATTTGTAATATTGATTCAAATTAGTCTGAATATATCTATTTTTTTCCCCACAATAAAAATCTGCAAAAAAGAGACAGTTAGGGGGAAAAATCAATTAGCCAGGAAAGTGCTAAAATAAAATAAAATAATGAAATAAAAATAAAAATAAATTATTTTTAAAAATATATAAAGAAGACATATTAAATAGATTATCTGGCCTTTATCTGGCATTGTATAAAATGTATTAAAATGACTACAAATTACTAAAATATTATCTGAAAAATATAAAAAATATAAAGATAAACATTTTTAATATTGATTCAAATTAGTCTAAATATATTTTCCCCCACTATAAAAAAGAGACAGTTAGGGGGAAAAAATCAAGTAGCTAGGAAAGTAATAAAATAAAATAAAATAAAATAAAAAATACAATAAAATAAAATAATTATTATTTTTAAATATATATATAGAAGACATATTAAATAAATTATCTGTCCTTTATTTGGCATTATATAAAAAGTGTTTAAATGACTACAAATTATTAAAATATTATCTAAAAATATTCACTTTGAATTTAATCCAATGAGCATCTTTCAGATCAATATTAAATCATTATTAGGCATATAAATACAGATTTGTATAAATAAGATTTTTTAAATATTGATTCAGATTAGTCTGAATATATTATTTTCTCCACAATAAATATCAACAAAAAAGAGACAGCTAGGGGAACAATTAACTAGACAGAAAATAAAATAAAATAAAATAATAAAACTATTTGCAGATTTTTTTAGCTGTTAAAATTTGGGATTATTAATAAATTAGATTAAAATCCTTGTGACCACCTTCACATGTCAGCCTTTATAGGTTTTGTTAATATTTTGAATCAGATTTTATTCTTATATTTTCCTTTTTTTTTTTACCTCCATTTTATTTATTTATTTATTTTTTTACCCCTGTCTCTTTTTGTTGATTTTTATTGTGGAAAAAATATTTTATTGTGAATTTGATTTGATTAACTTCCTGGCTAGTTCATTTTTCCCCAGTCTCTTTTTGTTGATTTTTATTGTAGAAAAAGTATTTAATTGTGAAATATATCATTTCAGTTAACATTTTTTTTTTTTTATGGTTTTAGCTTACTATAGAATTGTATTATTATTAATTATGAAGGTTACTGTATTAAGGTTAAGGTCAGTAGTTGTTCAGTGTTTTCTCCTGGGCTCATATGAGTGCGGTTGTGTGTGTTTTGTCAGATGCTGTACCCGCTTCTCCCCGGCGTTCTGGACAGTCATGCGTTCTCAGACAGCGGTCAGCTGCAGGTGTCGTCGCAGGTCAGACGCGTGCTGGACGTCTGCAATAAGAGCCTGCGTTTGCTCAAAGCGTTCGACGTGCATCCGGACATCAGCGCGCAGCTCTTCTCCTACCTCTTCTTCTTCATCAACGCTCTGCTCTTCAACCTGCTGATGGAGAGAGGTGAGTGAGTCCAGCAGATCCAGCTGATGTTCATCAGTGTTTCATCACGTTTGCTCATGCGATCGCGGCTCTCGCGTGCAGGGTCAGGAGGAGCGTTTTACTGCTGGTCCCAAGGAGTCCAGATCAGGGCCAATCTGGATCTGCTGATGGACTGGGCTCACGGAGCCGGACTCGCTGATCTGGCTCACACTTACCTTCTCAAGCTCTCCTCGGCCGTCAATCTGCTGGCCACACCTAAGGAAAACCTTCTGCAGGTCCTGCTTCTCTTCACCTAAAACCAGTCTCATGTGGGAACACTTTATTTATATATAGGTCCAATTCTCTCTATTAATTAACTTTAAGGTATTTGTAAAGTTTAGGATTGGGTAGGATTAGGGATACAGAATATGGTCATGCAGAATATGTGCCTCAGAAGGACTAATAAACAGTCAATAATAGTGAGAATTGGTCCCTATATTAAAGTCTTACCCATCCAAGTTAATGAATTGTGTTCATGTATTTATATTAATTTATATTAATTATTAAAATATTTATTTAATTGATTCAGATAGATTTAGGATTTGTGTGTGTGTGTGTGTGTGTGTGTGTTACTTAATTTATAATATAATAAAAATGAATAACCTAATTTATAAATAAATGTGTTAAATATTTTTATTAACCATATATATGCATATTAATTATAATAAATATTAGTAATATTTATATTATTATTTAATTTATAATATAATACAAATTAACAACAATAATAATAATACTAAGAATAAATTTACATTTATTTATATCTAAAAATATATTTTTATCTTTTTTATTTTAATATTATATATTATATAATATTATTTTATTGAGTATATATAGAATATTATTTAATTAGAATATAATAAAAATGAATAAATTTACATTTATTTAAAATATATTTGTATATCATCAAATTATTTATATTTTAATATTATTATAATATTATTTAATTTAGAATAGAATAAAAAAGTAACAACAGCAATACTAATCATATTTTATTAATAGATTTACATTTATTTATATTTTAAATATATTTTTATTAACCATATTTATACACACACAATATATACATTTATAATATTAATTATACATATTAATAATTATTATGTTATTTAATTTCATATATAATACAAATTGACAACAGTAATAATTATAATACTAATAATAACATTTTATGAATAAATTTACATTTATTTACATTTAAAATATATTTTTTAAAATATACTTTTTATTTTAATATTATTATGTTATTATTTAGTTTAGAATATATAGATATATAAATAAAATGTATAATATTATTATAATATTATTTAATTTAAAATATAAAAAAATTAACATCAACAACAATACTAATAGTAGCATAATTTAAAAATAAATGTACATTGTATTACTTATATTTATTATATTAATTATAATAAACATTAATATTTCAAATATTATTATATTATTGAATTTAATATATAATACAAATTAACAACAATAATTATAATACTAATAATAAAAAATCTAAATAAATTTACATTTATTTAAAATATGTTTTTATGTTGTCAAATTATTTATATTTTAATATTAATATACTATTATTTAATTTAGAATATAATAACAACTAACAGCAACATTAATAATAACAATTTATAAGTAACTTTACATTTATTTATATTTCAAATATATTTTATTACCATATATGAGCACACACTATACACAATACATATATTTATAATATTAATTATAATAAATATTTTAAAAATTAACAAATTAACAACAATAATAATTACAATACTAATAATAACAATTTATGAATAAATTTACATTTATTTATATTTCAGATATATTTCATAATTGATTCAAAAATTATTTATTTCCAAAAAATTATTTAAATATATACAATAGAGAAAAATATATATTATTATATATTATTTTATATTATTATTTAATTTATAATATAATAAAAATGAACAACAACAATAATACTAATAATAATATAAGGTATCATAAATGTACATTTATTTATATTTCAAATATTTTTTATTAGCCATATATATGCACACAACATACAAAAAAATATTTATTATTATTTTATTTATATTTTTTATTTATATATATGTGTGTGTGTGTGTGTGTGTGTGTTATATATGAATATATATTACATAATGCTGTTTTTCTGGTGACAGTAGTAGTAAATTAGATAAAATAGATGTTTCTGTTGTGTAAAAGTGTGGATGTAGTGCAAGAGAGGACGTTTATTTCCATTAATTTTTAAAGCTCATTTATTTGTCCACACCATTCTGATCGTTCCCATGTTATTACACACGCATTCCTCTCTCATCACAATCTCTTCAAACATCAGGAGTTAGTGTGGAGCTCAGAAATAATTAACAGGAAGTATTACTCATTAAAGGATAAAGCTACATGAACACAAAGACTCTTTCATGCCAGTAGATAAAGATACTGGATAAGGCACGTTTCTAAATGACATCTGACAAATGATCTCGACGTCCCGCTAAAGAATTTTCACTAATGACAAATTAGGTTTGTCTCGTCTAATTTATGCAGTCTCAGTTATCATCACATGGAACATGTATTTTAATATTGTTAATAATATATATATATATATATATATATAATTAATAATTAATAATATATATATATATATATATATATATATAATTTTTTTTTGAAAAAACAACAAAAAGCTACATAATTTACAGTCATTAATTTGATTTATTTATTTTTTTTTTGCATAAAAAGTATTATTATTTAAAGGGGTGCTATTATGCTTTTTCACTTTTTGAACTTTAGCCAGTATGTGGTGTGTATCTTTGGTCATAAAAAACGATCTACAAAGTTACATTAGCACGCATGCAGTGATGTCACAACGCAGTCCATTAGAGTAGAGGGTATGCATGTGACATCACTGTCAGCTGGAGTGGCTGTGGCTCCGCCCACTGAGCGGAAAAAAGATTGAGTGGCAGCATTGGTTTCAACGTGAATGTTGCGACAGAACATACAAAACACCTCTAAAACCAGAACGAGCTTTGCGATTGACTGTACAAATATTTGACAAGAAATCTGAGGTATATTTTTACAGACTGCTGAAAGCTACTGAAAAGAGAAGGAAATTAATCGCTGCAATTCAAAGAAAACAAAGATCTCCAGGCAGCGAAACACGCATTTGCAGTTATCATTTCATGCTAATATGTTGAATTGTGCAGTAAAATCATATCCTATATATTGTATTATAGTATATCATATTGACAACTCATCAACTAAATATTCACCATCTAAAATTCTGCATATCTCCATGTTTTAAAAAAAACACTGACAAAAACTATGTATGTTTTTCAGCCGGATGATATGACGATATATATAACATTGATATAAGTGATCACCGGGGTTTAGAAAAACCTGTTTTGTATTTACAAAACGACTTCACAGGCAAATTTGCTTTATTTATTTTCCCCGACGTCAAAATCAGACACACGATTCCTGGCTGCATCACTATGCAGTGACCACTGTTGTTAGGAACCTTATATCAAGTTCAGCAACCTTTAAACTGATTATCGTTTGTTTTACTCATGTTTTCGCATCTTCCCTATTAAATCCATTCACGCTGAAGGCTCTTTTGCCACTCAGTCCAGCTGAGGGGGCGTGTCCCGGCGGGAAAGTGACGTCAATGCATAAATCCCGCCCACGGAAATTAGAATTGTTTGAGGGAGGGTAGAGACAAGGTGGGGGATTAGCCTAACTTTAGCGTTGCAGTGTGGGGTACAAACACATGCATTGACTAGAGCAGTGGTTCCCAAACTTTTTCTGCCGGGCCCCCCTTTTGCAGAATAAAAAAAATTCAAGCTCCCCCACCCCCTTCATTTACACATAAACATAAACACAATTTCAGAAGGAATTATTTGAAATGTAATAATTATTACACTTATTATAATTCAGTGTGTGACAATTTACTGAAAAAAAACTAAACAAGGAACTAGTCACTTTTAGAGTAGAAACATTAAAAGTAAAGCAGGAAGCTTTACTATGTACTGTGTTTTTTACTATGTAACAGCATTTATTGTTTTTTAAACAGATTTTCTTAATTTTCTCATATTTTTACTAGTTGCGATCTCTGAAGTAGATTCATCATCTACCTCATCTACCATCTATCTACGTTTACCTGGCACTTGATGTCTTTTCAAAAACTTGTCCATGATTAGAGCAGAACTACTATGCGTCATTCATTCATAATTTTACTCGGCTAACTGCAGTTCTCATTTCTGATATCAATTGCACCACCTAGTGGTCTGTTATTTTACGACAAAAACAATTACAACTGATAACAGACAGCTGCAGCGGGTACTGCGAGTCGTCTTGAGGTAATAAAATATGATGAAATTCATATTTTGTGTTAAATTATTTACATGTGGCACGTAACCGTATAATAAGCAAGATAATTTCACAGTGGGGTGTTGTATCACCCTAAAAACGTTTATTTTTACATAAAAATCTAGTGATGTACCGAAATGAAAATTCTTGTCCGAAACTGAAACTGCTTTTTAATAATTATTTATTATTTTATGAAATAATATAGTCATTTTGTAAGACTTTTTAATTTAACTCAGTCATTTTAATGATACTGAATAAAAAATAATCACAAGCCAATAAAATAACCACGTTTATTGAAAGTAACAATAAAATTGGACAGAAAATATACGAATATTAAATCACAATATATTATTTTTTATTCAGTTCTATGAAACGGAATTAGATATTAGATTAGAACTTTGTTGGACTAATTATCAAAATAAGGTATAGTCCTAAAAGGCTATTATTATCAGAGCATGTGATCAGAACATACCGTCACTAGAGGGTACGTCGTTTTACCAGCGTTGTCCAGTACAGCAGTACTACAGCATGTTACAGCACATTATGCGACGCTATTGCGAACAGTAACAAGTATACATTGACATTTTCTGTCGGCGCGTTATTTGAGCGGTCTTTGTATTTCCGTTGAGCATAAGCGGTACACGAGTGGAGCATTCATATGGGCCGTGAGCAGCTCAACGGAACGCACATTCATAGAGCGGAATATTGAACGGTGCGCGGTGAATACTGCCGGGCAGTGCGGCAGATATTTTCGGCCGTTGTTTCTTTCGAATATATATATAAAAATCGGCCGACTGTACACTAGCATTGCCGCGCCCCCCTTATCATAACTCCGCGCCCCCCAGTTTGGGAACCACTGGACTAGAGTGACCGCTTCAGACGTGTGCAGCACAAGGGGGTGAAACACATGCCGAAGTCGCGATCTACTCCGGTTGCTCGTCGGAGCCGTAACGCGCCGCAGACGTGTGCAGTGTGTGGTAAGAGATTTATTCATCATACAGTGTAGATAACGTTAGCTTCACTTATAACGGGAGTGTTTTTTAAAATGCACAAACTTGCACTAGAATAGGCTAGGCTGATCAGTGATGATGTTCTTTGAAAATGTTAGGCTGCTTTTAGCCTCATGCTGGAGCTGGTTTTGGGCAATTAAACTAAGTATGTTAATAATTAAATAAATTAGCACCATAATATCATATATTGGGGATCTCGCAGGCTGATGATAGGACCCAACACTACTGTAGCGTATTATTTACTCACCATGCATCCTAGATGTATATGACTTCTTATTTCAGATGAATGCAGTCGGAGTTATATTAAAATTTATCTTGGAACTTCCAAGCTTTAGAACGGCATAGACAGGTGTTTCTCCTCATCAGTCCAAAACAAGTCCATTGATGTACATCCATCCATAATAAAAAGTGCCTCACACGGCTCCGGGGGGTCAATAAAGGCCTCCTGTAGCGAATAGATGCGTTTTTGTAAAAAAAATATCCATATTTAAAACGTAACAATCACTTTAATCTAGCTTGCGCTAACAGTTGTACACGGAGGGGTGTGGCAGTACTGAAACACCGTCTAAGCCGTTCGCCAATCGTAACGCAGTGGGACAGCTAACCAATCACAACACATTTCGTTTTTGGAAGGCGGGCCTTCATTAAACCTGGAACTAATCGAGCCTTATGTGCCAGGCTGGGAGAAATGTATTACAATAATGTAAATTATGTTCAAAATAATGTGTTTTTCGAACCACCAAGCATAAAAGCATTTTCTAGTACACCCCCTAAAACAAAATCAAGTATCTTGATTTTGTAAAAGAGCATAATAGGACCCCTTTATTATTAAACTATGATATATCAAGTCTTATTTGTGATAAATAGGGTATTATACGCCTAAAAAAATTGCTTTGTTTTCTTGAAAATGCTCTGTATTCACTATTACCTAACTGTGTTTACTGCTTAAAATCATGCTATTTATTGTCATCATGGAAAACAGTTAATGCACATTTACATAAGGACATCATGTTATCAAAGTGTGAGTTATGTGTGATAATGAGGTGTTTGTGTGTGTGTAGATGTCGTGGAAGTCTCTGCGGATGGAGTTTCCGTCACTGAACGCAGCTCAGCTCCATCACATACTGAGAGAGTACGAGCCGCGCCGCTCCTGTCCCACAGCGTGGACGCCAACTGGCGATGAGGCCGGCGCTGCGCTCGCAACCGGTACATAATTGCATATATTTACATCATTCAGACTTTAATAAGCCTTCTAGAGTTACTGGAAGTCCATATATAAATTATTTCTGTGGAGGAGTCAACATAAATGCTGCTGTTTCTGGTGTCTATAGCTGATATCCTGGAGAATTTCGATCAGCATCCTCCTCTCGTCCTCCCGACTGACGGCTTCATAATCCAGCTGAAAACACCAATCAGTGACCCTGAGCTAATTAAACAGCTACACCGCTTTCAGAGAATCATCAAAAAAATCACAGAGCCAGAATCAGAACCAGCTCAGGTACACATCTTCATTTTCAGAGTTAGTTTTTATTTCATTTCAAATGTTATTTTAATATATAATATTTCTATTCTGCAACATGTAAATATTTATTATATTTGACCAATTAATGCCTCAATTAAAGCGGTTATTTTGGTATCACTGAGATACTGTTATAGTTTTTATTAACATTATGTATTCATTTTTGTTTTTTATGTATTCATTTATATTTTCGCTTTTTAGTTTAAAAGTATTAGTACTAATTTTTAGTGTGTGTGTTTGTATGTATATATAAATTACAAAACCACACAACAGAAGCACTAATGCTTTTAAATGAAACTAAAAATATAAAATATAAGCATAAAATGAAATTCAAAATATTAATTTACTAATATATTATTTATCTAGTTTAGTTTTAGATATTTTAATACCAGAGTTATTTTGGTATTTTTGAGATACTATTATAGTTTTTATCAAAATGTTTTATTATGTTTTATTTTTATTAATTTTTTTTTTCTGATTTCATTTCAGTTTTATAGTAATTCTGTTGTGGTTTTGTAATTGTTATTTTTGTTGTTGTTGTTGTTTTTTTAGATATGTCTAAAAGTTTTCTGTGTTTTTGTAATTTTATTATTTTTTGTTTATTATAAGTATGTATATAGTTTTTCTTTTCTTTTAGTTTTAGTTTGTTATTTTTGTACCAATGTTATTTTAGCATCACTGAGATCATTTTTAATAGATTTTAAAAAAACATAATTTTTCTGTTTTTATTTTAATTCAAGCTAAAGTATTAGTAATTTTTGTTGTGTGTGTTTTTTTTCCCCAATATTTTATTATTTATTTTATTTTAGTTATTAAAGTTATTTTAAGTGCATGAAGTTAAACTAAATAAAAATTAAATGTTGCTTTGGCTTTTTTTTTAATATTGTTTAATTTTTTTATTTTAATTTATATTAATAAATTATATTATATTATTAATTTATATTATTTTATTCATAAAATGTTTTTGTGGTTTTTAATTTTAATTAATTATAATAACAGTAATTTAGAGTTGGTTTATTATTTGTATTTAATTAATTATTATGGTGATATGTATATTTTATATTTAATTTCTAGTTTAGTTTTAGTTATTAAAATAAAAATAAAAAAAATAATTTATAAATTTAAAAAAATATATACATTTTTTAAATTCATCAAATGTTTTTATGGTTTCAGTTAATTATAATAACCATAATTTAGAGTTGATTTCATATATTTACATTTGTGACCCTGGACCACAAAACCAGTCGTAAGGGTCAATTTAATAAAATTGAGATTTATACATCCTGAATAAATAAGCTTTCCGTTGTTGTATGGTTTTATAAGACAATATTTGGCTGAGATACAACTATTTGAAAATCTGAAATCAAAATATTTAAAACATTGCCTTTAAGGTTGTCCAAATGAAGTTCTTGGCAATGCATATTACTAATCAAAAATTAAGTTTTGATATATTTACAGTAGGAAATTCACAAAATACCTTCATGGAACATGATCTTTACATAATATTCTAATGATTTTTGGCATAAAAAAGAAATCAATAATTTTGACCCATACAATGTATTTTTGGCTACAGATATACCCGTGCTACTTAAGACTGGTTTTGTGTCACATTTAATTAATTATTATAGTAATATTTATATTTTCTTAACTAACTTTATGAATTATTTTTGCTGATATCACAGCTGGTCTCTGCAGTGCCGATGGAGGCCAAGCTCACTAAGATGGAGGTTCACCCCAAAGCTCATCTTGAGGTCGGTCACACAGAGTTGGTGTTTCCTTACGCTGGAGCGAGTGACCTGGGCTCATGTGAAGCTCTTTTAACCAAAAAGCTTCAGAATCTTGAGCTTCAGAATAAAGACGCGGCCCGTCCGGCGCTGGACCCGTCCTGTTTACTGACTCCGCCGAACACGCCGCAAAACCTGGAGCTGACGGACTCCGACACGGATTCACAGCAGCTCACCTCCACAGTCAGACCGGAGGAAGGTGACGGGACCCTCTGTGCTTCATATCCCAATCAGTGCCATGCATGTCGGCCTAATAAAAGCAGAATGTCTGAACCGGAGCTGTTTAGTGACACAAGCTCATGTGTATGTTTGTAGGTGAGAGTGAGGAGTGTGAGATTGGAGAAGACGATGTGTTTGTGCTGGAGCTGCAGAGAGCAGCGTGTGGTTTGGGTCTGATGCTGGTGGATGGAGAGGTGAGTGAAGAAATGATTAGTTAGCCTAAAAAAATAAACATTTGCTGTCAGGCCATCCTTTGTTTTTCTTTAACAGAACAGTAAAGAAGATTTTAGTTGAAACCGTGGTCCTTTGTGATTCATAAAAAGCAAGTCAATGGCTACCGAGTCAAAAAAGCATATACAGGCGACACAAAATTAATAATTATTAAGGGAGTTTGCAAATATGATATTGATACAACAGTTCAATAAGCAAGAAGTTAATATTAAGTGACTTACGTTGTCTGACTATGACACTACTCACTGATTTTATTTTATTTCATCAACAAAAATAGTTTTAAAGTTTTAAGGTAACAGCTCAGTCGCTGCGCATCTCTAAAAGCAAACACAGCGGTGTTTCATTCATAAATGAAAGTGCGTTTTTGAATCAATCTAGTGAGTCAGTGATTCATGATTATCCATTCATAAAGACATTCACTTGCTTCATTCCTGAATGAATCAGCCATTCAAACGAATCAATTGAATGAATGATTCATTGATAAAATCAGTTACTTGCTGCCACCTACTGGTGGATTTAATTTATTTTTAATGTATAATTTCAGTTATTTCAATCATTTGATATTTCTGTATTTAACATTTTATATTTCAAACATTAATCTCAACATGAATTTATGAATTTAATTGCACTCATGCCACCTCTGAGCCTCATTGAACATGTGAAAATGTACCTACAAGCCACTTTTGTGTTGTGTGCCTTCTTTGTGATACAATTTATTTTTTTATTAATACTAATTTTATATGATTGGTAACTTATTAGTCTTATTCTACTTCTTATATTGTTTTAATTAGAAATTTTAAACAGCTCATACACGTAATTTTTTTAATTTGACATAGATGATGACATGCTTTTAATAAAATTAGAAAAATACTATTACAAATGTAGAAAGAAAATACCCCTGTAAATCACTTTAAGGAGTCAAACATAACCTCATACTAGGAAGGATAATTTTTGATGAGAGTTTTTATTATTGATCAGAAGGTGCTCCTAATTTTTTTAAATTAGGAGGACAAGCGTTCATAATTACAAGAAGAAAAAAAAACTGCTTAAAATATATATTTTTTTGCTTTAACCTCTGATGCCTGCAGACAATATATGAAGGTCTTATGAAGCAAAATGATCTGTCTGTGTAAGACACTGAACATTATTACCTGTAATCCAGAGCCTCAGGTTCAGTTTGTGAACGAATCATTGTTTTTGTCTTTTTAATGAACTAGTTGAATCAGTTCACTGAAATGGACTGAATCATTTGAAACTGTTTGTGGCTCAAGCAGCACAGATCTACACGTTATTCAATCAAAAATCACTTTCAGTCACCTGACAGTCACACCGACCCAAAATGAGCCAAAATACCAATGTATCTGATCCTGTGATGAATGAACTTATTCAGCGCTTCAGTTCCTCCAACATTCGCTGAACTGAGGAAACAGTTCGACTGAAGACATAAGCACATGTTTGAACCAAGTACTTTAATGGAGGGGTCAAATTAAGGTTTTTATGGGTTCTGATTGTTAATGAAGACTAGTTTTTTCACTTTATATGCTTTAGACATGTAAATCATCTACATTCCACATCCTTATTGGGTGCTTTTATAATATAATGGCGTATAAGTTATGTTATTGTGTGATGATGTAAACAAACTAGTGAATTGAACCAGTTCATTGAATCAAACTGTCCAAAAAAGAATCAGTTTATAAAAAGAATCATATTTCTTTGTCTGAGGCTCTGGATTACAGGTAATAATGTTGAGTTTTTTGCACAGACCAATTGTTTCACTTCATAAGACCTCAAAATATCATCAGGAGCAACAAGTATTCATTTTGCATTGCCTGTATTTGCTTTTTTGCACTCTTAAAATGACGGTGACCATTGAGCTGCTTTTTTTGAATCACCTACTGAATAAAAAAACACCCACCTCTTGAATGGTATGGGGGTGAGTAACAGCAAAATTTTAATTTTCAATTAAATTTTGAATCTTTTTTTTCCTACAATTGCAAGTCGATATCTTCCAATTCTAATTTTGTCACATTTCTGACTTTTATATCAGAAATACAGAAAAAAATTGAAATTATGTAATAAAAAGTAGCACTTACACACACACACACACACACACACATATATATATATATATATATATATATATACACACACACACACACACACACACACACAGCCATTCAAAAGTTCAGAAAGATTAGTAAGATTTTTAATGTTTTTTTTAAAGAAGGCTGCATTTATTTGATCAAAAATACAGGAAAAAAAGTTGTGAAATATTATTATGATGTAAAATAACATTTTTCTGTTTTAATATACATTCAAATTTAATTTATTCCTGTGATCAAAGTTGAATTTTCAGCATCATTACTCCAGCCTCAGTGTCACATGATCCTTCAGAAATCATTCTAATATGCTGATTTATTATCAGTGTTGGAAACAGTTGTGAAACAGTTTTTGAAACTTGTGATACTTTTTTCAGGATTCTTTGATGAATAAAAAGTTAAAAAGAACAGTATTTATTTAAAATAGAAATTTTACCTAACAAAATACACTATTATTTAAAAGTTTGGGGTCAGTAAATTTTTATTCTATCTTTTTTTTAAAGAAATTAACACACTTATTTAGCAAGGATGTGTTAAATTGATTAAAAAAAGTGATAGCAAAGACGTTTGTTGAATATATGCTGTTCTTTTTAACTTTTTATTCTTCAAAGAATCCTAAAAAAAAGGTTCCAAAAAATATTTGGCAGCACAACAACTGTTTCCAACATTGATAATTCTAATAATAAGTCACAACGATAAATAACATTTCGCAATATTAGGTTTTTTTTTGTACTTTTGATTAAATAATTGCAGCCTTGATGAGCATAAGAGACTTCTTTAAAAAACATTACAAGTCTTACTGATCCCAAACTTTTGAACAGCAGTGTATACATACAAAATTCATGGCCTTTCAAAGATAATGTTTAAGAGCCTGTTGAAAAACTGCAATAGAAAGTTTATATACTTGATTATATACTTGAAACAGAAAGTTTATGTGAAATTCTATCTTATTATTAGGGCAGTCAGTTTAACGTCAGTTTAGTGTGATTATCAAAAATGAGTCACGGTTTTATAGGCTGAACTGTGTTTAACCTAAAACAGTATCTTAAAATGCAGTGATTATGTTTAATGACATGAAAATTAAACCAAAAGAATACTTCTTAGGCCACTTGTCATTTTATATGTTGTCCTGTACTCCTCTGCAAACACTTCTGTCTTAAAGTATCTGCATTTGGGAATGTTTCCAAGCAAACATTGATTTTGCAATTAATTGCAGATAAATATGCTAATTAGTTATATAATGCAGTTGCTTCACATACAGCCTTACTCTTGCAAATCATTTCCATAAAGCATATCGTTATCACTGTTATATCACCGTTTCCTTACAGCCCAATGACACCTCCTTGTGGTTAAAAAGGGAATATTTTTAGATTGTATAAGAAACAAAGTCTGTTTGGTGGATGTGTTTGTGGAATAACATTTGTGTGTTTTCCACAGGAAATCGAATCTATTGTCAGCGGGATTTACATCAAATCAGTGCTTCCAGACTCTCCTGCCGCTTTATCCCGGAGACTGAGAGCCGGCGATCGCATTCTAGCAGTGAATGGACTGAGTCTGGTGGGAGTCGACTATCAGACGTGAGGAGAATTACATTAGATGTGAAACGTCCCACAGTGCCTTAAGCATAAGCAGCAGGACTGTTCAGTAGTCTGTTGTGCATCGTGCTATTTCACTGAAGCACATTCATTATATGTTATTAATCATTTTATACTGTGCATTAACAACATTTCTTCCTCTTCTTCTATCTTGTAGTGGCCGGGATCTTATTCAGATGTCAGGAGAAAGGCCTCGGCTGCTGGTTGCCAGATCTCACAATACTACGAAAGAAACAAGGACAAAAACTTCTGCATAAACCCTATATAGTGTTTAAACTCTGCTTTTGTTCTTAAATTAGAATGCATCAAGTGTGTGGAAGAAAATGGACAAAAACAACTTTTTTAACATCTGGTTTTATGTGCTTTTGCCACTCTTCATTTTGTGCTCTTTGCATTTTATATTGAATTTTATGATTAAAAAAATATGAAAATTATTAGAATAATTAATGCACATTATGTGCCCTCAGAACGGACTGCTTTTTAATTTATTGCATAATGTATAAAATAAACAGATGGCTGCATAGTTTTAGTTTGACTGCCTAAAACATTTTAAATGCTATGCCATTTGTTTCTCTTGTTGCTAAATTCAGAGATAGTTTCTTACAGACCTTTATTACATGCTATATATGCTTACAATATATTGGAAACATAAGTTTTTGAAAAAAAAGTTTTTTTGGTCAAAAATAAAGTAAAAATTATGAAATATTATTGTAATTTAAAATAACTGTTTTCTCTGTGAATACATTGTAAAATGCAATTTATTCTTGTGATCAAAACTGAATTTTCAGCATCACCGGCACCAACGTGACCCTTCAGAAATCATTGCTGCTTAAAGGGGTCGTTGGATGCCCATTTTCCACAAGTTGATATGATTCTTTAGGGTCTTAATGAAGTCTATAATATACTTTGGTTAAAAGTTCTCAATGGTTGTGTAAAACAACACCCTTTTTACCTTGCCAAAATCAGCTCTGCAAAAATCATCTTGTTCTGGTCAAGGTTGCTTTAAATGTTAATGAGCTCTGCTCGCCCCGCCCCTCTGTTCTCTCTGTGGAGTGAGGAGCCTGTTTACTTTAGCCGTATTTAGCCGTTAAACTTGTTAACTAGCACCTTATTAGTAAAGGGATTGCAAAGATTAATAAAAACCCTTATACTCACTTCTGCTGCAAGTGAAGCTGGATCACTAATGATTCGCGCGAACATAGACCAATATATATGTAGATCGGGAGCCTTCACAAACAAACCTAATCTACTGCATCTTCAGCGGCTCAGATGTCGGGAGTAAATGACGACCACTATGTTCATTATTACATCCAGCAACACAACACCTCAGTCGCTCAGTCTGAGATATTCTTGTTTAATTTACATCCCTCTCTGGGACTGTTACAACTGATCTGAGGTAAGACGTTCATGTCAATCAACTATCGTGGGAGCGGCCTCACAGACAGACAGGCATCTGAGAACGGCTCGATTTTTTACAGATTAATTAAAAACCACTGCATGGATTTTATCATTATAGGGTAGATTTGTACATACACTGCCAACACACATTAATGTTCAAACAACATGTAAAAGTGAACTTTGCATCCGATGAACTCTTTAAGCAAAGTCTGTTAACTGACTGTACTGTGTTAATAACTTGATATTCATGATCCTCTGAGTTATTATTTTACGTATTATACTATATAGAAGACTTTTGCACCAAACAGCTTGGCATTGGCTAGGAAACGGACTGTTTGCACACTATAGCACAGGAGTAAGTATATCACTAAGGAGCATGAACGTATTGCACAAGTTGATACAGTGGTTATGACATTCATTGGCTTATTTACAGCTTGTCAAACAGTTGCGAAAGAGCACCGTTAATGATCTCTTGATTGCACATGAAAGTCCAGAGAGAGAACAAGGCCTATTTTACTGAGTTCTCCTGGTATTACAGTTCATTTGTCGTGTGCTTCAGAAAATGACAGAGGCTGAACTGTACTCGGTGTATAAAGGTGTGTACGTGCCGACGTTTGTACACCCTCCAGAAAGTCTGAAATATTATGAGGAGTTCACTTTCCGGCCGGATGACATCCTGATTATCACTTATCCCAAATCTGGTGAGTTTCAACAGGTTTATGCATTGCATGATGCAGATTTTATTGTAAAAATGACACTACTTAACATATAAAATATTGGAGTCTGCTAAAGTCTGCTAAGTTGGAACAACTAATTTTGCACGTGATGCACTTTAATTGTGCAGAAGTTGTACTGAAGTCCAACTAAAGTGTTCTGAAGTAACTTACGTATATTTGATTGTGCTAAAGTGGAACTATTGCAAGTAAACTTTAGGTAAACTTTAAATATTTTACATTTAAAGACCGATTTTATTTAAAGATCATACAATCCTCAATAGTGACATCAAAACCTATTTTAGGCTTAAGATTAAGAGATGTGCATTGTGCACAAGTAGTACTCCAAATAAAGTTTAAGTACAGTTTTTATATCAGTAAGTCTTGAGCGATATGTCAGTAAATATGTTAATAGACTTGAACTATACTTAGTGTAAAATAAATGCATTTTAAATCTGTTACTTTTTACTAGGGTATTTCTTGACACACTTAAGTCGAATTGTAAAAATTGCACTGTAATAATGTCAAATTAAAGTAATAATCATTTGTTGTGCAAGAAGTACACTTAGTCCGGTGTGCTGACTCATATACTAAAGCACATAAAGGTAAGGCACGCGATTTTTAGCTGTCGTGTTTTATTTTAAAAAGTTAATATATTTTAAATGTACTTAATTGAAACGTTATCATTACAATTGTGTAGTTAGAAATATAATTTAATGCAAGTTTCATTAAAAATTACATTAAAGTATTTTTAAGTTTATCATAAATGCTTGCATTTGCGTGCATTGCACTTTAGCTCTTTAATAAGTAATTCTAAATATGTATTCGTAAAAAAAAGTAAGTGGGTCAAAAAGCACTCAAGTTCAACTAACTACATTTAATATAAATTTAAACTATAATACATTTTCCTTTGTTTAATAACATTATTGATTAATAACATACATTTAAGTATCTGAAAACATTTGTTACAGTATATTATTTCCATTAAACATCCTTTTTTTTTTAAAATAATATATATACTTCTTTTTTGCAAGGGTTTGCTTGCAGAAAATACTTTTGACATGTGACATGTGCTTTTGCTCCACAGGCACAACATGGATGCAGGAGGTTGTTCCTCTGATCGTGAGCGATGGTGATTTGACTCCGGTGCTGACGGTGCCAAACTGGGACCGAGCGCCATGGCTGGAGGAACAACGGGCGATCCAGCTCAATCTGGAGCAGAGACCTTCTCCACGCGTCTTCTCAACTCACTTCCATCACAGCATGATGAATGAGTCTTACTTCAAAATAAAGCCCAGGGTAAAAACACGCTGAAGAGTGAATAAATCACACATTGTGCAATGTTTAATCAAATGCATTCAGATTATTGTGTTTTGATTGTGCTTCAGGTTCTTTATGTCATGCGTAACCCGAAAGACGTGTTTACGTCCTCATATTACTACTATGGAATGGCCTCATACATGGTGAACCCAGGAACCCAAGATGAGTTCATGGAGAAGTTCCTTGATGGAAAAAGTATGGATTTCAGATCAATTTTATATCCACAGGCTAAATATGTTTTTTTTCTGTGAGCATCTTAAACTATAAAACAGCTTTTTCTGTTTTTTTGTTTTGTTTTTTAAAACAGCAGTTTCAGTGTTCACATAATTTGACAGGATATGACACCAAAAATGACTGAATAATATAACTTAAAATTAAAAATGTGTGGAGTATTTGAAAAAAAACAAAAAAATCAAAATATACAAAGAATGTGTATTATATATTAATATATATTTCTAAAATATGTTTCAAAATATGTTTTGTACCAATATATTTTTTGGCCATTTTTTGTATATTTTTGAAAATATATTTAAATATAAAAACATTTTGCTACTGAAATACCTTTTAAAATGTATTTTTGTATATGAATGTTGCAACGATATATATATATATATCTATATATATATATATATATATATATATATATTTCGTTATATTTCGTTGCAACAACGAAAAATACTTAAAACTTAAAATTAAAAATGTGTGGAGTATTTAAAAAAAAAAAAATCAAAATATGCAAAGAATCTGTATTATATATATTTTAATATATATTTATTAAAAAATGTTTAAAAATTATTTTGTACCAGTATATTATTTTGACTTTTTTTGTATATTTTTGAAAATATATTTAAAAAATAAAAATAAAAATATATATTTTAAAGTATTTAAAAATTATGCTGCCACTTTTTAAATGTAATTTTGTATATAAAGATTGCAACAAAATATATTTCCAATTTCAGAAATATATGTAATTTATGTATGCATATATATATACATGTGTGTGTAAAACATGATGTTTTTTATCCACAGTCATGTTTGGTTCCTGGTTTGATCATGTCACAGGCTGGATTAATGCTGACAAACAGGAATCCATACTGTACATTTTCTATGAGGAGATGATCGCTGTAAGTATTTTCTTCGCACGGCAGGACTGAATGTGCAGTTGCAGTTAATTTATTTTTAGTCGTTCATGGGTTCCTGTAATCTTAATATAACAGAAGGGTAAATTGCTTTGGCTTTACTGTTTCTAAAAATTATATTTAAAAAAAAATTACTACTTGGTCAAAAGATTCCTCAGTGAAATGTCCTTAAAACACCACAAATCGCTTACCAGTATGTTACCCTGTCACTGAGTTTGCCAGGTTATCTCATGATGACAGTGTGTTGGAACTTTGCCAAGTAGTTCAAGGCCTTTTTAAAGTCTCTCTGGTACAATGACCACTTTATCGTGTCCTTGTAAGCTTAACTGAACTTTGAGACATCCAAAGTCCTCCTAACTCCTCCAACAGAACTTCTCTTTCTCATTTCTTATTTTGAGCATATCAAAAACACAAATAAGGAGCTGCATGAGCACATTTGATTCATGTTACACAACAATAAATGGTCAAACCAAGGTGGATTTGGGATAATTTACATTATTTTTTTGATGCTATAAAATAATGAAATCCATATTCAAAGTGTTTCTTGGCTTCTAACATGCGATCACACAAATCTTTGGCAGGATCTGAAAGGATCTGTGGAGAAAATTGCCAAGTTTCTTGGTAAATCTCTGAATCCAGATGTGATAGAGAAGATCGCTGAGCAATGCGTCTTCAAGAACATGAAACAAAACAAAATGTCCAACTTTTCTCTGGTTCCAGAGGAATACCTGGACCACAAGAAATCTAAATTCCTGAGGAAAGGTAAAAATCACATAACTCATCTTAAAATGAAGGACAAAAATGAAAAATCTGACATCATTTACTCGCTTTCATTTCATACAGTGAATGTGGACTGAGGCTTCTTACTTTTTACTAAAAAGTCTGCAAAACATCACTCATCTTATGAAAACAGTCCATAGACCAATGTTCTCTTGTCTTGTTTTACTCTGTCAGGAATTGCTGGTGACTGGAAGAATCATTTCACTGAAGCCCAAGAGCAGCGATTTAATGCCGTATACAAAGACAAGATGAAAGATGTGAAATTCAAATTTATGTGGGACTGAAAAAACACATCTGTTTCATTAGGGCCCGAGCACCAATGCTGCAATTCTTTATTTTCTTCTTGTCCAAAATAAGCACATTTTTGAGGGCCTAAACATGCTCAAAAATTCATGAAACTCTGCACACATGCCAAAAGTGGTAAAAAAATTACATGTGATAAATTTACATTTTATATATATATATATATATATATATATGTATATTCAGTGTAAATTAAAATTTATTAGAGTATCAATCTGTATGTGAATATTGTAAAAGCATATATATATATATATATATATATATATGTACTTTTAAACTGACAAAGGGACATGAGTTTTCAAAGATAATGCGTAATAATGTACACAACGTCCATACATTAAAATCAAAGTCTTTTAAACCTTTGTTCATTGTTCCAGACAGGTTGGACATCTTCCATCTAGATTTAATTTCTTAAATGCTTTAATTTGCCTGGGCTTGAACAAAATGGCTTTTACAGACATGAAATACACGGTATTGTAGAAACAAAAAATGTTTCCGCACACTCCCTGTACTGTACAACTGATATTGCTAAAGTTTGTGGTGTAAAGCTACATGCAATGTATGTTTTGCAATTGTTCGTCTGGCTCCTAATGCAGACACTACTGATAATTTAAGTTTAGGAGCCCAGGGTTATTTCATATGTTATAAATACAGTAAAAGACTTCAATAGCAATCAAGTTTTCAGTCATTTTCAGCAGCAATCAAAAGCATAAAGTCTTGCACAATAAAATAAATGATTAAGACTTGCTTCATTAACATGACAAACAGTTGCAAATGCCTTATGTGCTGTTTACATGAAGGGAGGAGGTCATCATTAGAAACATCATCATAACGTGCATTCCTGGAGTTCTCGCGATGTCGCGTGATCTACACTAGTTCTGAGTTTTAGTTAGCGGTTTATTTGTCTCGCGCTTCAGAAAATGACGGAAGCTGAGCTGTATTCGGTGTATAAAGATGTGTACGTCCCGACGCATTTACACCCTCCAGAATGTCTGAAATACTATGAGGAGTTCACTTTCCGTCCGGATGACATCCTGATCGTCACTTACCCCAAATCTGGTGAGTTTTATGACTCTGTGATGCAGATTATTGTAAAATAGTAAAACAACAGATAGTACTGTAAACCTGTAATGTGTGTGTTTATCGTGTATTTCGTTAACCTTGCAGCTTACTTACCATGATAACCACGGTAATATACTACACCGCTAAGAAAAACAATGGTAAAGCTTTACAATAAGGTCCCATTAGTTGCATTAACTACCAATGATAAGCAATGCATTGTTACAGCATCATTAACGTTACATGCAGGTACACATATTTCTATTTGTAGTGTTCAAGTATATTATTTAGTTTTTATTATATAATAGTGTATTTTTATTTTACATTTTTATGATGGAATTATTAGCTTTTTATCAACTCAAACCCACTGCAGTTCTTACATTAACTCTTGAGAAACCTTGCAGTTATGCAATTTTTAAACCCATTTCATGATGTTGACATCAAACAATGAAATATTAATGTGGTACTTTTAATGGTAAGTTTAAAACAAGTTAGATAAAATGTAATCTAGTCATCTAAAAAGTAGTCAGAATACATTACCTAAAACGAGTAACGTAGATTACGTTACTAACTACTACGTTACTAAAGTAAACTACCCAGCTCTTTCTACTCCAAAAAATCCTGTTTAATTAAATGTGTTACTTGGAGTCTCTTATTATTAGTAATTATTTGTGAAATTAATGAGCAATTTCTTAGTAAAAAAAATTGTTTCTACACCAACATTTGCAACTAAAAAGCAACTTTTTAATAATATATACGACCCCGGACCACAAAACCAGCCATAAGTAGCACAGGTATATTTGTGGCAATGGCCAAAAATACATTGTAAGGGTCAAAATGATCAATTTTATACCAGAAATTATTGAGATATTAAGTAAACATCAATTTTAGTAAATTTTTAGTAAAACACTATTGTGCCACATTTCTATGTTTTTGAATGAAAGTAAGCTTGACCTGTGACCTGTGCTTTGCTTCACAGGCACAACATGGATGCAGGAGGTTGTTCCTCTGATCGTGAGCGATGGTGATTTGACTCCGGTGCTGACGGTGCCAAACTGGGACCGAGTGCCATGGCTGGAGGAACACCGGGCGATCCTGCTCAATCTGGAGCAGAGACCTTCTCCACGCGTCTTTGCGACTCACTTCCATCACAGCATGATGAACGAGTCTTACTTCAAAATAAAGCCTAGGGTAAAACACTCTGAAGAGTGAATAAATCACACATTGAGCACTGTTTAATCAAATGCATTCAGATTATTGTGCTTTGCACTGTGCTTCAGGTTCTTTATGTCATGCGTAACCCGAAAGACGTGTTCACGTCCTCATTTTACTACTATGGAATGGCCTCGTACCTGGTGAACCCAGGAACCCAAGATGAGTTCATGGAGAAGTTCCTCAATGGAAAAAGTATGGATTTCAGGTCTCTTTTACATTTACAGGTTAAATATGTACAAAAGTGAAGCATGTAGCATTATCTGTTCTTATGCGTTGTTGTTACCAAGGTGGATATGCAGCTTTTTGCGATACACCTGTGTCTTTGCTCCATAAAGGAATGATATGAGCATTTGAGCATGATGTCTTTTATCCACAGTCATGTTCGGTTCCTGGTTTGATCATGTGAAAAGCTGGATTAATGCTGAAGAAAAGGAATCTATACTGTATATTTTCTACGAGGAGATGATCGCTGTAAGTAGCTTCTTCACACAGCAGGACTGAACGTGCAGATTCAGTTCATCATTTATTTTGCTAGTTCTGCCACATAAGTTCATGCGTTTACCTTGTGATGACAGTGAATATTTTAGGTTTGACTTGCTCATGAACAAGACTTCACTTGTGCTCCAGGGCAATGTCATTCTTAAGATTCCCCTGTACTTGCATAGAAGAAATTCTGAACTCCCTGTAGTTTTCTTTCCTTAATTTGTATTGTTACATTATTTTATTGCAGTTATTTTATTATTGCACCTAGGCATGAAATAGTGTATAAATGTGTACTTTCCAAGATATTAAATCTCAATTAAGATTTATTATTTTTACAATCCAAAATATAACTTGATAACTTGAATTATTAACACATTTTATTTTATTTAACGTAAACTTGTTTTAATTCTGTCATTTGATTACTTTCTCTGTTTAGTTTTTTGACACTTTTATGTGAAGATTTTGCATTTTATCTTAAGCTAGACAGTGCAGGAAATTATTGAAATCCTTGTAAAGTTCTTCTTTGTTTCTAACATGCGATTATATGAATATTTGCCAGGATCTAAAAGGATCTGTGGAGAAAATTGCCAAGTTTCTTGGTAAATCTCTGAGTGCAGATGTGACGGAGAAGATCGCTGATCACTGTGTCTTCAAGAACATGAAACAAAACCGAATGTCCAACTTTTCTCTGGTTCCAGAGGAATACATGGACCAGAAGAAATCTGAATTCCTGAGGAAAGGTAACATATGCAATAACCCAAGAATGCCAAAAATCAAAAATGTGAAAATTTACTCACTTTCATACAGTTAATACAAACTGAAGCTGTCACTCCTCAAAAAGTAAGCAAAAGCACCGTTATAGTATTATAAAAGTAGTCTATATTACGTGTGAACTGTTTCACAAATGTCAAATGGACTAATTTTATAATACAGACCAAAATTAAAGTCAGTCAGCAGGAGGGTGAGTGAAATGAGTTTTTGTCAACAAAGTCAAAGTCAGCTAGCAACTTTTACGGCATTGTTATTAGTTCACTTGAATATACAGTTGAGGTCAAAAGTTTACATACACCTTGCAGAATCTGCAAAATGTTATATATGTTACCAAAATAATAGGGATCATACAAAATGCTTGTTATGATTTATTTAGTACTGACGTCAATAAGATATTTCACATAAATACATATGCTTGATTCTCAATACTGTGTTGTTACTTGAATGATCCACAGCTGTGTTTTTTTGTTTAGTGATAGTTGTTCATGAGTCCCTTGTTTGTCCTGAACAGTTAAACTACCCACTGTTCTTCAGAAAAATCCTTCAGGTCCCACAAATTTTTTTTTCAACATTTTTGTGTATTTGTATACTTTCCAGCAATGATTGTATGATTTTGAGATTTATCTTTTCCCACTGAGGACAACTTAGGGACTCATATACAACTATTACAGAAGGTTCAAACACTCACTGATGCTCCAGAAGGGAAAATGATGCATTAAGAGCAGGGGGTGAAAACTTTTGAATTTGAAGATGAGGGTAATTTAACTTATTTTGTCTTCTGGGAAACACATAAGTATCTTCTGCAGCTTCTGAAGTGCAGTACTACATTAAAAAAAATATGATATTTAGGCAAAATAAGAAAAATGTGCACATCTTCATTCTGTTCAAAAGTTTTCACCCCCAGTTCTTAATGCATTGTTTTTTTTCTTCTGGAGCATCAGTGAGCGTTTGAACCTTCTGTACTAGTTGTATATGAGTCCCTCAGTTGTCCTCAGTGTGAAAAGATGGATCTCAAAATCATACAGTCATTGTTGGAAAGTGTACAAATACACAAAAAATAATTTGTGGGACCTGAAGGATTTTTCTGAAGAACAGCGGGTAGTTTAACTGTTGGAAAGGGACTCATGAACAACTATCACTAAACAAAAAAAACCCCACAGCTGTGGATCATTCAGGTAACAACACAGTATTAAGAATCAAGTCAAGTCGAGCTTTATTGTCATTCTGCTGCATGTGTGGACATATAGTGGAACGAGATGCTGTGTCTCACAGGACCACGGTGCTACATACTAGTTAAGCATAATATAAACATACAACAGTACACGGATAAGAAAAGCAATTACAGACTTATACAACAGTTAACCATCTGACTATGCATATACTATAAATACTATAACTATAATAAATAGTTGACTACACATACAAAACTGAGACAACAAAAACTTTACATAAGTACTGTACATGACGTTTTACAAAAGAGACATTTGTACATGAAAAATGTGCATGTGCAAAAGAGATATTTTGTGCATTAAATTGTGCAGAAGAGAGATTTTGAGGGAAGCAGCGCATAGTGTAATGCACAAGTAAACATATATAATCCGATTGAGTCTTTGTAGCACCGAGTGTTTATAGAAAGTGTCTAATGTACATAAGTGTGTTACTACAAGTGTATGTAAACTTTTGAACAGGGTCATTTTTATAAGTTCAACTATTATTTTCTCTTGTGGACTATATGTAAACATTGTTTATGTGAAATGTCTTATTCAGGTCAGTACTAAATAAAAAAATGACTTGCATTTTGTATGATCCCTGTTATTTTGGTAAAATGATTAACATTTTGCAGATTCTGCAGGGTGTATGTAAACTTTTGACTTCAACTGTAAGTTGATTGTATCAAGATGTGCCATATTCAAGATTACTTGTTTTGTTTTTCTCTGTCAGGAATTGCTGGTGACTGGAAGAATCTGTTTACCGAGGCTCAAGAGCAGCGATTTAACGCCGTTTACAAAGAAAAGATGAAAGACGTGTCGTTCAAGTTTATGTGGGACTGAAAAATACATCTTTTTAATCATACTTGTTTTTTTATAAGCACATTAACCCTCCTACAACAGACAGGTATATAACGGACAGTTTAAACCATTCAGTGTTTGATATTTGCATGTTATTTTATATAACTGTTCTTTTTATATATATCACTGTTTTTATAACAATATAACTTACTGCTTAAAAAATGTTTATGCACTATAGTACTGTACCTTTGTAATACTGATGAGTAATTCTGAATACAAAATATATATAATAATAAATTTGATTAAATAAATACATAATTGAAATTCATTTTTAATCTTTTGTTGCATGCATTTTTTAAATAAATTATATAAAATTGCATACATGACTCTTGAACTGACTCATTTTTAACATTAGATGCAAAATCCACTATTATTTGATGTTGGGTTATAGTCTATACGGTATTTATTGCAAATACATAAGTATAAAACAAAAATTAGGTAATTGTTTTTTTAAGTAATTAAGTAAGTAAGTAATTCCTTACTTTGCTTTTTCAGGGGAAAAGTAATTAAGTGACATTAATGGATTACTTAGTAATGCATTACGCCCAACACTGTTCACATACATGATTGAGTCATGAATTATCAGCGGAGTGACTCACAAATGTAAACATGAACAATACCGTTCCACAACACTAGAGGGCTGCGACGCACCGCTAATGTGAAACTACAACGGCGCGGGACCAAAGAAGAAGAAGCTTAGAAACATTTCGCGCAACGGTTGCTGCAGTGAGAGGGAAGAAATCCGGAGTGAGACTCATTCACGTATTTGGCGTTCAAGTAGCTAGAAGTACCTTACAAGAGAAGAGACTGTAATCACTATTCTGCGTTATTAGATGTTTTTATATATATTTTAAGCTGAAACGGGCGGTATGTTTCTTGAGGTACCTATTTTAGCTGCATAAATAACGTTACTTTTTCCACCAGCGTTACATTACATGGTCTTGTTGGAAAACTGCAAATTTAAGTAATCCTAATTAATATTCACTTGCTGCACTTTCCCTTCTGACAGAAACGTAAAAGCCATAATTCAGTGATTTAAAATACGGATTTATATTGATTAACGTTCAATGTCATGAAGCTCTTCTATTAGAGATGCAGATCAACAGGGAATCGTTTGAAGAAGTGACTCGTTATTGGATTTGTTTTTAAATCAGAGATGTCAGGCAGTTTTTCTGAGGCAATTGCAAAACAACTGAACTGAAATGTTTTTGTTTAAACTCTCAGTTAATTTTATACCTGGAAAATGTCTTGTTTTAAATGAGAAGCAAAAGATCAGAAAATGATGGCAAACAAACAGGGAATGAGCAGTGGCCCTCAGAGACATCAAGGGCCCCTGGTGAGGTCAAGGGTCCTGGATGAAGCACTGTCATCGACATCAGGAACAGACCAAAGTATTGTACATTTCATTTCTCTTTAGTGCCTTTACAGCTCATTTTATGTGCAGGTTTTTTTATACACTACGAGTCAACAGAAAATTAAATTTAATTAAATGTTTTTAAAGAAGTCTCTTCTGCTCACCAAGCCTGTGTTTATTAATATAGCAAAAACAGTGAAAATTGTGAAATATTTTTACCATTTAAAATAACTGTTTTCTATTTGAATATATTTTAAAATGTAATTCATTCCTGTGGTTTCAAAGCTGAATTTTTAGCATCATTAGTCCAGTCACATGATTCTTCAGAAATCATTCCAGTATTCCGATTTACTGCTCAGAAACATTTATTATTAATTATTCTGTTGAAAACAGCTGAGTAGAATTTTTCAGGTTTCTTTGATGAATAGACCATTTCGTCAGATGTAAACATACTGGTCCCGATACACTTCCTGTTTCTTTTTTTTTTTTAACTTTACACAAACATCACAAAAAAATACAACCAACATAACATTTCACTGGATGAAGAAGCTACATTAGCACCTTTAAGATGTATGTGTATATGTGAAATAAAAAAAAAAAAAGCAGGAAGTGCTTCAGGACCAGTGTTGTTTACATCTAGCGAAATGGTCTATAGAACATTCAGAAGAACAACATTAAACTGAAATAGAAGTCTTTTGCAACATTATAAATGTCAATTATCATCAATTTAAAGCATCCTTGCTAAATAAAAGTATTAATTTTTATCATTTATTTAATTTTTTTTCATTTTTAATTTTTTTATTTAATAGTTTAATTAATTTTATTTAATAGTTTATTTAATAGTTTAGTTTTGAATAATAGTTTTGAATAATAATTTAATAGTTTTAGTTTTGAATAATAGTTTTGAATAGTATAGTGTATAATGTTGCAAAAGCTTTTTTTTTTTTCAGATAAATGCTGATCTTTCTATTCATCAAAGAATCCTGAATATTGAAACAAATGCATTCAACTGTTACAAATATTATTAATAATAATAATAATAAATATTTCTTGAACAGCAAATCGGTATATTAGAATGATTTCTGAAGGATCATGTGACACTTAAGACTGGAATAATGATGCTAATTATTTAGATTTGATCACAGGAATAATTTACATTTTAAAATATATGTTCAAATAGAAAGCATTATTTTAAATCTAAAAAATATTTCACAATATTACTACTTTTGCTGTACTTTGAATCAAATATATGCAGGCTTGGTGAGCAGAAGAGAATTATTTAAAAATCACCAAAAATCTTACTGTTCAAAAACTTTTGGTAGTATAGCACTTAGCCTAGTTTGTGAAAGGAAAGCATTAATTTGAGAGTAAAAAATGTAGAATAATAATAGTAATGTTTTATGTGTCAGAACATACATAAGGGACCCCACAGTCATTGAAAACCTGCAAATATCACAACATTAAAAGTGATTTTATTTATTTATTTATTTATTTATTCATGGAAATGAAATCTCAAACGTTTCCAGTTTTGCCATTTACAGCTGAATCTTGCTTTATCAGGCCCCTCATTGCAAACACTGAAAGAGGAGGTTGTCAACCTAATACACAGCTTTCCGGAAGGAATCGAAGTGTCCAGGTTAATCTTTATGTACAGGAGGGTCTACGGCAAAAGGTTTGGACCATTAAGCAGTTATGGTTTGGAAGGCCTTCAGGAGCTTTTTGAAGAGCTTGGTGACCAAGTGAGTGTGGAAAGGATTTACAATAAAAACATGATCAAATCTGCAAACCCTGTTCAGAGGACTGCTGTGTTTCAAGGTATGAACTAAAAGCATTGACTAAATTTCCTTAATTGTTCATATGGCGTCTAGTGATCTGGTAACCAAAACATCCAACACAACCATTGGAACCAAAACCATTCAACGCAAAATAAGGAGGATTATCCCTAAAATAAGTTAAAAGTAAAAGATTTTCAGTGAATATTTAAAGGAATATTTAACCCAAAAATGGAAATTTGGTGAAAATGTTCTCACCCTCAGGCCATCCAAGATGTAGATGAGTTTGTTTCTGCATCAGATTTGGAGAAATGTAGCATTACATAATTTGCTCACCAGTGGATCCTCTGCAGTGAATGGGTGCCGTCAGAATAAGAGTCCAAACAGCTGATAAAAGCATCACAATAATCCACAAGTAATCCACACCACTCCAGTCCATCAGTTAACATCTTGAGAAGCCAAAAGTTGTGTTTGTAAAGAAACAAATCCACCATAAAGACGTTTTTATCTAAAATCCATAGCGCATAATAACACTTCCTCCAGCGAAAAGTCGTCTGGACTGAATCAGAAGTGAAATATGCACAGATCAGGCACCATTTACAAGCTAAAACAGGCCAAAACAAATACGTGAGTGGATTTTGATGTCAGAGGACAATAGGGGATGGACTTTTTCCACTGGAGGAAGCGTTATTATAGATTATAGACTTGTATTTTAGTTTAAAATGTGGTTGTGTGGATTATTGTGTTGTTTTTATTAGCTGTTTGGACTTTCATTCTCTTGGCACCCCTTCACTGCAGAGGATCCATTGGTGAGCAAGTGATGTAATGACACATTTCTACAAATCTGATGAAGAAACAAACTCAACTGCAGCTTGGATTGCCTGAGAGTAAGTACATTTTCAGCACATTGTCATTCGTGGGTGACAACTACTTCTTTAAATATTTTTGAGTGATGTAACACAAATAATTGTTATCTTATAAACTTTTATCTAATTTTCTATCACTTAATTGTTTATAAAATCATAGAACTGACAAAAACACTGATTAAACTCTAAATGCAAGTTGGTGTGAATAAAAGCCACTGTTAAACAACAAAAATAGTCATTTAAAATATGAAAAAGCCATTTTGGAAGTATTTTTATTTTCTCAACAACTGCATAGTGAGTCAGATTAAGCATATAATGTTCTTACTAAGAGTTCGACGGTCTTTTGAAATGATATGAGAATAGTTTTTATTTTCCTCATTTCCCCTTTAATTGGCAAGCCAGTTAAGTATCATGTTTCAGGAAATGTAATGGCGTATGTTATCACAGGCTCCAGCTGGAAACTGAACAGACTGAGCGCTGAGTCACATGACTTCTCTAAGAACAGAGGGAGTATTAGATCAGCTGAGAGAGAGAGAGAGAGAGCGAGTAGGAAAACGAAACCTAAGGCTGTGGCTCCTGCCAGCGTTAATCATTCCACACAAACACATTACATGCTCACTCTGTTGATATCAATTCTTACAGCATGTTAAGCATTTCTAGCAGTCTCTGTTCGAACAGGTAGGATCTTTAGACAGATAATGTTTGCTGTGTTTTCTAGAAATGAGAGTAATGCTCTAGGTGTTTGCACTTTGACTTTCAGTTTTGTTTCTTGTGATGCAGTGCATATTTATGGTGAAGGGAGAGACTAGTATAAAACAACAGACAATAAATTAGTCATTTAGTTTGGACAGGCATTCACTGAGTACATACACAGGGTAAGACTTATGCTGTTATTTTAATTTTCATTTTCAAATGTCTGTTAATCTGTTTAAATTATTTCCATTCTGTTTTCTTGGTATATTTCAAAAGGTTTATAGTAGTTTATTTAGTACTTTATTTTTTTATTTTTTATTAACACTGGTTAACTACGAAAACATAACAAACAGCATTTATTAATCCTAATTTCAACATTTTCTAATACATTTTTTAAACCAAATATTGTTAATGCTAAAAGAAAATTGTATTTCTGTCAACTGACATAAACAAAGTATAATAAATGCTCATTGTTAGTTCATGTTAATGAATTATCTAATGTCAACAAATTTACAACAACTTTACTGCAAAGTGTTGCCAGTTGTTTGGTCATAAAATATAATGTTGATGTTGCTGTTGAGGTGCATTAGTAATTAATGTAGTGTTTATGTGATTATTTTGTGAAACTGCTTTTGAAAATGCATTGTTTTTACTGATTAATTAGTACACTTTTGGTAACACTTTACAATAAGGTTCATTAGTTAACATTAGTTAACAACATTACTTAACTTGAAGAATGAACAATGCTTCTACAGCAATAATTAATCTTGATGTTAATTTCAGCATTTACTAATGCATCATTAAAGTCACAAGTTGTGTTTGTTAATATTAACTAACATGAACTAACATGAACTTACAATGAACGACTGTATTTTTATTAACTGACGTTAACAAAGATAAATTAATACTGTAATGTATTGTTCATTGTTTGTTCATGTTAGTTAATACATTAACTAATGTTAACAAATGACACTTTATTGTAGTGTTACCAAAGTTTTATTCTAATATACAATGTATTAGGCATTAATTATCATCCCAAGTCATTCTTTGCTGTGTTTTAAGAATTGATTTTCAGCATTTAAGGGAAAAGTTTGATGCCAATTATCATTTCCCTTTTTTTTTTTTTTTTTCTTATAATCATTGCTGACTTTGTCTCTGAAAACTTGATATTCCTAACTATCTTGTGAAGATAAATGCCAAATGATTTTTTTATTTAGGTCTAAACAAATTCTAATCTGAATAATGTTTGTACTGTTTTTACAGATGTGAATTTGGATGACGCTTCTAAGAAAGCAATTTGTAAGAAAGTTGCCAAGATATTGTACAAGCACCCTGAAGGAATTCCTATTAATAAATTAAATGAGATCTTTGTTCAGAGGTATAAACAGGCCCTTTTGCCGACTGAACTAGGGTTCTCATCAGTAGAAACCTTTGTGGACTCTCTTAGCGAAGATCTGACTGTAGAAGATGGTGTGATCTTTCTCAAGAAAAACACAGTTCTTACAGGTACTGAATTTACAGTTTGTGACTTCTAGATCAATTAATTCCATTAATGTAACTAAGAATTGACTGTTTTGCAAAGATAGTTTCTCAAACACAGATTAATGCTGCAATAAAAACAGGAGTGGTGGATTTTTCCTTATTTAAAGATGTGTATTCATGGAACTTGATATGCCATCCTGTGAAGATAAATGCTAAATGGTTATTTATTTAGGTCTAACCAAATTCTGCTCTTGTACTGTTTTTACAGATGTGAATATGGATGATGCTCTCAAGAACGTAATTAGTAAGAAAGTTGTCAAGATATTGAAAAAGCACCCTGGTGGAATTCCTCTTGATAAATTAAATGAGATCTTTACTCGGAGGCATAAGCAGCCCCTCTTGCCGGCTGAACTGGGGTTCTCATCATTGGAAACCTTTGTGGACTCTCTTAGTGAGGATCTGATGGTAGAAGATGGTGTGGCCTTTCACAAGAAAAGCATAATTCTTACAGGTACTGAATTTACAGTTTGTGACTTTTAAAGAACAAAGATTTACAGATAATGTACTCACCTCATGTCTTCCTTTCCTCAGTCGTAAAGAAAATATGTTTTTTGAGGAAAACAATTCAGCATTTTTCTCCATATAATGGACTGATATGGTGCCCTGAGTTTCCAAAATGCAGTTTTAATGCAGCTTCAAACGATTCCAAATGCGGTTGTAAACGATCCCAGCCGAGGAAGAAGGCTCTTATCTAGCGAAACGATCAGTTATTTTCATAAAAATAATACAATTTTTAATCCCAAACGCTCGTCTTGTCTTACTCTGCCTAGACTCTGTTTTTTTCTGGTTTATGACAGTTAGTGTATGTTCCTTATATTATCATGACAATGCTGTCACATGTTTTACAGGTGAAGAGTTTGAAAACAGATGCAGAGAAGTTGTGAATTTGGTACAAAAACACCAAGAAGGCATTCCTCTTTCAGAAATAGCAGTACTTTATAAAAGGGAATATGGGAGGCCTCTGAGAAAAAAAGAACTTGGGTTTTCATCAATAGCAGGTTTCATTGACTCCCTCAACCGAGAGCTGTATGTAGAAAATGGCCAAATCTTCTACAGGGTTGCCAAACCTGAAGCGTCAGCACCGTTAGGTAATGAATTTTTGCTCATGTGGCGATATAATAGTTCTGTCATTCACTCTCATTTGGTTCTCATATGCATTTCTTATGCTTTTCTCAGCATCACCCGTGCACGGTGGTGGGGTTTTTAAAGACTTTGTGGAGCTGGTTAAGGAACATAGCAGGATTGCCACACCAAGAGCTTCAACACCTCTAGGTAATGACTTTTTGCTTACGTGGCAATATATAAATTAGTCATTCAGTTTGGACAGCATTCACTGAGTACATACACAGGGTAAGACCTATGCTATTATTTGAATTATCATTTTCAAATGTCTGTTAATCTGTTTAAATTATTTCCATTCTGTTTTCTTAGTACATTTCAAAAGGTTTATAGTAAAACTTTAGGGTTTTTTAACTACTAAAACAAACTGCATTTATTAATCTTAATTTCAACATTTACTAATGCATTTTTAAAACCAAACACTGTATGTTAACAGGTTACCTTCCTGTAAAGTGTTACCAGTTTTCTTGGTCATAAATTATAGTGTTGATGTTACTGTGTGGTGCATTATTAAGTACTGTAATCTTTATGTGATTATTTTGTGAAACGCATTGTTTTTCCTGATTAATTTATACAATTTTGGGTTCATTACTTGAAGAATGAACAATACTTCTACAGCATTAATTAATCTTAATGCTAATTTCAGCATTTACTAATGCATTAAAGTCACAAGTTGTGTTTGTTCATATTAATTCATGAACTAACATGAACGTACAATGAATACCTGTGTTTTTATTAACTAACGTTAACAAAGATGAATAAATACTGTAATATATTGTTCATTGTTTGTTCATGTTAGTTAATACATTAACTAATGTTAACAAATGACACTTGTCAATTGTAGTGTTACCAAAATTTTTGACGTTGACTCTAATATACAATGTAATAGGCATTGATTATCATCCCAAGCCATTTTTTGCTGTGTTTTAAGAATTTATTTTCTACCATTTAAGGGAAAAGTTTGATGTCACTTATCTTTTTTTTCTTATAATCATTGCTGACTTTGTCTCTGAAAACTTGATATTCCTAACATCTTGTGAAGATAAATGCCAAATGATTTTTTATTTAGGTCTAAACAAATTCTAATCTGAATAACGTTTGTACTGTTTTTACAGGCGTGAATATGGATGAGAATGCAATTCGTAAGAAAGTTGTCAAGATATTGAATAAGCATCCTGAAGGAATTCCTCTTACTAAATTAAATGAGATCTTTGCTCAGAAGCATAAACAGGCCCTTTTGCCGGCTGAACTAGGGTTCTCTTCAATGGAAACCTTTGTGGACTCTCTTAGCGAAGATCTGACTGTAGAAGATGGTGTGGTCATTTACAAGAAAAGCATAGTTCTTACAGGTACTAAATTTACAGTTTGTGATTTTTAGATTAATTAATTCCATTAATGTAACTGAGAAATTACTGTTTTGTAAAAAACAGTAGTAGGGTCATTCTATAACTGTGGGTACATCTCAGGTCCGTGAAGTATATTATATATATATTTTCATATATATATATATAAAGCCGCAATGCTTAATTTTCTAGTACACAATTATATTTTTCCCAATCACACTACTATATGTTGAAAAAGCCATATCTTTTGTTTAAAAATGATGTTAGTATCACATACAACCCTGGTGTTCAGCTGTCCGATTTTGTGAAGTTGTTCATTCTACACTACATTTAAGCATGAAAATGACCTCAGATATAAATGAATTTCATAGTTTTGGCTTCAGTTAGATTAGGTTATCAAGACATTTGGCTGTGCGCTTCAAAAATAATAAGTGTTTATTGTGCTTTAACTTGTTTTATTTGTGTCCGAAAAAAAACATTGTCATGTCAACTAAGTTACTTAGTACAACCCCAAAGGAATGGTTTGTCCCATTCTTGCATAATTTGCATGGTATGATATTTCCTCTAGAAGCAGATGGCTGAAATAGTAGAAGTTTTTTTTTTTTTCCTCTTTCCCCTAATATTGGTTAAACTAGCAAACCTGTTTCAACAGTGTTACACATCTATTATTGCTGCAAATTTTAACAAGATAATTTAACTAAAACTTATATTTTGTTTATGAAAATATATTTCTAAACACACCATATGCTTAGTAGTTCTAGGCTTCCATGTTGAATATAGGCCCAAAACACTAAAAATGTCAACTAAGTTACCCGTCAGCTGTGTTACCCAGTAAAGTAACATGGTGGACTGTAGCAAACATAGATGGTATTTTATTCCTACAGATCACCTTTATTTATATAGCACTTTATACAATATAGATTGTTTCAAAACCGCTATGTAAGCTCATGTTTGGGTTTTTGGGAAACAGGAAAACTGTTTTCTTTACATTGTCAAATTCTAAATGTACCCCTAATTATAGAATGACCCATTAGTGGATGTTTCCTTGTATAAAGGTGTGGATTCATGTTTTGAAGGATGTTACACAACGAAATGTTCCCTACTATATTTTCAAATGTTTTATGTCTTTTTTCAAAGCACCCACAGCATTTTTTAGTAGCAAAGTAGGATTTAAAGTAGTGAATCACTTGTTAAACTGTCAGGAAAGCCTACTTCTAAGTCCTTATGTTATCATCGTGTTTTACAGGTGAAGACTTTGAAAAGAGATGCAGAGATGTTGTGAATTTGGTAAAAAAACGACAGGAAGGCATTCCTCTTACAAAAATAGCAGTAATTTTTAATAGGGAATATGGGAGGCCTCTGAGAAAAAAAGAACTTGGGTTCTCCTCAATAACAGATTTCATTGACTCCCTCAACCAAGAGCTGTATGTAGAAAATGACCGAGTCTTCTACAGGATTGCCAAGCCTGAAGCTTCGACACCTCTAGGTAATGAATTTTTGCTTATGTGGCAATATAATAATTCTGTCATTTACTCTCATTTGGTTCTCATATACATTTCTTACGCTTTTCTCAGCACCACCTGTTTATGGTGATGGGGTTTTTAAAGACGTTGTGGAGCTGGTTAAGGAACATCACAGAGGCATTCCTATTAGGAAGCTGACTATGCTCTTCAGTCAAAAGTATCGGCGTAACCTCGCTGTGTCAGAGTTTGGTTTCAAAACCATCGCCTCCTTCATTGATTCTCTGAGCGATGAGCTATTAGTGGACAAAGAGACAGTCTTCCACAAGAGTCACGGAGGAGCACCTGCAGTCCCAACACCTGCGAACCCACCAGCAGTGAACAATGACTCAACACCTGCGAACCGAACAAGCCCTTTAGTTAGTTTTGGAGCTGACTTTGCTCAAAGAGGTAATGAAATGACGCAAGAGGAATTGATGGATAAAGTTAAAGAGGTTATAAAAAAGTTTCCAGCTGCAAGCCATTCCATTGCTGAATTGCTGAATGGCTACTTCCTCATATTTGGGTCGGCACTACCGTTAAAACTCTATATGTCATTGTATGACAACCAAACAGCTAAACAGCTTTCTTCCTCTTCTCCAGTTGTGGATAATAAACAAGCAGGGGCGAAGTGCCTTGAAAGTAGGAGAACATACTTTTGTAAAGTAAATACATTATTTCATGTTCTTAAATCTTAAAATCAACACACACTCTTATCCACTTTTTTCTTGTAGCAGCACCACAGAAGACTGGTGAGGAAGCAAAGAAGGTTCAGCCCTTGCCCAATGTGGTAAATGATCAAGTGGTTCGGTCCAAGGCAGGATCCCCTTTGCTTCAGTTTCAAAGTTTAACCGCCCCACTCATGGCTACCCCTAGTAATCTGTCCGCTAGCGACTTCCCAGTACTTGGTACCACACTGCCTAAAGCTGAGGAGAAGAAGCTGAAGGAGGGAAGGGGGCCTGTCTTCAATGAGTCCTACTACAGCCAAGTGAGGGAGGTCCATGGTGCTAACATGAGGGCTGCAGAAGCATTGCTGGAAGATGAAAACAATATTGGGAGACGGAGAAAGGCCATGAACGCACAGGATGTGAACTGTTTGGTAGAGGACGTCATGAGAGCCCTTGCAGCCGAAGGAGAGCATGTCACCATTGAGAGGGTCTGTGTCTTGTAAAATACCAAACCTGACCTGTTTTTTGCTTACCACAATGTCAAAATGTCTTATTTTATTTTTTGTTGTTGTTGTGAAGGTGATAAGCAGAGTTTGTTCACTTCTGCAAGTATCCAGCTTGAAGGATATGAGTATCGACCCTCGTCGGCATCTGCCTGCAGTGCAGGACCTTCAGCGCACCATCAAGGAGATCAAGATGTATATTGAGGTACAAGATCTTAAACAACTTCCTGGTGTAGGTTTATGATCTGATTAGCAGGTTTGGGGTGGTGTCTTGACATCACACACTTGTGTTTCTTTCTAAATCAGTCAGTGGAGGCAGTGTCCTCCATATGCACGCTTTACGAATTGGGACAGGCTTTGGCCAACCTGAAGAACAAGAAGCGCTTTGAAGAACTGCATTTGGGCCCTCTCTGCAAGGTCCCTCTTATTCACCGAATGTTCAGAATAGATGCAAATACTAAAGATGATGATGTACATCAGATTGCAACTGTGGACATTCTTAGGGTGAGTCTGCTTGGCACAGGATGCATACTTGACCATTCTGGAATAAACCCAAGACAAAGAGTTCTTTTACTTTGACATGACTCACTGTCACTTATTGCACAATATGGTTTACTTTTTGCTTTAGAGTCTCCGAATGTTCAGGAGAAAAAGCAAGACACCCAGAATTGACCTTGCTGACTTCATGAAGGACCTTGCAGACCAGTACAGCTGTGAGTCTCCGTATGAACTTGGCATCAGAATCCAGAGTCTTGGGTTGCCCATTTCGGTAAGATTCTCCATTGTTGTTTACCCCCCCATTTAATAAATATATCCCAAAACTCTGGAAGTTGGAGACCTGGGCAATGACCTGAAAGTGCCCAAGCAAACACCAAGGGTCAAGGGTAGCCAACCCTGCTTCTGAAGGAAAACCATTCTAAAGAGTTTAGTTCCAACTTTAATCAAATACCTGAACCAGCTAATCAAGGTGGATTGCTTGAACATTACAGGTATGTGAGTTGGAGCAGCGTTAGGCTTGAAGTCTGCAGGAAGGTAGGCCTTCAGGAACAGAATTGGCTACCCCTGCTCTAAGGGAAATTACACAACTCCGCTTACCCCTTTTCCACCGACACAGTTTATGTTCCTGTGCCGAACCTGGCTTTCCGCCAGTTCTCAGTCAGACAAACTGGAGCCTACTGTGAACCGTCCATGAGTTTCCCTTTTCCTATGTAGACAGGAAAGTGGGAGAGCGAGAGGGGGATGTGATTGGGAAAGGTCCCTAAGCTGGTATTCGAACTTGGGATGCCTGCAGTGCAGTGGCGCTATATGTCGGCGCACTGCCCACAAGGCTATGCCAGTTTTCTAGGTTGTCTGATTGAAACCATGCCATTACTTGCCATATTACTTTTTTTTTTTCCCTTTGTGAGCTCTCTAGTTAGTCTTGGATCTCCGGTGAAGACTAAATGGACAGAAGAGTGCATGTTTCCTTCATAGATCACTGTTGAAAGAACTTGGAAAAACACAAAATGTCTGTTCAACTAGCCTTGTGGGCAGTGTACCGACAAATAGCGCCGTTGCGCTTTGTGTGTCCCAAGTTTCTAGTCCCTTCTCACACACCTTTCCCGATTCTGCCCTGCCCCCTCTCTCGCGCCTTGCTTCCTGTCAACTAACTGTCGTATCCTAATAAAAGCAAAAAATGCCAAAAATAAATCTTAAAAAAAAAAAAGTCTGATCAACAGTGGTCTGTGAAGGAAATGTGCACTCTTCTGCCCATTTGGTCTTCACCGGAGATCCAAGACTAGAGAGCTCACAAAGGAAAAAAAAGTAATACAGCAACCAAAACTCACATCCCGACCCCTCCGTCACTAGTTTTGGGGTTCCAGTCCATCAGTTTTTTAGGGCCGAAGTTGAAGCGGTCTTTCCAGCCCAGAACCCTCTTTCCTTCTGTGGAAATGCGTGGAACAGTTTGAAGATGAACACAGGCCAGGAACCCAAACCGGAACCAGTGTAGGTGGAAAAGGGGTATCTGTGCCACTCACATACTCTGGTCTGAATTAATATGAACAGTAATGAGCAAAGTGCTGTTAAATTAAATGCCACAGAATGCCACTCAACCAGAACAAACTACTTTATAATTCCCAGCATGCTAAATCCAACAACCACATTGAACAGACTTTACTGCATTGTTTTCTTGTTTTCACATGCTGTGTTCTCAGACGCTGAATAAGGCATCTGCTACTGAGCACTGCCACATGGACAGGGCCAGAGAAGCCATTCAGAAGGAGATCCAGGAGGAGGTGGATGCCAAAATGTATAAGATCAAGAACAGCCTGCTGGATCCAGCCCAAGGACCTGTGATCTTCTCCCAGATTGGCAACTCTGAGCTCAGGAAAAAATATGCAAATATGACCGCTGCAGATGCCGTCATGGAAGTCTTCATCAATTCTGAAAGTGTCTTCAGTAAAAGCATGGCGAAGGTGAGCAACTTAGAGGCAAGGCTGGGAGGATCCTTACCTAGTCTGTTCAAAACAAGCTCAACCATTTGCCCAGTTTGCAGACTGGTTTTTCTTGTGGTTTGGATGTTTGATGAAGTGACTGCTCTTCATGGGTGGCAACTTGCTTAGTATGATCACTAGTAATGAAGATGATGATAAGTAGCAGTGCTTGCTAAGGAAATCATCTCTATTATTACTGATCATACTTTGGGCAAGAGGTTTTTCCAGGATTTCTCTCCATATAGTGGACTTCAATGGTGCCTGTGAGTTTGAACTTTCAAAATGTAGTTTAAATGCAGCTTCAGAGGGGCTCTGAATGATCCCAGCCTAGAAAAAAAAGTCTTATCTAGCAAAACAATCAGTTATTTTCTAAGAAAATTGACAATTTATATACTTTTTAACCTCAAATGCTCAATTTGTCTAGCTCATAGCCTTTATGCCATAGGCTATGCGTACGTTTTCATTTATACTTCTGCATTGTTAAAGTATACAACAAGCCTGAAGTCGGTCCTGTAAGGTGTTTTATTCACTTAGGGGGCGCTGCTGGCCTACTTGTAATAAAATGAAAGTAAAATACACAAATAACATTTAAGATACTTGTTTCTAAAAAAAAAAAAACAGTAATTGATGTCAATGTATTGAATTGAAAATGTATATTGTGTTGCTATTTGCAGACAGAAATTGCAAGTGAAAAGCCTGGAAATTAACATATATATATATATTAATACAAAAGGTAAAAATGTTAAATATAAAAAATAAATAAAATAAAAAATGTAAATAAAATTATTACATTTAATTTTTAATTTTTTTTTTTCAGTTATTTTAAGAATTTAAAATGAAATAATTAGCTTTTTAAATTAACATGGCATTGTTTTAACTAGAAAAAATGTTAAACATAAAAAATAATGAAAATTAAAAAAAAACATTAAATTGAATTTTTTTTAAAACAAAAGGTTCATAGAGAGAGGGATTATTTTAACAAAAAATTGTACATATAAAAATATAACAAAAATGTAAACATAAAGTTAAAATTATTAAATCTGTAATAAAATGAAAGTAAAATACACAAATAACATTTAAGATACTTGTTTCTGAAAAAAAAAAAAACAGTAATTGATGTCATAAAATCATGAGTCTATACATGAATAAAATCACAAACATGACACTTGTAAATTAATTTAATGTATACATATTTATTCATTAATGTGTAATATATTTTTTCAAAAAGATAAAAGATTTAGAGAATTTTTATAGCTCTTTTAGACCCTCTATAAATATTAAATCCACAAATAAAATGTTAAGGTTTTAACTGCATTTGTCTGGGAAAAGAAAACAAAAAAAACACAGCAGAGATGGATTTTATTAAAACTATTTTCAAAGCTTTCAATGTAGTCTTATTGGAAATGTATATCAGAATTGGCTGTCGGCGCAAATTATTTGAAAAATATTGGCGTATCGGATATCGCCAGAAATCTTGTATTGTGCATCTGTAACGACAACCATGAAAAATAAAATGAAAAGAACACAGCATTAAACTTTTAGAAAATAATTTAATTCCTGTCTCATTCACATTCAGTTATAAAAAGCCACATCAGTTCACAGAAGAAAGTTTTTTTTAAAAAAAAAAAAAACCTTATAAAAGTGAATTTGACTGACAGGATTGTTTTCTATTCTCCCAGACTTCTATAGATATTGCGATATATCATTTTTGTGAATTCTTTTAGCCACGATAATCACATAGTGAAAAATCTGATATTGTGACAGCCCTGTTTCCAAATGTCAATGTCTGTACCAAATGAAATTCCCAGACTATCATTTTTATTGATATGAAAAATAATGTTCGGAGAAACATTGCTTTGCAGATATTCCGTTTCATAGAAATCAAAGTGTCTCAACTGAAAAACAACTACAACACAGAAACCAAAAAAAGTGCTGAGCTTCTAGGCGGTTTGAGATGAGCGCCCGTTTCATAACACAAGGAGAAATTTTTTGCTTGGTTTTTGCAATTACTGAAACTGGGACTAAAGCTTTCTGATGCTTTTGAGCTTCTAAAAGTGTCTGTGATGATAGAATTAAAATTTTTGGGTGAGCTATTCCTTTAAACAGTGTCTCTCTTATTTCACGCTACATTCTTGGTAATTGCAGTGGTAATTCCTTCTAGCTGTTTAAGGATGTAAACGAGTGTCAGATGAGAGTAGGAGAGAGATCAGCCGCTGTTTTTATTAATGTGATGTCATGCTCATCATCTGCTAATCCCACCCAGAAATGTCTCTCCCAATAGTGGCATCATTAATACTGTTTTGTCGCAGTTTTGACTGACCTTTTCTCCTTCATTCACTTTAAGTAATGAATGTGATTGGGTCATTTCTGGTGCTAAACATCCATGAATGTTATCATGCCGCTTGTGCTCTAGTTTGATGAATTGAATCTGACTGGGAACACTGAATGAGTGTTTCTAATTTATTAAGTTGTGACTGTTGTTTCATAACTGTTCCAGAAGGAAATGACTGTGCTTTTTTTGTGTCCTCAGAATATTCAGATGTTCTTGTCATGTATAAACAAAGACAGGCTCGCTAGAGCCTTATTCCAGCTTGCTATATGCTGTGGCTCCTTGGACGCTCCTCAGGACCTGGTAGCAAAAGAAAAACCACAGAAAAAAGCAGAGATAAAGAAAAGTACAGAAGACAGAATCACAGAGATGCTCCCCACTGAAGGTGTCAGCTTTGAATTAATTAGATATCTAAATCTCCACTTTTAGTTTTAGCACCATCCACAGTAAGGGCAAAAGGACAATGTGATGCTATTTGCAGACAGAAATTGCAAGTGAAAAGCCTGGAAATTAACATATATATATATATATATATATATATATATATATATATATTAATACAAAAGGTAAAAATGTTAAATATAAAAAATAAATAAAATAAAAAATGTAAATAAAATTATTACATTTAATTTTAAATTTTTTTTTTTCAGTTATTTTAAGAATGAAATTAAAATGAAATAATTAGCTTTTTAAATTAACATGGCATTGTTTTAACTAGAAAAAATGTTAAACATAAAAAATAATGAAAATTAAAAAAAAACATTAAATTGATTTTTTTTTTTAAAACAAAAGGTTCATAGAGAGAGGGATTATTTTAACAAAAAATTGTACATATAAAAATATAACAAAAATGTAAACATAAAGTTAAAATTATTAAATCTAACTTTTTAATTTTTTTTAATTATTGTAAATATTAAATTAAATTAAATTAAATTCAAATATATATATATTTTTAAGAACAAAAGGTCCATATAGAGATATTGTTTTAACTAGAAAGAAATGTTAAAACAAATTAAAATCCAAAATTAAACTAAAATTAAATTGAATTTTTTAGAACAAAAGGAGAGAGATTATTTTAACAAAAATTATATATAAAAATCTAACAAAAATTTAAATATATAGGTAGAATTATTAAAATGAGCTTTTACGTTTTTAAAAAAAATATTTTAAATATTAAATGAAATGAAATGAAATTAAAATAAAATAATTCGATTTTTTTTAAGAACAAAAGGTCCATATTAAGATACTGTTTTAACTAGGAAATGTTAAATATAAAAAAATATTAAAATCAAAAATGAAAATAAAACTATTAAATTGATTTTTTTTTTTTAGAACAAAAGGTTCATAGAGAGATTATTACAACTTATAACTAAAAAAATATATATATAAATATTTTTAAAATGACAATTAAATTTTTAATGTATTTGTTTTTACATTTTATTTATTTTTTTTAATATGTTAAAAAATGCATTTATTCTGTCCCAGGAATCAAAACTTTTTGTAATAATGTAGGATTTTTAGTCCTCTTTATTTGGGGGTTTTTCCTAGCAGTTTTTGTTGATTATACCTGGTTAAATTGTAGTTAATGTGATGAATTAGTCAGCATATTATAAAAAATAATTCTATAAAATTTTGATCAACTGACAGTAAATTTAACATCTCAGTTAATTTTGTTCTGGTGTGTGTAAATGTGTATTTTGTCATATTAAGATGTTTTACTATGAAGTATTTCACACTTTATCCATACACATTACTGCCTGTTGTATAAAAGTTCATCTCTGAGCTGTTGTGTTTTTTTTGTTTTTTTTGTTTTTTTTTTGCGCATAGCTGACATGAAGAGCTATTTTCAGGAGTGTGTCAGTAATTTCAAGAGCACACCTACTCTGGCCCACCTTCGCACACTGGAAAAGAGGATCGCAGAGAACTTCAAGTTCAAAGACTTCAGCCAGCTGCAGCAAGGAACCTTCCTTGATTTCATTATCAAAAACAAAAAGGTGCGTGTTTCTACTTTTATGAGGTTTCTCATGGCATGTCTGTCATAGCGTAACGGCTCTTGCTCTTGGTGCAGGTCCTGCAGGAGGCAGCAGGGGGCGCCGTCTCCATCGACGGCCAGGATCCTGGAGTGAACGGCTTCAGGCCGTGCAGACAAGATGTGTTTGAGTTCATCAAGCAGTGTGGAGAGGGAGATGACAGCAGAGTGAGTTTTGCTCCAAGCTTGTCTGTGCATGTTACGTGTCAAAAGACCTTTGCACGGTGCAACAGATCACGGCTCTGATTAATATGTTTCGTGACAGAAACATCCCGCACAGATGAACGTGATTAAAACTTTGCTGTTGCACACAATCTCCTCCATGCCTTCTGCCATCTTTTATTTTTTTTGTCTCAGTATTTTATATGTCAGGCTTTACAGGGTTAAATGAGTTAATTGGAACAAAAGTACAGTTACAGTACATATGGGAATGAAACGTGTCTGTTTTTTTGTTGTGGATCAGCTGCCGTTCATTGAAGCCGCTTTGAGGAATCATTACCGGATCAGGGACAGCCGAGAGCTCGGTCATGGGCCCCTCAGTTGTCTTGTGAACTACACGCAGAAGCAAAAGGAACTAAGTGGGGACGATGTCACTAGTGTCGTGCGCTACGAGTGTCCTCTGCTGCCCATGGGTTCAGGGTGAGATGATTAAAACCTCTACTTTTCTTGAAATACTCATCTGGCTCACTGCACAAGTTTATGAGCTGTAAAACTAGATCTGAGCAAGACTATACAATATACAGTCATGGCCAAAAATAATGGTGCCCTTGCAGTTCTGTCAGAAAATGCAACCCTTCTCTCAGAAAATTGTTGCAGTTGCAAATGTTTTGGTAGTCACTTGTTTATTTTTTTAGTTTGCATTGGAACAACACAAAAAAACAGAACCACACAGAACCCAAAAAATGCACTGGACAGAATTATTGGCACCCTTAACTTATTTGGTAGCACCCCCTTTGGAAAAAATAATTGAAGTCAACCGCTTCCTATAACCATGAATGAGTTTCTTACACCTCTCTACTGGAATTGTTTCAGTTTGGACCACTCTTCTTTTGCAAACTGCTCCAGGTCATTCAGATATGAAGGATGCCTTCTCCCAACTGCTGTTTTGAGATCTCTCCACAGGTGTTCTGTGGGATTTCAATCTGGACTTATTGCTGGCCATTTCAGAACTCTCCAGCGCTTTGTTTGTAACCATTTCTGAGTGCTTTTTGATGTGTGTTTTGGGTCATTGTCCTGCTGCACCCCAAAATTCTTTGGTAATCATCAGATTTCATGATACCATTCACACAGTCAAGGCATCCAATGCCAGAAGCAGCAAAGCAACCCCAAAACATCTTTGAACCTCCACCATGTTTGACTGTAGGGACTGTGTTCTTTTCTTTGAAGGCCTCATTTCTTTTTCTGTAAACAGTGCCATGTTGTCCTTTACCAAAAAGCTCTACTTTTGTCTCATCTGTCCACAGTACATTCTCCCAGAAGGATTGTGGTTTTGTCACATAAGTTTTGGCAAACTCCACTCTTGCTTTTTTATGCCTTTGTGTCAGCAGTGGTGTCCTCCTGGGTCTCCTACTGTAGCATCCCTTTTCGAGTGTCTGTTTTTCAACAATTTTTTTCTCTCAAATCCACAGACAACTCTTCACACATCTTTCTTTTCTCCATGCTCAGTGTGACACACAACACAACAGTTGAGTCAACTTTTCTTCATTAACTGGTTGCAAGTGTGATTACTATATTGCCCACACCTGTTATTTGCCAAAGGTGTGTCTAAATACAAATTACAGGAGCATCACATGCTTGAAAAGCAATTATTTCTTACAATTTTGACAAGGTGCCAATAATTTTGTCCAGTCCATTTTTGAGTTGTGTGTGTAATTTTAAGTTTGACTTTTCTTCTGTGTGTTTTTTTTTTTGTGTGTGTGTTGTTGCAGTGCAAACAAAAACAATAAGCATGTGAATACCAAAACATTTGCAATTGGAACTATTTTCTGAGAGAAGTGTTGCATTTTCTGACAGAATTGCAAGAGTGCTGATATTTTTGGCCATGAATGTACCACTGTTTTACTGTTTTCCACATTTTAGAGTAATAGCAAAGTTAGTAAAAGTAAAAGTAATAGCAAATACGTTATATAATATTGTATAAAGTGTATTACAATAGAAAACAGTTTGTTTAAATTTTAATAATATTTCACTGTTTTTACTGTATTTTTGATCAAATAAATGCAGCCATGGTTAGCAGAAGAGACTTCAAAAACATAAAAAAAAAAAATCTTTTTGACTCCAAACATTTGAATGGTAGTGCATGATGATATTGTTGCCTTTTCTTACTAGTCAAAAATTTTAAGTATAAAAACAATTTTTTTTTAAATATATTGTTTAACTGAGGCTCGTAAATGTTAACTGAAAAAAAAAAAGTTAAATTAAGGCATTTAATCTACCTTTTTGTAATAATGTGATATTTTTAATTTGGTTATCTTCATTAGGGGGCATTTCTTGGCATATTTCGATATACTGTATATAGTCTATATAGAGTATTATTTTCATAATTAAATTACATTTATTAAAATATTTTTTTTTATGATTTTTTTTTTTTAACTAAAAATTCAGTTATGTTTCTGAACCTTTAGTTTGTAGCGTAGCTTGAGAAATGATTAACACACACAGGTTGTTTGACTGGAGACTCGTGATTGTGTGTGTTTGTTCTCAGGGAGTGTGTGGTGGATTCCGTGGGTTTGCTGGGCGAGGTGAGCCAAGATCAAGCGCGGGCGAGTTTGCTGTCGGCTCCTCTGCTGCAGGATCTGGAGGAATGGAGTCAGTGGGAGCTGGTGTTTCAGCCCAACCACGGCCCTCTCAAGGACTTCATCGACAAGTACTGTGGTGCGTCACCTCAGCATTAACTTTTCATGAACAAATGAAAATTCACTGCTGTGAACTGACCAGCTCACAGAATATGAAAAAAAACTATTAAAAGCTTGTCTACAACAGGCCTAAACAACTACACAAGAACACACTCTGCTAAAGACTCCCAGAAAATATCCTTTTTTGTCAGTATCACACAGCCCTGCTGTGAGAGGAAATCTCTGGCATTTGTTTCTCACTGCAGTCTTTATGTGTCCAGGCAAGACAGAGCTCCTGGCTCTCGAGGTTTCTCCCGGCGTCCTGCTTCGGGTCACCGCTGATACGGGTGAGAAACACTTCTCAGAGGCGGCACAGGCTCTGGACCCCGTCGGCACCGCCGGACACTTGGTCTCTATCGTGGTGGCTAATGGGATACCGAACACGCCCACAGCGCTCCTGGCCAATCACATGGAGAGCGCACTGAATGTAGCAGTCGCACAGGAAGGTAGGAGGTTTTCTTCTCACACCGCAGGTGTCGGCACACTTCGTCATGCTTTACTCACTGTCCATCACACTTTGTACTGAACCGGTTTGTTTATCTGACTTTGCTCCGTTTATAAACGGATGAAACAAAAGGTGATATCGCTTCTACAGGGTTTCCACAGCTCCTTAAAAAGTTTTAAATTCAGGGGTTTTGTGGATCTTAAAGGGATAGTTCACCCAAAAATGAAAATTTGATGTTTATCTGCTTACCCCCTGGGCATCCAAGATGTAGGTGACTTTGTTTCTTCAGTAGAACACAAACGAAGATTTTTGACTCAAACTGTTGCAGTCTGTCAGTCATATAATGGCAGTCAATGGCTCCCAAATCTTTGAGAGTAAAAAAAAAAAACATGCACAAACAAAACCAAATTAAACCCTGAGACTCATGACGATACACTGATGTCCTAAGACATGAAACGATCGGTTTGTGCGAGAAACTGAACAGTATTTATATCATTTTTTACCTTTGATTCACCACTATGTCCTTACTGTCCTGAGCGCATGCACAGCGTTTGGCGCATAAAGTGTACGCGCTCTGGCGTAGTATACGCAAGTATAACACAATCCCGCATGAGTTTGCGCAAGAAAACGTAATCTTTTATCTTTAAATCGGTTTGAACAATCAGGATAAGTGCAACTAAATACCATTTTGAATAGCCGTCATACTCACAATCTCTGTGCACTGTGTAAACAATGAGTGACGTATAAGCGCAGATCGCTTCCGGCGCTTGCGTACACTACGCGAGAGCGTGTCAGATGCTGTGCAAGCACTCTGGACAGTTTCTCGCACAAACCGATCGTTTCGTGACTTAGGACATCAGTGTATCGTCACGAGTCGCAGGGTTTAATTTGGTTTTGTTTGTGTATGTTTTTTTATTTACTCTCAAAGTTTTGGTAACCATTGACTGCCATTATATGACTGACAGACTGCAACTGTTTGAGTTAAAAATCTTTGTTTGTGTTCTACTGAAGAAACAAAGTCACCTACATCCAGTTTTCATTTTTGGGTGAACTATCCCTTTAAAGGTTTAGTTCACCCAAAACTCACCACCCACCCGTAAGACCTTTGTTCTTCTTCGAAACACAAATTAAGATGTTTTTGAGGAAATCTTTCTGACCCTCCTTGGACAGCAAGGGTCCTTCGACATTCAAGGCCCAGAAAGGTCCCAAGAACATCGACAAAATAGTCTGTGTGACTACCGTAATTTTATGAAGCTATGAGAATGTGTGCAAACCGACGTTCATCAATTCTTCTCCTCTGCGTCACCCTAGCGCCATATTGGAGAGTACCACTGATGGACTATTTTAACGATGTTCTTGGTATCTTTCTGGACTTTGAAGCCCTTGTATTTATTCAAACATATCTTGTATATAATAATTTGTTTTCCGAAGATGAGCGAAGGTCTTACGGGTTCCTGATGACATGAGGGTGAGTAATTATTCACAGAATTTAAATTTTTTGGTGAACTAACCTTTTAAGTCTTAATTCGTCCTTCATCGCGTTAAGGCCTTAAATAGTCTTAAATCAGAGCAGAAGGCTTAAATTAAGAAAGTTATGGCATAAAATGTTGCATACACTGCAAAAAATGTATATCTTTGTCAGTGTTTTTGTCTTGCTTTCCAGTACAAATTTATAAACGTCAAGATACATTTACTTATGATGCAAAATTAAGTCTTTTTTTTGAGAAATCGAACATAATTGAGTGAGTTTATCTTTAAAAAAAAAAAAGCAAAAGTATGAAATATGATAACTTGATTTCCTTTTAATCTGAGCTGATATTTAACTTTTTATTCTTATTTAAATTTGCTTCATTCTAATACCTTTTTCAGAAAACAAGACTTCTTATGTCATTTTTGCATGTATCTTAATTTAAGAAGAAAAGCTGCATTTTGTGTGTGTAAAATGAATTAAAAAGCAGTGGAGATTGGTAATGTTGCTAATACAACTCATTTTGTATTGACATTGTGTTCTGTTAATTTAAAATTGTTTCCTTAAATTTTCTTTAAAAAAGGTCTTAAAGTCTTAATTTTGTTTTTATAGTCTCTGCAGGAAGCTTACCCTAATTAATGAATGTTACTCTTATGTTTGAAACAGAAATAATGCTTGGGGAGGACCGATACTCGTACAGCGGTGTGGCTCGGTTTGTGCTCGAATGTATTACGCTGATGCCTACGAGAATCTGCAAGGAACTCCTGCAGCAGGTACTGAACTGAATGAATGTGTCTTCAGATCCCCCTCATTAAATACTGAAGGCAGCAGCTTTCATCAGACTAACAGCTTGTGTGGGAGAGATCAGTAGTGTTAATCAAATATTAATGGGCAAGGATCATTTTCCCATCATTACTGTGACACTATAGGAAAGTTTTGCTGTTGAATCTGAGATGTGGGTGGATACCAGAGGCTCTCAATGCGAAATAAAGGCCTGTATCTAGGTTGTTGTCATGACGACCGTTACCGAGTGTCATTCTTCGGGGGTTAGAGGTTCACGATCCTGTCACATCATTAGTGTCGAACGCCTCTGGTGTGGCTGCTTCATTCCTGTTATGACACAAATATGTTCGTGAAGACCAGAGGAAGGTCGCATCTTGCTTTCCCTGCTGGGTATTTGCTTGATGATTAGTGATAGACTCGATTATCGCACAGGCCATTTAATCAGCTGATATGATTTTGAGATCAGTGGGTATTTATGATTGGATGAGTCTTGTTTGAAGCTGCTATATGTGCACATCTGAATGCATCAAATTTTGTTAAGTTGTTTGGCTGTAAATGACCTAAAGTGGCTAATCAAATCATAAAAAAGAGATGTATTTATAATTTTCAGGTTAAAAATGATAATTGCGTTTTAAAAATAAAATAAAAATGTGTAATTTAAAAAACTAAAAAATAAAATAGATATATATTATGATTAATAAATGGAGATTAATATTTTATATTATATATATATATATATATAGACATATATATATATATATATATATATATATATATATATATATATATATATATATATATATATATATATATATATATATATATATATAATTATTATTATTATTATTATTATTATTATTATTTTAAAATGTGTATTTTAAAACATTTTTCAAATGTCTTATATTTTATATTTATAAAATGTTCTTTTTAGAAAAAATTTTAGATGTCTGTTTTCTGATTTTTTTTAGGCAATTTTAGAGTAAATATTGATAAAAGTTATTATATTTAATCTGAATTTTTTCACACATCTCTTGCCGTCATTGATTTTTTTAAAAAAAAATTTTATTGTAGAAATTTATATTTTATTTTTAAATGTTGTTTTAAAAAGATTTTCAAATGTCTGTTTTCTAATTTTTAAGACAAATTTTTGAGTAAATATTGATAAAAGTAATTATTTTAAAATATTATATTAGAACATTTTTAAAAAGTCTATTTTCTATTTTTAGAGTAAATATTGATAAAAGTTATTTATTCTTATTTGCTGTTGATTTTTATGATTGATTTTTTTTTTTTTTTTTTTTTTTTTTAGAAATTTATTTTTTAATTTTAAAATGTTATTTTTTAAATGTCTGTTTTCTAATTTCTTAGACAAATTTTTGATATTGATAAAAGTAATTGTTTTTTATCAGATTTTTTTGCACATCTAATTTGCTGACATTGAACATTTTTTTTTGACATTTCTGTTTTTTAAATGTTGTTTTTAAAAAAATTTATATATATATTTTTTTTTAATTATATTTTTTTTTGTACATCTCATTCGCTGTCATTATATTGTATGTGTTTTTTCATTATATCAGGCCATTATAAACGCCCATATTGGCGGAGCACTAATGAAGATATGTGTCTGTCGTCTGAGCTTCACCGCAGCAGCACTGGGATGTGTGTGTTTTATGCTTTGGTGTTTCTGACAATGCTGTGCAGGTGTTTTTGGAGCCGCTGTCAAAAGTGCTCGGTCAGGCCAGATCTAAAACCCACCTGCTGGATGCTGCACGTTCACACACGCGCTACCTGAACAAACTGCATCAGATGGGGCTCCTGCTGGGAATCACTGAGTGGAGGAGCCACTTCAATGACAAACTAGTTCTGCCAGCTTCTCCTCAAGTGCCTTCAGAGAACAAGAAGGTTTGAATTGATCAGAACCCTGTTTCCAACTGGATTTTGAAAGTCCCAAAATTTGGCTTAAAGAGGACTTTAACTTTTGCTAACTTGCATGATTTAAAACGTTTCCAAAATTATACAAAATACAGTAACCGTGTTCTCGTCTCATTTCAAGTGAGGCTGCTCAAGTGATATTCTGCAGACCATGCAAAAGCGATGCAACACGACTATATGTTTTTTTTGGTCATGCCATTTCTTTTGAAAAGCATTGCTGTTGTGAATTGTCATTGTACCTGCTGTTCACATTTATAGTTTATTGATCTAACACTTTGCAATCTGTGCAGTTTGTGTTAGAGGACTCCATGAGTGACATGTCATCAGTGCTGAGTCTGAATGAGATGGACAATGAGGAGGAAGTGGAGCTCAGCACTTCCTCCAGCAGCCCCAGAAGAGTCCATCAGCAGGGTGAGCACAGCCACCTTCATGATTACCTCCAGCTGTCACTCATATATTTATATGCTTTGACTCTCAGTTAATTATGTAGTTTATAATATTTTAGAAACAGTGTGATGAAATCACATTATAACCCTGGAGCTGTTTTATATCGGTGCAATCACAGTTTAATCAATAATTCAGAACATCTGTCATTTAATTCTTAGGGTCCATGAGAGGATGGAAAATTATCATAATTGTAGCAAAACCCCTTAAAATGTAATAAAAGAGCATATAAATAAAAAATAAAAATGTGTAGAAATTATGGCTTGAAATTAAGGAACAAAAAAAAGTGATAATGTGGAAAAAAATATGGTTTACAATGAAATAAAAGAACGATGGCAAATAAAGTGATACTAATTTATTTAAAAATATATCTTAAAATAAAACAACAATAATAATAAAAAGTAATGAAAATGTGTAAAAAGAATATGGATTAAAATTAAATTAAAGAACAATAAAAAAGTAATAAAAAATGTGTAGAAAAATATGTCTCACAAAGTAAATAAAAAAAAAAAGTGATGGTGTGTAAAAAATGGCTTAAAATAAATAAAAGAACAATTAAATTAAATAAAAATAAATAAAAGAAAATAAAAGAACAATGAAATAGTGACATGAAAGAACAGGAAAAAACACACAAAAAACAACAACAACAAATGGTGATAAAAATGTGTAAAAAAAAATATGGCTTAAAATTAAATAAAAGACCAATAAAACAGTGCTAAAAATGTGTAGAAAAATGTGGCTTATTAATTAAATAAAACCAAATAAAAAATTTGCCAAAATGATATAAAATGTGTAACAAAGTGTGAATTAATGACATGAAAGAACAAAAAACAAAACAAAGCAATAAAAATGTGTAGAAAAATATGGTTTAACATGTAACAAAAGAACAGTAAAAATGATACAAATGCATAGATAAATATGGCTTAAAATGAAATTTAAAAAATAAAAAATGCGTAGAAAAATAGAATAAAATAAAATAACAATAAAAAAATTATATAAATGTGTAGAAAAATATGGCTTGTTAAATAAAATAAAATTAAATACAATTAAAATTAAATAAAACCAATAAAAATAAAATGATAGAAATGTGTAGAAAATTGTGGCTTGCAATAAAAGAACACTAAAATGGTGAAATGTAAAAAATAAAATGTAAATGTGTAGAAAAACGTCAATTAATGACATGAAAGAGCAAAAAAAACAAAACAAAAAACTGATCAAAATGTGTAGAAAATATGTCTTAAAGAAATAAATGAACAGTAATAAAGTGATAAAAATGTGTGCAAAAATGTGGTTTACAAATGATACGATATCAGTAAAAATGAACCTTTCAAGTGCTTTATTCTGAAAGCATTGTTTCTTCTTTTAGACGACGACGACGATGATGGTGGTGATGATGATGAAGATGAGCAGATGTACGAGCTGGTGTCTGAGCATACTGAAGAGACTGACAGCAGTGACGAAGAGGACAAAGAAAAACCAACGACTGCTGATCAACCAGATGAAGAAGTGAACGACGAGCTCGATCAGCACAAAGCCATCATAGAGGACATCAGGTTCATTCAGCTCTTAGTTTCCACATTCGTTTTCAGAATTTACATAGGTGCTAATGCCGTTGCTGCTGATGTTGTAGGAAAACGGAGTTTGGCATCGGCGTGGAGCTGAACGAGGAGGGTCAGAACCTGATGAGGAAGCAGCAGGCGAGACTGGGCCGCAGTCTGGAGCGTCTCTCCACTGAACTCTACAGCAAAGACACACACTTCGTGCTGGAGCTCATTCAGGTCAGCATCGCATCTGCAGGTCGTACGCTCTCAGTCTCTGTGGCACTTACTGAAGCTGACGTTTGTGTGTGCAGAACGCTGATGATAACGGTTATCCTGACGGCGGAGAGCAGCCGGCGCTGGCCTTCGTGGTGGAGAAGGACTGCATCACCATCTTGAACAACGAGTGTGGCTTTGAGGAGAACAACATCCGTGCCATCTGTGACGTGGGCAGGAGCACCAAAGGAAAACACAAATATGGCTACATCGGTACTTTAATTATGCCCTGTTGTTTTGTTATACATGTTATCCCTTGAAAACACGTTAGAAGGTGGTTGAAAACACATGTACCACATTTCGTTTGTCAAAATAGTTTTGCAAATGTACAGATATGGATACCACATTTTTAATATTTCAAAAAGTTACAAAGTAACAGAGAATAGACAGCCAGATGACTGTTACTTAATAGTAATAATAAGATACTATTATAGTTTTTATCCATATTTTGAATCCATAATTTTTTTTTTTATATCCACATTTTTCTAAATGTGGAAGTCTCGCCTGACTGGAGCGGTGCTTTACGTTTCTGGGTGTTTCTAGTCAAATTAACATACTTTCCACGCCGACAGTGTAACGTTAAACTTGCGCACATTTTTATTAGGGCTGTGTATTGCTAAGAATCTGGCGATACGATACGGATCACGATACAGGGGTTCCGATACGATATGTTGCGATACATTGTGATACTGTAAACAAGCCGATATATTGGGATATTTCTTATTTTATGAATAGGACATAATTTTAGAAAAGCTACTTGCAAGATTCTTTAGTTATTAAATGTATAAAATGTAAGCTTTTATAAACAGACCATATATATTTTTAGACCCTGCTTTACAATTTAAGTTTACAATTGTAACCATGTCAGATCATTTTGATCTGAACTTAAGAATTACATCTGCTTAATATCAATAGAAAATAAAGTGCTTGCAGAAAACAAAAGAGTTGTAAAACAATACAATAAATACAGATATTGGACATTCTGAGAACCTTTTTGTTCTGAGAATTTCCCAAGGTTTGGAATTCGCAAGTTTTTCAGTTTGTAATTATGCTCCGCGTGGAATCGTCGTTACCGCGACGCGAGCACCGCCTCAACTGCACAAAACAGCCCCAGCACGAGAGAAAGCGGCTGGCAGCCACGCAGCTACCCCACTGCGCCCGGCGCAAAGGCCCTTTCGGCAAGCTGCGGAACCGCGGCGCGGACACTGCCTCGGCTGCACAGGGCGCACGTGTATCGATATTTTATTACACCCTAATTTTTATGTTTAGTTATACTGAAATAGTTTAAATTCAGTCAAACTTTTTTTTACCCCATTTTAACCCAAACGAGAGTTAGAATCCTTAATTGCGTTTTGTTTTAGTAATTTTGTTGGATTTTTTTTTCTTTTAAATAAATAAAATAAATAAAAATAAATAAAATAAAAAATAAATACATAGAAACAATATATATGTTATATATGTATGTTTATATATATATACCTTTTTTAGGTTTTGACTATAAATTGAACTTAAGTCAGAAGTGCTATACTACATCATTACACAAACAGACTAACATTGTTTATCATGGGCATAGTCTCCGAACTTTTGATCACCCCTTGTATGTTTAGATAGAGAGTTACAAATAATAATTAGAGAGTACAAATAATGCAGCCTACCTTGTTTTTACATTTAGAAAAGCTAGCGCAGCGCAACTGTTTGCACACTTTGCATAAAACAGACTTTCATCAGACTCCTCTTCTGTAGTAACTTCATTATCTGATCCTTCATCTCTGGATGTGAAATAGTCCATTATAACATCGTTTAGTGCACTGACATCACCAAGATGGAGCAGATTTAGACAAGTAAGATCAGTTAAGTGAGCAGCTGCAGTACTTCAGGCTGCGTTGTTGCGCTCCACCATCTCACATTTTTAAAAAATAAATAAATAAACCTTTACATAAGTTACGTGATTTATTTTGATAGGTTAACTGTTTTTGTGGTGTTAAAGGAAAGCGCCTCAGCAGCTCATTCTTTAAAGAGAAAGACAGTCATTTCTGCTTGCTGCAATAAATCGAAATATGAATTAAAACTAGATCTTAATATAAAATTATTTGTTTTACAGGTCAAAAGGGCATTGGCTTTAAATCGGTTTTTAAAGTCACCGACTGTCCTGAGATCCACTCCAATGGCTTCCACATCCAGTTTGACAAGAACAGCGGCCCCATGGGATACATCCTGCCTCACTGGGTCGAGCCAGAGCGGACAGTGAGCGCCGCTGCCAGAGAGATCACAGAACAGAGGTTAAAAAATCCTACAAGATCCATAGTTCTCAATCTGTTTTTTTTTTTTTTATTATTATTCCTTTTTTTATTTATTTATGTAATTATTTAATTAATTTATTATTATTATTATTATTATTATTTTTTTTTTTTTTTTTACATTTATTTAATATTTATCTTGTTTATTTTTTGTTTTATATTTATTTATTTTATTTGAATATATTTAATCATTTAATTTAAGAAAACTTTTAGTGGTTGGAGACCAGAATATCATAGAGTCTTGAATGTTGGCTGTTTTGATAGTAACCTGCTTAAAACTACTATTGTAAAAATAAAGTGACCTTTTTGTTTGTGATGTTGTTATGAAACGGCTCTCTGGTGTCTATTTTTATTGTAGATGGGCTACAAAGATCCACCTGCCCCTGCGCTCGGAGAGCTACCAGACTAAAAACCTCTTCCATGACGTGCATCCATCTCTCCTGCTCTTCCTCCATCGCCTTCGCTCAATCACCATCTTCAATGAGGTGAAGACCTGCTTCATGCATCATCACCCCAAAAAAACTGTTTCTGTTAACCCTATAAAGCCTGGTGTGTCTCATTTGAAAAGTGAAAAATGATCAAACTCTGCTGTTTAACCTATTTGTATCAAAGATCTCATTGATTTACATTAGAAGCATCAGAATTTCATCATATAAATATCAGCATCTTGAGTCTCTGAATAAAACTGAGCTGTTTTTTCCTCCATATTCTGACTATATCAGACTATATGAGCCATAAAAAAGTATGAGGCGTACAAAACCTATTTTATGATCAGACTTCACGAGTGCATTTAACAGCATTACTTTTGTTTAATCTTCAGGCTGAGAAGCGTTTGGTGTCGATGACGCGCCGTGATCTGAGCCATAACATCCTGGAAGTGGCACATACTGGTGGAGAAGAGCGTTGGCTAGTGGTCAAGAGAATGCTTTACCCTAAAAAGGCAAGTTTCGCACACATTTAACTGCTCAAATATGAAAAAATGCACTAAAACTAAGGGTAGACGTGAGAGTTGCTTCTGTATTGTTTACCTGCGTCCTTGTCCCAGTTTCGCCATTTTTTTAATTGGCCTCTGCTCATTTCTCATGACATGGCGTCTTATAAGACGCTGCTTTAATGTGTTTGGGGACGTTACGCAAGTGTTCCTGTGTTTTATACCTCTGGGGAACTAAGTGTTTTCACTCTCGTCTCATTCAAGCTTCATGCAAGAAAGCTGATTAGTAAAGTGCAGCGAATGTGTTTCTTGTGTCTGGAGAGACAGTTTGTTCCCTTCGTTCTCAGAAGCAGCAGAGATTTGCTGCACTTTCTGTCCGTCTCCTTTGTGAAATTTCTTTGACTACTAGTTTTAGTACTTTGTTGACTGGAGACTTGTTTTGTAACAGGAATGTATTTTAAAGACTAGCACACACTACAAACAACTAACTGCAGCGGTTGAGAACTGTTCTCAAGTTACCTGCTGGATTTAAAATGTTGGCATGTTGATCAAAAGTGACGGTAAAGACATTTATAATGTTACAAAAGATTTCTATTTCAGTTAAATGCTGTTCTTTTGACTTTTCTGTTCATCAAAGAATCCTGGAAAATAAAATGCATCACCATTTCACAAAAATATGAAGCAGCACAACCGTTTTAAGCATTGATAATTATCAGAAATGTTTCTTGAGCAGTAAATCAGCATATTAGGATGATTTCTGAAGGATCATTTGACACTGAATGATGCTGTAAATTCAGCTTTGATCACAGAAATTAATTACATTTTAACATGTATTGACATAGAAAAAAGCTATTTTAAATTGCAGTAATATTTCATAATTTTACTATGATCACTTAATTTATTTAATTTAGAATTCTCTGTTAGGTTAGGTTAGGTTAGGTTAGGTTAGGTTAGGATGTTATGTTATGTTAGGTTAGGATGTTATGTTAGGTTAGGATGTTATGTTAGGTTAGGATGTTATGTTAGGTTATGTTAGGTTATGTTAGGTTATGTTAGGTTATGTTAGGATGTTATGTTAGGATGTTATGTTAGGACGTTATGTTAGGTTATATTAGGACGTTATGTTATGTTATGTTAGGATGTTATGTTGGGTTAGGTTAGGTTAGGATGTTAGGTTATGTTGGGTTAGGTTAGGTTAGGATGTTATATTATATTATGTTATGTTATGTTATTTATTATAAAATGAATTATATTCATTATATTATATTATAAAATGTTATATAACAGGATATTTCAGTATGTTTTTAAAATCATGTTGTCTCTAGTTTCTACCTTGATATTTACACACCGTTCACTGTATGTCTTAAGTGTGTCTCTGTGTTTCTGTGCAGATTAAAGACGACGTGGAGTCGACAGAATTGGCCCTGGCGTTCCAGCTCAGTGACTCGTCTTCATGTGATGTGAAGCCTCAGAAACAGCCCGTCTTTGCCTTTCTTCCACTTCGCAGCTTCGGTTTCCGTTTCATCATCCAAGGTTTGACACGTGCATATGGGAATCATGGTTATCCGTCTACCTGATGTTGTCACGTTTATTAAATCTCACATCAGGGTTGTTAAACCCTAACTTTTTTTAAAGTTAAATGAAATAAAATAATTTAAAAAACATACTTATTTTATTTTAAGTTATTAATAGAGTAGTTTAACCTTAAGTAGTTACAATAACTGAAACTTAATAAACTAAAACTAAACTGTATCATTTAGTATCATTGTGTTTTTGTTTTTTTGTTAATATTTTGCATTTGATTTTTATTTATTTATTTTTTATTTTAGTTTTTTCCCTTCACATTTCAGTAAAAGTTTGAATCATTTTGGTGTGTTTTTGACAATTTTTTTTATTAGGTTTTTTTTTTTTGTAAATGGAAATGATAATAAAATGTTAAAAACATATTATAAACTATACGTATAGACATATTTTTAAAAAATATATGTAACAAAAATATAAAATAATACATCTAAAATAATAAACAACAAAAATTAAAGTGCAATCAGAAAATATAAAAATAAAATTAATTAAAAATATTAACAAATACTGTGACATTTTGTTTCCTGTTGTAGGTGATTTTGACATCCCTTCCTCTAGAGAGGACGTGGACAGGGACAGTTCGTGGAACCAGTGGCTTCGCTCTGAGATACCGCAGCTGTTTGTGCACGCTATGGACGTCTTCAGTGTAAGAGCGGAGTGGAATATGATGTTCCTTCATTAATTTGCATACATTTCCATTTAATCTCCAGCTTCAGATGGAGGTCAAGGCTCACAGTCTGTTTAAGGAGCTGCTTTTAGCATAAAAAAAGGAAAAAATGGCTTTGGCTTTCTTTATGCTAGTTTAGTCATCCGAATTAACATTTATAGCCCTAATGAGCACATGCAATGTCAATCCCACAGCAACACCCAGAGTTCAGTGGGCTCGGCGGCCTCTGTTACTTTATGCAGTTCATCCCTCAACCAAGTGAGATCCTGGACTTCTTCAACCCAGTGGCCAATCAGATCATTCAGCTGCTGAAGGGCAAAGCGTGTCTTCCTGCCAAAGAGGACAGCGGTAGGTACCAATTTCCTTTGAAGGGAACCCTGGTTATTAAGACTTGCATGGCTTAATATAATGTAAATGATGTGTCTCAGTAAAATATGTAGTAAAAAACCTATGAAAGATTTCCGTTATTGTAAAAATCCACATCGTTTATACGCATTTTGGATTACGCCATTATTTTGATTTATGTGAAATATTTTTTTTATAAAATAAATCTTTAATAAATGTGTTTTGTTTGAGAAAAATGCAAGTCACATTCTCTGCAAAGACAAAACAGGAAGGTAATTGCGACTTTTTATCTCACAATTCAGACAAAATTAAGAAATAAACTCAGAATTCTGACAAACTCAGAATTTTTCACAATTCCAAGTTTACAATGAAATTTTTTCCCTCAAATTCTGTTTACATCTCACAATTGTGGTTTTTATTTATTTATTTATTGGAAATATGACTTTTATATTTGTTTTTCCTGACACAGAATTACAGATAGTTAATTTCAACATTTCCTCTCAAAATTGTGACTTTTCTTCACAATTGCTAGTTTGCAGTTGTATACTGTAATTTGGCCAATATGTCACACAGGTAATCACTCCCATCAGGAATTCACAATTTCTTTTTTCTTTTTTTGCGATCAAAATGATTGATTTTGTGGCAGTAATTGTAGTACTTTTGACAATTTGTAGTTATTTTTATAATTCAAATATCACATTTACCATATAAATGACATTAGATGTGCAGTACAATAGTCATAAATTACAGAAAAAAATGTAGGAAGCTTGTTTGTGTCGCACAGTTGCGAGATTGTCTCACAGTTTGAGTTTACACCTTGCAATTCTGGAAAAAAATTCTGAATTGTGAGATAAATAGTCCTTTCATATGCTTCAATATGTTCCCCATCACTGAAGCGCTCCATGACTTTGGTCTAGTGAGAGTTCTGTACTCCCATTTTAATCACTAAATCTGTCTACACTGAAAAATTAACCTCTTTCTTACATCATATCAGTTGTTTTAAAGCTGGAATGCACTACACAGATTTTAAAATCTGAAACTGCCAACTCAAATCTGCAGACTGGTTCTGACTTTTGCCAACTGGCATCAACTTGTTCTGTAAATTAGGGTAAAAATCAGGGAAACAAATCTTGTAGTGTATTCCAGCCCTATGATGGGAGAATATGTGTGTTGTATTTATTTTAAGTGATGACTAATCTGAAACTCTCTGATTGCAATCATAAGCTCAATGCAAACGTGTGGTTGTTTAGCGCTTCAAAAACGTGTAAAAAGAAAGCAGATGCTGAAGAAAGTTTTCAAATTTTCACTTTTTGCTTTAATTGTGACAGACTTAATAGATTTCTATTGAATTTGTGGGGCATTTTTGTTCATTTTGTAGCCATTTTTGCCCTCAGCTGATGTTTACAGTCATTTAAGCATAAACTAACTGACAACTCTGTTTTTAGAGGGCCGAGTGGAGTTCAAGCAGCCTTCCCAGCTCGCCGTGTGTCAGGACCGTCTGATCCAGGAAGTGATTGGAGGAGAGGATCTGTGCAAAAGCCTGAGTCTGTCTTACCTGCACCCTGCACTGCAGTTGCGCCTCTCCAGCTCACTGCTAACCGCGCTGGGCGTTCATCGGCTTAAAGCCGCCGAGATCATCACCGTCACCTGTGCCATGGCCAGAGAACTCGTGCAACACAGTCGACTGAAGACAGGTATCTTCTGCTATGATTGTGTGCAGAAACCTGCACGTTCTGACTGGACTGATTTATGATCTTATTTTTATTTTATTTTTTGCTCAGAGCATGATTTGAAGAAGCTGGCCAGGTTGTTAGCGTGTAACTTTCGTGCACTGGAGCCGGAGTATGAAGTGGATGCCCTGCTCCAGTCCCTCAAAGATGTTCCCATGATCCCTCTTGCCAACGGCAGTGTGGTTTCTCTGAGTTCAGAGGGAGTTTTCTTCCCTCTCAGTGATGTGACGCAAGCTCAAACAGGTAATTCATCAACAGACCAATCTCCCCTGGTTTACCTCACCAGCTCTTCAGTGCAGTGGAAACTTTCATACAATTTTCTTGACATTTAGGCTATATTTATACTTGGTGTGAATAATTAAGAAAAAGATTAAAATGCATTAAAATGATAAAGGCATTTAACACAGCCATCCCGTCCAGACCTGTCCAGCGTAAAATTCAAAATATGAGTGCAAAAAATAAATCCTTCCATCATATGATATAATTTAGTGATATCAGACCAGCAAGAGTGCTGATTCTGCCCAATATTTGCACCACTGCAAATGTGATACTGATTTGTACAACACTTCAGTAAATGGGAAGTTGACATTCTGTTACATTTTAGATACAATAATGTTAATATGTGACCCGTGCTGGCAAAATGAGTTGGAATGCGCACCATCTATTTTTGAGCTACATATTGGTCAAATGTGACGTTTTCACAAAAATGAGTTCATTGAACCCTCTTCTAATGTTCCCAATGCTCCAAATAGTAATTGAACATCTAAAATCTTTCTCTGCTCACTTCTGGATAACTGCTGCTGCTTCTCACAGACCTCAGTTGTAGGTCTGTTATTGCAAAGTGCAGCATTTCAGCTTTATGAATATTCAACTAGAATTCACGATGACATGAGGTCAAACCAGTGAAATATGATTTTCAAACCCATGCTGATGAAAACAAAACAATCACGCTGACTGTCATTTGGAAAGCGCGTGCATAAGACGTGTCACTCTGAGAGTGTGCAGTCTCCCTATAAAGTACATTATTTTGAAATGAACGTTTAGTTAATGGTTGGGGAAAAGTCCAATTTGTAACATTAAATTAGAGCCATGCATTACAGTACGTTTTAATATAGACTTGTCTCAATGTTAATCAAACATTAAAAGAAAAGCAGCGAATCACTCGCTGCTTTTGATTAAACTGCAGTTAAATGGCGTCTTTGTTCTTATTTTTAATAACAAAGATAAAATAAAAATAGCTATATTTTAATTAATAATATAGTAATTATTATTATTGTTATTATTACTATACTTATATTATTACTATTACTATATGTTATGCATTTTATTAGACAGGTGACGAACATACAGAGTAGCATTATAACAGAGCTTTCAACACACTCAAATGTATCTAGTATGATAAAACAGCACTTTTTTTTTACCTCACATACGACTGGAAAGAGTGGAAGCACTCGACTGTGGCATAATAAAAGCTCCACTTCTTTGGAGCCGTGTACCTTGCTCATCCTTCATTAGCAATTGCTCCAGCATCCTTGTTTCGCTTCCACAACTTTGAGCCCCATCTTGTTCATACTAGTGGCTTTAATTCACTACCTCATCCATGGACGTGATTTCTTGCCAAGTCCCGACAGATTGCAGCACTCCTGTGACTCCTCACACAATCATGCTGTCTCAAACTACGCCTTTTGTTCTTTCTTTGTTTTGAATATGTGCCCTCTAGTAGCAAAAACTTACATATTATGCCTTTAATAAACCATAAAGGGATAGTTTACCCAAAGATGAAAATTCTGCCAAAGAAACTTTCATTCATCTTTGAAACACAAAATTAAGATATTTTAGTAAAACCTATGAAATTTCCTCCTTCAAAAGTCCATGCAACAAAACTTTGATGCCTCAAAAAATTTATGAAGAGATCCATATAAAAGCAGCGGTTTAAAAGAGATAAAACACTGTATTATGATGTTTAAATTAAATTTAGGCCTTTAGTCATATATGAATGATCAAATGTAACCCTGGACCACAAAACCTCATAAGGGTCAATTTTTTTTTTTTTTTTTAAATTGAGATTTAAATAATAAATAAGCTTTCCATTGATGTATGGTTTGTTATGATAGGACAATATTTGGCTGAGATACAACTATTTGAAAATCTGGAATCTGAGGGTTAAAAAAAAATCTAAATACTGTAAAAATCACCTTGTAAAGTTGTCTAAATAAAGTTCTTAGCAATGCATATTCCTAATAAAATCTTTTGATATATTTACGGTATTAAATTTACAAAATATCTTCATGGAACATGATCTTTACTTAATATCCTAATGATTTTCGGCAGGAAAAAACGATAATTTTGACCTATACAATGTGTTTTTGCTGTTGTGAATTTTTTTCTTAGAGACCAGGAGACGTTTTTGGATATCTTGAAGCAGAAGTTTCTCTTTATTCAGATACTCGCTGCTTGGCACTGCAGTCATCAAAAAGTCGTCTTCTTCTAACTAAGGCAGTGATACATTGTAGTTTATATACATTTAGGGGGCAGGGCTTAGATCTGGAAACAAAGCACCTGGGTGACAACCCCAAACAAAGCATGCAAATGAAGTATTCAGGTATAGCAGCCTGCACCATTTACACCAGTCCTAATCCAATCATCATAACTACTTCGAAGACTGGGCAGAGGTACCAAGAGCCGTTACAAACAAAAGATGAACATCTCAGTAATCTGGCTCATTTGACTTACAATAAGAGAACAGGAACTGGCAGAAACCTCTTGCTACAAACTTTGCTTGAGAGAATCATTTGTCTGATGTCATCATATTTACCTTAAATGCTAAATACAATGTACTGCACCTTAGGTTTTCACGTGATGCTATGTCAGAACATAGGATCAGCATATTTTAAACAGTTTCTTAAATTTGTAATCCTTCATTGCCTATTGCTACAAATATACCCGTGCTACTTATGACTGGTTTTATGGTCCAGGGTCACATATATATCGTCAGTGGAAGCTCAAACATGCATGCTTGACGTCCATGTTTGTTGAGCTTCTGTTGAACTGATTAAGTTAAAGTAATTCATAGATGCATAAATGTTTATTAAAGGCATGGTTCACCCAAAAATTAAAATTCTGTCATTATTTACTCTCATGTCGTTTCAAACACATAAAACCCTCGTAGACCGCATAAACAGCAAAGAAACTACCACATTCAAAGTTTCAGAAAGGTAGTAAGGACATTGTTAGTTATGTAACTATATGATGTGTCTATGCAGGGCCAGAAAGCTCTCGGATTCCAACCAAAATATTTTAATTTGTGTTCCGAAGATGAACGAAGGTTTTACGAGTTTGGAACAACATGAGTAATTAATGACAGAATTTTCATTTTTGGGTAAACTATCTATTTTAGTCTGTCTTGTAGTCTGTCAGAAGTTGTTTTTCATATCTGCTCTACAGCTGCACTTGTATGCAGACAGATTCTCTAGAGGTGTCTGCAAAATGAATGATTATCTTCATCTCCTGCTTATTTCCTGAATCAATACAGTGAGTCACTGGAGAAAGAGCACTCGAGCGAGTCACTACGTGCGTCACTGCAGTCAAAAAAGGGGTAGTTTTGTAAATGAAACGCCAACTTGAGATGCATTTGTCCTCTAAAATCTTTCCTTTTACCTCTAATCTCAGTTTTGGAGCAAACTCCCACACGCACTTCCCTTTGAACGTTAATAAACTACTCGTTTTTCTTCTATGGCTGCTGTCAGATAAGTCATAAGAGATTTGTCTGGTGGAAATATGAATTGAGTTGAATGGAAATGAGCCACGCTAACACTGTGTGTCAGGTAGAGTCACATACATCTGCTAAAAGCAGGGAAGGGATGAATTATACATCAGTATTCGGGCCCGGAGGGTCTCGGAAATGGGTCACGTAGCCGCTCGTGTGCACTCATGCTTCCTATCGCTGTAGATTTGCAGGCTCTGTATCAGGACCTGTACATCGTGGAGCCGCGGCTGCTGACATGTCTGGATGAGCTGGGGAACTCACAGGTGCGGGAGCTGCTCCGGAGACTCAACGTCCATGAGCTGGAGCCACAGCAGGTCCTGCAGCAGCACATCTACCCACTGCTCAGGAGCAAAGCCTGGGAGGTCAGAGATGCTTTATACTGGTTTTGTCACCTTTGGTGAAACTTTCATCCAAAGTACACTTAATACATAAATGGCCGTTCAATAGTAATGGCTCTAACGGAATTTGAACCTACAAACTCTTCACTTTCAACTCTTTCCAACCCAAATCTTTAACCACTGAGCCAAACCATGACTAATTAAAGGATTAGTTCACTTCCAGAATAAAAAATTCCTGGTAGTTTACTCATCCCCATGTCATCCAAGAGTTCATGCCTTTCCTTCTTCAGTCAAAAAGAAACTTTTTGAGGAAAATTCCAGGTTTTTTCTCCACATAGTGGACTTCAATGGGGGTCAACGGGTTGAAGGTCCAAATTGCCATTTCAGTGCAGCTTCAAAGGGCTCTACACGATCCCAGGTGAGGAATACGGGAATAAGCTTATCTAGCGAAAAAATAAATAAAAAATTATATGCTTTTTAACCACAAAAGCTTTGTGATGCGCAGTTCATCTTCATGCACTGTGTAATCACACTGGAAAGGTCACGCATGGTTAGTTCGTTGTCTGTGTCAGTGGTGGATAAAGTACCTGAAAGACATACTTAAGTAAAAGTACAGATATCTTACCAGAAAATTACTTTGGTAGAAGTTGAAGTCACTCTAGAATATTACTTGAGTAAAGGTCTTAAAGGGGTCATCGGATGCCCATTTTCCACAAGTTGATATGATTCTTTAGGGTCTTAATGAAAAGTCTATAACATACTTTGGTTAAAATTTCTCTACCACTAAAAAAGTGGTAGTGTAAAAAACAAAAACCTCCATTCTTGTGGTCTGTGTTCTTCCGACTTTGTTTTGTAGTAAGTAACGAGCATGCTTTGAACATACATTTTAAAAAGGTGGAGTAGTGGAGTAAAAGGGAAAGTTGACAGAAATATAAAAACTCAAGTGAAGGACACTATGGCTCAAAAAGGTAGGGTAGGAAAAACTCAAACTCATTTTCTTCGCCGTTTTTCTGTTTTGTTTTTTGTTTGTTTGTTTGTTTTGTTTTTTTAAAGAGCATTTGACTTTCTTTGCACATGCACTTTGTAAACAGTGGGTCAGTACTGCTGCCTACGTCACATGTGCGTGATTAAGTAATGCATAAGGTCAAGCTAGACGAGCAATTGTGGTTAAAAAGTATATACAATATAATGGTTTAAAAAAAAAGAGAGAGATCATTTCACTAGACAAGGCCTTTCTTCCTCAGCTGGGATCATGTAGAGTCCTTTGAAGCTGCATTGAAAGTGCAGTTTGGACATTCGTAGGGGTGAGTACATTTATTAGGAAATTTTTATTCTGGAAGTGAACTAATCCTTTAATTAAATCATTTGCATTTGCTTCATAGTAGATCTGATCCTCACAGAAGAACATGAGGCCTTTCTAAGTAACTCCACATAACTAGTTTGACCCTCCAGTAGTTCACATTATGGATGCATGATATTAAAATTCTGAACTGTGATAAGCCAATAATTTTTTTTAAAGATATTTAAAATTAAAATGTATTAACTAAAATGTAAAATATTACATTTCTGTGCAATTATATGCTATTTAAAATGTGATTTAATCAAAATGTTCATTAAAATTTAAAATTTAATTGTATGCAAATGTGTTGTCTAAATACATTAAAAGTAAAACACCTTTTTATTTAAATTAATTTAAATGTACTTAATGAAAATTTATGAATTAAAAGTTAAGTATATTAATTTAAAATTACATTTAAAATGTATTCTATTTTCTCTCAGTACATTACTAATAAAACACTAAAAACTGAAATTAATGATATTAAAATGTGCTAATAAGTTTGTAATTATTTTATTACTTTACAACATTTTAAAATCAAATTTAAAATGTATGCTATTTTGTCTAAATACATTAACAACACTAAAAACTAAAACCAGTCGCGTTAAAAGTCACAAGTGAATTCAGGTTTCAAACATCAGTGTACAGTATGAAATTTGAATGGATATTCTTTTTGAGATATATGAAAGATTATATTTAACAGTGTTAATGAATTACTGCAGTCAAACTTTTATTTTGGATGCGATTAATCAAGATTAATCGTTTGACAGCCCTACCAGTATCTAATACATTTTAACTAATTGAATATTGCTTGTTCCACAATCATATTTAAACTATATTGAAATGTAATTTTAATTGTTTAATAGTAGTTTTAAATGTTAAATGAAATTGTTTTCAGCAAATTAAATGTTTTGAAAATATAATTATTTTAATAAAATCAATTAGATTCACTTAGTTAATAATAAACCCTGCCATAATTTTTGTAGAAATCTGACCTGTTTCATTTATGTATGACTGACAAATGTGTCACATTAAGTTAATTAGTTTATTTCTGTTAAATCTGTGTATTCCCAAATTGATGGAAATTTCATAGGCAATTCAAATACATAAATCTTTAAATTTAGCCTTAAATATTTGTAGATGTGTAGATGACTCTAATACCAAAAAAAAAAAGTAATCAGTAACCAATAAGGTACAGATACATATAATGCATTGGTGGTTTACATGATCTTTTCTTACGGCACAGCTTACTTGCATCCTTTAAACTGATTTACAGCCAAGTTGGAATAAGATTTACACATATTTGGGTGATTCATAACCGCTCAGGATGTCTAAAACCGAATCGCGCGTGTGAAATCCATTATGTGCTGTCATCTATTATGAATGTTCCTCATATTCTTATTTAATTCACTTTCCTTCTAGAAAAAGCCTGAGGACATCGTCATCAGCTACCTGGTGTTCATCAAACTGCACTCTCAGGATCAAGATTACAGGAGCCTCGTCGCAAACATCCCTGTGCTGACTAACAAGGGCTTCCTCTGTCCCGCTGAGCACAAAATACACTTCTCCAAGGAGTACGACAACATCCACCTTCCCAGTGTGCTCCCCGGTAAACACAGTACAAAAATTCACAAATAATCACAACATTTTTTTGCATATTTAGATTTAAATATTTTGATTAAAAAGTGCACCTACTAAAATATCAGCATATGTAAAATTAGTTGTCATTTGTCTTAGTTTTGGAATAAAGTTCTCTGTTTGTGATTGTCCCAAATAATTGATATGCATGAACGTGGAGTGTTATGCAATGAGACGGAGTTGTTTCATAAGCAATTATGTTCCTTTGGTAGGTGTGGACTGGGTGCTGCTAGATGCCTGCTATCTGCGGGCCGACCGAGACGTGAGCGGATGGAGAGAATTCTTCAGTGCACTGGGAGTGCGAGATCTGCTCATCTTCAAGAAAGAGAAACGCACCTTCACAGTCTCTGAGCTGGTGAGACGGTCTGACGAATCTGTGTGTTAATGTGTGTGTGTGTGTGTGTGTGTGTGTGTGTGTGTGTGTGTTTGTGATCAGGCTGAAGCGTGTCATCACGAGGAAAACTAACGAAGCATGTCAGCTTCGCTTTTGTTGTGTGTGCAGTACAACAGAGAGATCAAAAGCAGCCTGTATTTCAGCCAATCGCTGCTCTCTGGAGCATTTTGTGACCTAAAATTGGTACAAATTGGTTGTAATAAAATGGGGAAATGAAAGATGAACTTTTCAACTTCCAGTGGCGCTTGTGACCTGCTGTTCGACATCTTCCCTCATGGTTTCAATGTCTTAAATAACACATTAATGCTTAAACAGATGAAAATTTCAGACATGTGTCATTATGTGACCATGGAACAATAAATATTAATAAGATTTGTATTAATGTATGTATTATTTATAAATTGAAATAAATTTATAACATTTTTCCAAATACATTTGAAACAAACCTCCTAAAAAACTGAAATGTGCTATTAAATTCTGTGCCATATAATACCATTTGTTAAATTAAAAAATATTTTTCAATTAAAATTTGAAATGCAATTAATGTATCATTTTACAAAGGCTACATTTAAATTGTAATAAATGTCGATATACATGAAAATTTAATGCAACTTTTAAACTTGAACTTTTCAAACTAAATTTATTTTAGTTCTACTAGTTGCCAAGGCAACATTTTTTATTTTTGTTTAGTTTAACTGGATGTACTATAATAACTGTAACTAACAAACCAAAACTTGAAATTAAAACTAAAACAAAAACTAATGAAAATTACGGTAGCAACAATAAAAAAAAATGCTAAGAACTTACACTAAAATTAAAATGAACAAATTAAAAATATATATAATTCAAAATTCATATTATGATAGTATATCATACCAAGCCTGTACCACGTTTGAACTTTTTAAAATGTAAATATTATTAGAACAGAATGTGAATGTATAAAAACATAATCACATAAACATGCTTTCAGAAGTCAGATGTTTATTCAGTAACTCTTCTGATGAAGTTAGCAAATTCACCTAATTCATTCTGATGAGTAACTCATGATTTTTGAGAATCTTTATGACCAGTTCATTTAAACAGATAATTCAGAAGTTATTCATTTGTGAATCAGATTTTTTGCATGTAACCAGTAAAGAAAATGCATTAGAAAGATATGTTAACTTATATGTGTCCCTGGACCACAAAACCAGTCATAAGGGTCAATTTTTTCTAAATTGAGATTTATACATCATCTGAAAGCTGAATAAATAAGCTTTTCATTGTTGTCAGGATAGGACTATATTTGGCTGAGATGCAAAAAAATCTAAATATTGAGAAAATCGCCTTTAAAGTTGAATTTCTTAGTGATGCATTATTATTAATCAAAAATTAAGTTTTGATATATTACGGTAGGAAATGTACAAAATATCTTTACTTAATATCCTAATGATTTTTGGCATAAAAGAAAAATCGATCATTTTTACCCATATGGTCACACATATGTATTTGTACTGCAAATACCTTGAGGTCAAAGGTCAGAGTGCAGTATCTGCTAGTATATCTACATTGAATGTTCATCCAGACGCTGTTATTGGCAGACGGGTTTGAATAAGCTTTGTAATCTCTGTGTGTGTGTGTGTGTACTTGTTTTTGCTACCAAATGTCCCCACAAGAAGAGTAAAACCTGAAATTTTTGACATTGTGGGGACTGGCTTGAGGTCCCCATGGGTACAAAAGCTTATAAATCATACAGAATGAGTTTTTTTGAGAAAGTAAAAATGCAGAAAGTTTTCTGTAAGGTTTAGGGGTAGGGTTAGGGTAAGGGGATAGAAAATACAGTGTGGAGAGTATAAAAACCATTGCACCTATGGAGAGTCCCCACAAGGATAATAAACCAGACGTGTGTGTGTGTGTGTGTGTGTGTGTGTGTGTCAGGCGTCTAGCCCATGGGCCGTGGAGAGCAAGCCGTGGCCCAGGCCTGCGGATGACCGGTATGTCATCGAGGATCAGCAGTGTGCTGAGTTTCATACGCTGGCCACTGCAGATGATCTGACCGCTCACAGCAAACTACAGCAGAGACAAGCACTGATCAACCTTTTGGACAAGAACTGGGACACTGGGTAAATTAACACTGTTAATACAAGCTCCTAAACTATTAATTCACGCATCCATTCGTTCATTCTTTCATAGATTCATTCATTCATATATACATACATACGTACTTGCACGTTTTTTTTTTTCTTTCACTATATTTCATACATTTAGAGTTTGCATAAACGTCTTTAATATCTGCTCTAATATCTGCCCGGGAAACCAATGTTTTATATACTGTCTTAATAATTAAAAAAAAAAAAAGTATATATAAAGTATGTACACTACCAGTCAAAAGTTTTTGAACAGAACAAGTTTTAATGTTTTTTTTCTCTACTGCTCACCAAGCCTTTATTTATTTGATCCAAAGTACAGCAAAAACAGTAATATTGTGAAGTATTTTTAGTATTTAAAATAACTTTGTATGAATATATTTTAAAATGTTATTTATTGCTGTGATTTCAAAGCTGAATTTTCAGCATCACTGCTCCAGTCTTCAGTGCCACATGATCCTTCAGAAATCATTGTAATATGCTGATTTGCTGTTCAAAAAACATTTTTTGAGTTATTATCAATATTTAAAACAGTTGGGTAATTTTTTTCAGGATTCTTTGAATAGAAAGATCCAAAGATCAGCATTTATCTAAAATAAAAAGCTTTTGTAACATTATACACTATACCATTCAAAAGCTTGTTTTTTAACAATGATGTTTTAAATTGATCAAAATATTAAATTATAATGTTATTATAATGTATAATGTTACAGATAATTTCCATTTCAGATAAATGTTGTTCTTCTGAACTTTATATTTATCAAAGTAACCTGAAAAAATTCTACTCAGCTGTCTTCAAAATAATAATAATAATAATAATAATAATAATAATAAAATGTTTTTTAAAAAGCAAATCAGAATATTAGAATGATTTCTGAAGGGTCATGTGACTGGAGTAATGATGCTAATAATTCAGCTTTAAAATCACAGAAATAAATTACATTTTAAAATATATTCAAATAGAAAACAGTTATTTTAAATTGTAAAAATATTTCAAAATTGTACTGTTTTTGCTATGCTTTGGATCAAATAAATGCAGGCTTGGTGAGCTGAAGAGACTTCTTTAAAAAACATTAAAAACTTTTGACTGATAATGTATTTCCTGTTTTAATTTAACTATAGTTGCGGTCTTCTAATACTAATAACATAGTAATACTGCTAAATGCAATGTTTAATGAATTAAAAGATGTTTTTTTTTTTTTTTTAGTTAAACAATGGAATTTTAATATTTGAATAACTTGAGTTTTCCAGTGAAAAGAATCTGCTGTTTTGATGAATTAGACTCTACTGTTCATGCTTTATGATTGTTTTTGCCTATTTAGACATGATATTTTGACTTGACTTTTCATTTAATTTAGACTGCAAGCTTACCACTTGTGTAAAAACTATTTACGTATTATGGTTTTGGACATTTACCAGCGGTGGAGCACTGCAGACAAATAGCAGTGGAGTAAATTTTGCCATAGCAATGCATTTGTTTGGACTGCGCTTCACTCCCATGCCACTATAGCAGGAAACACGAAACAGTTAAACTCCTAAAGTCAGACGTAATGCCTTAATCCTTCATAATTCACAGCTGCTTGTGGAGAAATTCACTTCACTTACGCTCAATCTGCCGCATTTACCGCTAACAGTCTAGTCCAGATTATTTAGACTCCATGTTGGAAATGGATATTAGTCTGGCATGCAGGTCACTGTCTGCATTTTATCTTTTTTTGATCTCATAAGCTTTAAAAAGGAGAAAATATTGTGCTCTGTTTGGGCTGGCATGAACAGATTTGGCCTGGTTATTTAATGGCCTGTGTATGACTGTAAAACCACGTCAGATGCTATTTGGGAAACATGCATCGATCTATTCTTGGTGGGTTGGTTTTATAATGTTCTCATGGAGACGTATAGCACCGGTTGCTCATATGAACTGAATGTCATGTATTTGAATATAGCACTGCTCTGGTTGAACTGCAGCAGCGTGTGACTCATCTTACTGTCCTCTGTCTGCTGGCCTCGCCTGAACCTCCTCACGTCGCCCCGCTTTATGCTCCAGTTCCATTAATAAGCAAAATCACGTCCACCCGCTTGGCCAGCTTTACAGCAAATGTGCTGCTTGTACCAAACAGTGAGCCGAACTGCACACGGATGTTTGCATTTATGCTTTTGGCAGATGCTTTCACTTGCATTGCATTCGAGGTTAATATTTTATGCACAGTTTTATGCATCTAGACCATAGATGCCCAAACTATTACCTCTAGTTTGTTCCACCCAAGAGGAGGGGGAAAAAAGAACATTGTCATTTCTTATATATATATATATATATATACACACACACGTTTTTCTTTTTTTTTTTGTATAATTTATTATAAAAAATCCCTATAACACTAGCATTCTCTATTCTTTTTCTATTTTGATTTGTTTTCTTTTTATTATATTTTATTATTTATATATACACAACACACACACCCTTGCTACGTGTACCAAGACTAACCAAGACTTGTCACAACACTTACATATTGCTCTTTTGTTGGTTTTGATTATTGTCCTCGTTTGTCACTTTGGATTAAAGTGTCTGCTAAATGACTAAATGTGTATATATAAATGTAATATATAAAATAAAAAAAAATATTTATTAAAATAAATTATAAAAATAAATAATATTATTATAATAAATTATAATATTTTATAAACTAAAATAAAAAACATTATTTGAAATAAATAAATAAATAATGAATATTAACTGAAATAAAATATATATAAAGCTTATTATCATTACATTTCTAACTTTCAATTTGAATCAACTGAAACTTATAAAAAGACTATAAAAATGTATATATAGATATAAAAAATAATGAATACAAATAACTAATAAACAAACTTAAAATCTAAATAAACAGACAATATAGAAAATATAGAAGTAAAATTTAATTTAAATTATTAACAAACTATATCAGTGATACTGAAATAACACTGGTCTCTACCACATTTTAAATTTGACCACATTTACAAAATTAAAATATTAATTTTGCCAAATTTTAAAGGCATTAAACTACTAAACAGTCATATTAACATGTTCGGATAGAGTTAGCAACTAATTCGTTAAAATGAATAACTAATTTTTAATTGATAATTCTTTTTGACCAATTTAATAAACCACTCATTAAAGTTATTCATTTATGAATAACACTTTTTTTTTTTTCATTTTTTTCATGTAACCAGTAAAGAATGCAAGATGTTCATCTTTTGTTTTATTTTTGCATTGAAATGTAAAATGTAAGTGAATTTGATAGAAAATAATTTAAACTTACATGTTGCTATATATTTACACAAAAAAGAGTTATTTTAAATTACAATAATATTGCACAATTTTTACTGTAAGTTGATGCAGGAATGAGACCACATTTTAACTTTATAAAATTAAAATATTAATAGTGCAAAATGTAAATGCATTTACCTACTAAACAGTCATATTAACATGTTCATTTTAACTCATTAAAATGAATAACTAATTTTTAATTGAGAAACTTTTTGTCCAATTTAATAAAACAAACTACTCATAAAAGTTATTTATTTTTTTCTTTTCATTTTTTTCATGTAACCAGTAAAGAAAATGCAATAGAAAGATGTTCATTTTTTGTTTTATTTTTGCATTGAAATGTAAAATAAAACTGAAAACTGAAATGTAAGTGAATTTAATAGAAAATAATTTAAACTAGGGCTGCAAAATGATTCGTCGTGATTAATAGCATTCAAAATAAAAGTTTGTTTACATACTAGGTGTGTGTACTGTGCATATTTATTATGTGTATATATAAATGCAAACACGCGCATATATATATATATATATATATATATATATATATATATATATATATATATATATATATATATATATATATATATATATATAATATATATATTATATATTATATACATACATACTTTTATATAATTTATATTTTATAGAAATATATCTATAATATATATCTATATTTATATTTTATATATAAGTATAGAAATATACACAGTACACACACACGTAAACAAACTTTTTAATTTTAATGAGATTAATCGTTTTGCAGTCCTAATTTGAACATTAAAAAAACAACCATTTTTTAATAATAAACTTGTACTTTGGTGTTTTACATGGCTCCGTGTCGTGTTGTGTTACAGAGAGAAGTACTCGCAGTACCTCCGGGTTCAAGTCTATGATAGTCAGGGCCGGTCCTTGAGGGAGGCCAGATCCTCCTTCTACCATCTCCTCACGCAGCTGTCCTGGGTTCCCACGCGCAGGCCGCCGTGGGACGAGAGCCGGGCCGTTTCCTACCTACAGCCTAAATCTGTCTACATCTTCTCTACGGAAGTGCACCAGCTCCTCGGCTCGCATGTCGATTACGCTTACGGCGTTCAGGTCCCCAGTGAATTCACCAGAGCAATAGGTAAGGATGACAACACTTCAGAATTACACTTAAGACTGTATTGACTTATAATCAATATGGAATCAAAATAACCCTTTTAATTTTCTTAATACATGCATAAGCATACTTAAGTAATGCATAAGTACTTAAGCATACCTAATGCATTCATGGTCTTACATTTGCTATTAATTGATGCACAAAAAAAGAAAAAAATAATCTTTTTTTTAATAAAATGTAATTTTAATAAAACAATTTTTTTAATAAAATGTCATTTTGTCATCCTTTTGGAGCGTACATTAATTTTCTAAAGATTGGGGTCAGAAATAATTATTAAAAATTAAATATTAAAGTATTTAAAAAAATTTTAAATAAAGAAATTAATTCTTTAATTTATCAAGGACACATTAAATTGATCAAAAGTGCCAGTAAAGACAGATTTCTATTTCAAATAAATGCTGTTCTTTGAACTTTCTATTCATCAAAGAATTGTAGAAAATAAAACGTATCACAATTTCCACAAAAATATTGGGCAGCACAACTGTTTTCAACATTAATAATAACCAGAAATGTTTCTTGAGCAGCAAATCTGCATATTAGAACGATTTCTGAAGTATCATGTGACACTGAAGACTAGAGTAATGATGCTGAAAATTCAGCTTTGATCACAGGAATAAATTGCATTTTAACATATATTCACATAGAAAACTGTTATTTAAATTGTAATAATATTTCACAATTTTTACTGTGTGTTGATGCAGGAATGAGACACACTGTGCATGTGGAGGACATGATTGGCTATCTTAAGAGTTGGTGCATCAAGGTATCTGATAATTCGTCTGAGGAGCCTGAAGGAGCAGATTTCACCACTACAATCAATCACATCCATACAGTGTACCGATACCTGTCTGCCGAGTGCACTAACGTCCAGCTCAGAGATCTGTTCCAGTACGCACCTGCTGTCTTCATCGAGTATGACAGGTCAGATAAGCTGTATTTCACATACAGATGTGTGATTTATCCTTCGGATATTTTCAAAACTACCATGCATTTATACCTGTGCCGTTTTATTCTCGTGCAGGAAGGATGACTGGTGCTCTGGGCGTTTCTATCATCTTAAGGAGGTTTGCTGGTCTGATCCGACAGGCATGTTTCACAGATACAAGGAGCTGATTCGACGGGCTGACAGCGGCATACAGGAACCCAAAGTCCTGGCACCATTTTATAATAATTTGCAGGAGATGAAGAGCTTTTTCAAGGTCTGATCATAAAACACAGAATCCAGAAAAATTAAAAACAGACAAGATAAAATTTCGGAAAAAATTATGTTAATGTTTAATAGTGTACTATTATTGTTTTTTTTTTAATTCAGTTGATTTAATTCATTAGATGCTTTTTGATTATTAAGATTGAATTAAACAACACAGAATTTCTGAAAAAACATTAAACATATTTAAACACAAAAACACATTTAAACACAAATAAATAAAACATTAAATATACAATCTAATTGATTTGATTAGACACTTTTTTTTTCATTTGATTTAATTGAATAGACCTGCCTTTTTATTATTAAGATTAAATGAAATCATGAAAAATATGATTTCATTGATTTGATTAGACATGATCTTTTTTTTTTTTTACTTTTTTATAATTTGATTTGAATTAATTAAACATGCTTTTTTTTTATTCAGATTTGATTAAACCATTAAAACAATATCCAGAAAAATTTAAACAAACAACACAGTGGTTCTGTAAAAATTAAAAATTAAACTTAACTTTTAAACAAAAAAAAAAAACAGGTTTAAACTAATGAAAAAAAAAAAATATATATATATATATATATATATAATATATAAAATATATATGTATATGTTGAAATTATTTGATTGGGTATTATCTTTTTTTCATTTTTTCATTTGATTTAATTTATTACACATGCCTTAATATTATGAAGTTTTAATTAACCCATTAAAACAGTATCAATAAAAATTAAAACAAACAACACAGAATTTCTGAAAATGTTAAACGCATTTAAATGCAAAAACACATTTAAACAAATAAAAAAAAAAAAAATGTACAATTTAATTACATTCAATTGCATTAATTTTTTCATGATTTAATTAATAAAACATGCCTTTTTATTAAGATTTAATTACACCATTAAAAGGGTATCCAGAAAATTTAAAACAAACACTTAAACACATAAAAAACACATTTAAACAATAAATAAATAAATATATTATTCAATTGATTTGATTAGACATGATTGATTAGACAAATTAAAGCATTAAAGCAGAATCCAGAAAAAATAAAATGGAGAACACAGATTTAGAGAAACATTTGGGTTTGATAGGTCCCTATTAATTTCAACTGATAATTTATATGGTGGCAAATCAAGTATGGCAAACACTAAAATAAATGAATTCTAAGGAACATTTATGATCATTGCAGTCTCTGAAGGTGCAGTCCAGTCCCTCTATGAAGCAGTACGTGTCTCTGCTGGAGGCTGTTTGTGAGTCGTCTCCTCTTGCAACAGGAGAGGTTGTCCAAGATGCCTCTGTCATCTTCGCCAAACTAGGTAAAAACCAAATGATATCCAGTCTAATCATCCATAAACTGCTGTTTGCATGTTCTCTGACGTACTTTCGTCTCTCTCAAAGCTGACATATGTAAGACTCATGTTCATGGAGATCAAGATCAGGACACTCAGCTCGACCCAGTCTACTGCAACTCTCTGAAAGGTGAGATCAGCTTTAACCGTGTGGATGTGTGTTTATTGATCTGGTCATATTTGCAGATTTCTCATTTGATCTTTTCTTTATGGTGTTAACAGATATGGTGTCTCATAAAAAGGTGTTTCCCACCAAGACTAGCAGTTGGGTCACATTAGCTCATAAGCCCATGATCTCAGACAGCGCAAACCTGGAGAAGATCTTCAAATCGCACCGTTCAGTTTGTCTGCTCAACTTGCCGTCTGCAGCCAAGAGAGCAGCCAATAAATCCAGGAATGAAGGTAAACGTGTGTGCAATGCCATTTACAATGATTCTCGCACTGTAATAGTAATTTTCACTAAAATGACATAGTTTTTTACAAGTAATTTTAGTAAACTTATAGAGTCACCACATTTAATGAGGGAAAAAAAAAACTAACTTGGATGTTTAATCATGATTTGATCAGACATTAATCTGTTAGCCAGAGATGCAATATTTGCTGATACCTTAGAATAAATCAATATATCAATTGCAAATATAAGCAAATCTAGTAATTTGTGGTTATATACACACACTGCTTTTATTTTTAAAAAGGCTTCTTCTGCTCATTCGGCTGCATTTATTTGATCAAAAATACAGAGAAAAAAAAAAAATTAAGAAATATTATTACAATTTAAAATGGCTGTTTTCTGTGTGAATATATATTACACTTTAATATATATTCACATAGAAAACAGCTATTTTAAATTGCATTACTAATAATTTATTCCTGTGATCAAAGCTGAATTTTCAGCATCATTACTCCAGTCTTCAGTGTCACATGATCCTTCAGAAATCATTCTAATATTCTGATTTGCTGCTCAAGAAACATTTATTATTATTATTATGTTAAAAACATTTTTTTTTTCAGGTTTCTATGATAAATAGAAAGTTCAGAAGAACAGCATTTGTCTGAAACAGAAATCTTTTGTAACAATCAACAATCAATTTAAAGCTTCCTTGCTAAATAAATAATTTTTATAATTATTTTCCAAAAAATAAAATAAAATAATAAAACAATAAAATTAAATAAAATAAAATAAAATAAAATACTGACTCCAAGCTTTTGAATGGTATAGTGTATAATGTTACAAAAAATATTTCAGATAAATGCTGATCTTTGAATCTTTCTATGCATCAAAGAATCCTGAAAAAATGGACTCAGCTTTTATAAATATAGATATTATTTGAAATAATTATTATTTTGTTATTATTATTTTTTTTTTATAATTTTAAATATTAAGTAGTAATAATAATAATAATAACAATAACTAATGTTTCTTTGAACAGCAAATCATCTGGAGTAATGATGCTGAAAATCAAAAAAGTTTTGAACACAGGAATAAATTTCATTTAAAAATATATTCAAATTAGAAAGCAGTTGTTTTAAATAGTAAAAATATTTCACAATATTACTGCTTGTGCTGTATGTTGCATCAAATAAATGCAGGCTCGGTGAGCAGAAGAGTCTTCTTTTAAAAAAAAATTTTTTTTGACTGGTTGTGTGTGTGATTTTATTTTTTTTGTAATTATATTTAAAAATTTGAATATTTAAAAATGTATAAATCTGAAATAAGCAAGTGTTTTTGTTGGTAATAATCCAATGCTCAGATTTCTGTTGTGGAGTTGTATGCAAATTAGTGCATATTTAATTTGAGTTATTTGCATATTTAGGAATAGCATTCCAGAAAACTTGCAATACAAAACAATTATCATAATGTACTGTAATTAAGATGTTTTTTTTTTTGTTTTGTTTTGTTTTTTTTCAGCCTGTAGTGTCTTGCATCAACTATTAAATGCAAGCAAAATGTAACATGAACATTTTAATTAAACACTAAATAAATAAATAAATAATGAAAGTATGAAAGTCATCAATTGTTTGATGACAGCTCATTATTGGTTTGTGCAATGAAACGACGAGTCAATAAAGTCTGTCAGCAAATCTAGTGTCCCTATTAGGACAAACGCAACAACATGAGTTGAAACGATACAAAAAAGTTGTTAAAACTCATAAAAAGATACCAGATAGTCGCTTGTAGTATATTTTTATTTTTATTACTTATTTATTTATTTTTCATGTTACATCGATACATCAAAACATTGATCCATACTGATGCATTGTTAAACCCCTAATGGTAACTATTATAATTCATGCATTGGCCCGCTGGGCTTTGAATGTGAGACCTGCAGATGTGTAGTTATGATGGGGAAACACTGACATCATATGCAGCTTGCATGCTTATTTTTAACTCCGTAATGAACGATCTGGGCCATTTCCAACTCAATGCCCCGGGTCTGTCGTCCTCAGGCAAGCAGGAGAAGGAGGCATTCAGCGAGCGCAACCGTGAGTTATTCCTGGAGATCTGTGGGGTGAAGCGGCTCTCCCAGTGGGTGAAAGCCGAAGCGCAGACCGAGAACTACAGGCCTTGCCCGGCGGTGCAGACCCTGGTGCGGCAGCTCGTCCCCTACATCCAGAGGTTCATCTTTCACCACGCCGATTTTGAGGACATATACATTGTGCTGAAGGAGAGTGGGATTGCTAAACTCATTCGCTCACTGAGTTTTGGACAGGTACGCTGGAGGCGCTTTTTCTCCAGAATGCAAACCCAACAAGTTGCAGACTGTTGCATCATGCTCTTTCACAGGGGAGGAAAACAGAAAAGTTTGTGGGGTTTTTTGCAGGTCGGGAAGCTGTATATTCATTATCAGCTCGAGGTGCCAGGCGAGGACCCGATCTTTGAGAGTGAGGATATTATATGTCTCCTAAAAGACAAAAAAGAGCTGTACATTCATAAAGATCACCTCTCGGCCAAACTGGACATCTGCAGGTACAGCGTCTGCCTTTGAGTTAAAGCAAAAGTGGTGTAGGGATGGGCGATCCATACTGAATTATCAATATATCAATACTGAAAGTATTGATGCTCAAACAGTAGTGTTGTTTTTTGTTTTTTTTGCAACCAGTGATTTAATTTAACAAAAAATTATTGGGAAACAGTATGCTCATCTGAACACATAATGTGAAAATATAATATGGATCCTTTAGACTTCAGAAGTTATTTTGTCATAGACAAATTGCTTTGGTATTTTTTTTCATAAATGTATGTTATTATTATGAATTCAATTTTAACCATCTGAATATTTTTGAGCAAGTTGCATTTAAAATGTAAACTTCAAATTGATTTAAAATTGCCATTCCTTTAAAATAAAAATAAATATGTATATATATTAAACTGCACAAGCTATGAACAATTTCATTGTTTTTTCTTTATTAAATTTTAACCATCCGAATATTTTTAGGGGAAGTTGCATTAAAAGAAAAGAAAAGAAAAAAAATAAAAATAAAATAAGTTAAATTAAATTCAATTCAAATTAAAATTAAAATGTTAAACTGCACAAACAATGCACAATTTTAATTTTTTTTTTATTATTATTAAATTTTAACCATCTGAATATTTTTGGGGTAGTTGCATTTAAAATGTAAAATTTAAATGTTTCAATTTGTCATTACCTAAAATTAAATTAAATTAAATTAAAAAATAAAATTACTTTTAAAAATATGAAACTGCACTATGTACAATTTTATAAATTTTTTTAACCATCTGAATATTTTGGGGTCGTTGCATTTAAAATGTAAAATTTAAATTGGATTAAAATTGTCATTACTTAATAAAATCAAATCAAATCAAATCAAATCAAATAGAATATTAAACTGCACAAACTATGTACAATTTCAGTTTGTTTACTGCGTTTAAATAAATTTTAAAGAGTTCAATCAATTGTTAAAATAAAAACGTTTTACTACAGTGACCATAGTCTAATTATAGTATTTGTAGTAAAAACTGCAATAACCTTAAATTTACCATGGTTAACATTATAGTAACCATATTTCAACCATATGTAAACAAAACATAATCTAGTAATTTTAGTAATAAAAAGTCCCCGTTGAATGTTAAAAGTCTAAAAATTAAAAGTTTCTCTGCAGCTTTCTGTAAATCTATGGTTTAACGTTTGAAAGCACAGAAAAAAAACATAAATATTATTGTAATCGTACTGTTGTATGTCATATTATTATTATTGTTATTGTTATTATTGTTGTTATTATTATTATTATTGTTATTGTTATTGTTATTATTAAATAAATAAAGATATATTTAATTCATAATTTGATATAATTAAAACCATAATAATAATAATATTAATAATAATTGCAATTGGATATGTTTCCCCAGTGATGCACATACAGTTTCATGGCTGGTAAAAAATATTTGCGGCTTGTAAATTTTCTGACTGTTGGCAGGTGCAACAGAATGGTTTTAGGCCTTAGGTATTATATCAGTATTTCAATACTGATGATTCTGACCTCTAAAAATGTGGGTATAGTATGGCAAATAAAGAGGTATCGCCCATCCCTAATGTGATGCCTCTCCAGGCTCATGTTCATGTCTCATCTGTCTGTGTATTATTGCAGAGAGCTGGTGAAACTGTTCACCACAGACAAGAGCTTTGACAAAGAGCTGGAGCGTTTCCTCCAGGGCCTTGTGGCGTGTGTAAATGTGAGTACAGTCTTTAAATCAGAATGTGATTAAAATGAGCCTGCAGGCCGTCTGAGGAACAGCAGCAGCAGCATATGCACACACACACATAAGTAATGCTAGCTGTTTCTCCAAGGTGACTCTGTCCTTGTTTTCAAAAACAAGATTTAGTGATTGAGAGCTCAGACTGCAAAACAATAAATGCTGCCTCTTAAGTGGATTGCTAGGCTGTGTATTGTTGATGCTGGTCTGTTGGGGCGTATCGAGGGTTTTCTCTCACCTGCTGTGATTCAGACACTCTGAGTCGTCGCGATGGGCGTCAGGCCAGTTTTCGCACAGGTGCACGAGTGACTCATCTGATCGTGACTCCAGAGATCATAGAGAAGAGCTGTGCCAGGTGTATTCAGAGGTTAACGCATTAGCTTAATTATAAAAAATAGCATGTTAAAATTAATTTAATTGTGCTCCCTGAGCCATACATAAATTCCCTAAGTTAATTTTCTACCCTGATTACTAAATCTGGACGTTTTCAGCAGAGCAGTGCAGAAATATATATATCAGTTCACATAACATTTTATTTGTTTTTACCTACATTTGTGGCTGCTTTGTTTCTTTAAGAAAAAAAGTAAAAAATAACATTTTCATTACACCTTGAATGCACAAGTATTCACACGTTAATCATTTTCTACATTTTGTGTGTGTGTATGTGTCAAAGTGGTACAGAAAAAAACAAAACAAAAACATATATTAGAGTGAAAAATTAATATATACGTTTTAGTATAATTTAGTACTTTCATTTAGTTAAATTTGTGTCATTTATATTATATATAAGACAAATTGCTTTTTGTTGTTGTTAAATTTTTAACCACCTAATTATTATCTAATATTTCTGGGGAATATGCATTTAAAAAGTTGCATTTAAAATATAAAATAATAAATTGGCATAAAATAAAATAAAATAAAATAAAACAAAACAAAAATGTTTAACCATCTAAATATTTGGGGAAGTTGTATTTAAAATATAATTTTTTTACATTGTTTTAAAATGGTCATTATTTAAAAAAAAAAATAAAAAAAATGTCATTTTTAACCATCTAAATATTTTGGGGGAAGTTGTATTTAAAATGTAACATTTTTTAATTGTTTTAAAATTGGCATTACTTAAAATATATATAAAATAAAATATTAAACTTTGCACAAACTATGCACAATTTCAATTTGTTTATTGCATTTAAATTATTTTTTAAGAGTTAAATGAACTGTTAAAATGACAAAGCAACAACAACTCAAAAAAATTATGACTGAATTTATGGTATGTGTAATGAAATTATCTTGAAAAATTCTTATATAAATTTTTTAGTAAAATTTAGTAATTTCATTTAGTTAAATTATCCTTTATATTATATATAGGACAAATTGCTTTTTTGTTGTTGTTAAATTTTAAACTATCTAAATATTTAGGGGGACGTTGTATTTAAAATATAAAATTTTAAATTGTTTTAAAATTGTCATTACTTAAAATACAATTAAAAAAATTAAATTAAACCATCTAAATATTTGGGGAAGTTGTATTTAAAATATAAAATTTTAAATTGTTTGAAAAATTGTCATTACTTAAAATACAATTTAAAAAATTAAATTAAATTTAATTGAATTTAATTTTTTATTTCATTTTTAACCATCTAAATATTTTGGGGGGAGTTGTATTTAAAATGTGAAATTTTTAATTGTTTTAAAACTGTCATTACTTAAAAGAAAATGTTAAACACAAACTATGTAAATAAAATATTAAACAAAATAAACACAAACTATGCACAATTTCAATTTGTTTATTGCATTTAAAGTAATTTTTAATTGTGAAAATGACAAAGCAACAACAACTCAAAAGAAATTGCGATTGAATTTATGTGTAATGAAATTATCTTGAAAAATGAATATATACTTTATAGTATAATTTAATAATTTAGTTAAATTAGAATCATTTATATTATATATGACAAATAGTTTTTTTTTTTTGTTTTGTTTTTTGTAATTAAACTTTTAACCATCTAAATATTTTTTGACATTCTCATAACTCTGTGTTTTTGTGTTCAAACAGTTAACCATATAGATAGTTTTATTGGTTTTTGTATTTTAAATGGCATTTTTAAAAGCTGCATCATATATATATATATATATATATATATATATATATATATATATATATATATATATATATATATATATATATGAAAACATTATTTTGACTTTGCTTGATTTGCGTTCTCTATTCAGATCTGTTTATTTACAATTAATGGAATGCTTCCATCACATGATGTGGCATATCTTTGCTGTAACTCAGGACCGAGCTGGTTTAAAGAGGTTTCTGGACAGAGAAAACGCTCGAGAACTCCCTGCAAATGAGGAACCATGGGAGGTGCCGGCGCCGGTGGAAGTAAAAGCAGAAACCATCGGTAAGCATCTCTCCGTGTCTCTGAACTGAGGCGACGGTGAGGGACAGAGAGTGAGTTCGGCTGCTCTCGCTCTCAGAGCTCTGAACGCATCGCCTGCATGGCTGCGTTTGATCCCTTTGATTTCTCCTCCAGTTTAATCTGCAGTTTAAAGCCGCTCGCCCTCATTTCATCGCTTCTCTCACGCGCACATATGCATAGAGCACATATGCTAATGGGGGTTTGTTCGCTGACATGAAAGCGCAGCTGTTGCCAGGGCGAAGGGAAGAGCTGTCACAGCTCAGCTGCGCATCAGCGTTAATAACCTCTGTACAGTGAGACTAATGCATCATTTGTGGTCAGTTTTTGTGATGTGATATTCATCTGTGGCAGTTCGGCTGTAATTATGCTGTGTGTGTTTGCAGTGTCGTCTCTGGTCCGGTCGTCAGGAGCCATGCAGGGGGAGGAAACGCAGATACAACACAATAAAGAGGACCGGCTGGTTTGCTGGCCACCGAAAGCCTCTCTCAATAGAACAGGTGGCAGCAGTTCAGGTACAGACTGCGGATGGAGACTAATGAATATATTCAGAGCACTGGCTGTTGCCTTGGCCAGGACAATTAATCACACAGTGTTTAGATGTTTTGAGACTTTTCATTTGCCAAATCGGCAGCCTTGACAATGCATAATACACAATGTCTTTTTTTGTATATTCTGATCACATCTTAAATATTTTGTGGAGTCAGGCAGTCAGGCTGTTGAGGAGGTGATGAAGATGTGGCCTCCTCCTGCTCCTCCTGCTGCTCTGGGTCCGTTGACGGCTCCGGGTCACTCAGGCTCTGGAGTCGAGAGGAGCTCGTCCAACACCAGCGTCTGTCAGCGATCCGCAGAACCTTCATTGCACACAGATGCAAGAACTCAACATGAACAGGGTCCCAGACCAAGCAGCATCCCGTCAAGAGCCACAGGTCAGGGCAGTCCTGTTATTCAAACAGTAGGGTCAATGTGGAAGGGCTGGCCCCTAAATATGTATATATATACACTACAAGTCAAACGTTTTTGAAGAGTAAGATCTTTTTTTTGTTGTTATTTTTTTTCAAGATCTGTTTTTTAAAGTCTCTTCTGCTCACCAAGCCTACATTTATTTGATCCAAAGTACAGCAAAAAAATAAATAAATAAATAAACAGTAAAATTTTGAAATGTTTTTACTATTTAAAATAACTTTGAATATTTGAATATATTTTAAAATGTAATTTATTCCTGTGATCAAAATTAAATTTTCAGCATCATTACTCTTCACTTCAGTGTCACTGATCCGAAATGATCACAAATAATTTTTTATTATTATTATCAATATTTACTTTTTTATTTTCAGGATTCTTTGATGAATAGAAAGATCCAAAGATTAGCATTTATCTGAAATAAAAAGCTTTTGTAACATTATACACTATACCATTTAAAAGCTTGGTGTCAGTATTTTTATTTATTTTTTATTTTTTTGGGAAAGAAATTATAGAAATTAATACTTGTATTTATCAAGAATACTTCAAATTAATCAAAAGTGATAATGAAGACATTTATAATGTTACAAAAGATTTCGGATAAATGTTGTTCTTCTGAAGTTTCTATTCATCAAAAAAACCTGAAAAAATTTCTTCAGCTGTTTTCAACATAATTAATGTTTTTAAGCAGCAAATCAGCATATTTGAATGATTTCTGAAGGATCATGTGACTGAAGTAATGATGCTAAAAATTCAACTTGGAAATCACAGGAATAAATTACATTTTAAAACATATTCAAATAAAAAAAGTTATTTTAAATGGTAAAAATATTTCAAAATTTTACTGTTTTTGCTGTACCTTCGATCAAACAAATGCAGGCTTGGTGAGCAGAAGAGACTTCTTTAAAAAAACATTAAAAATCTTATAAAACGTTTGACAGGTAGTGTATATATGTTTTAATTTTTTTCAGTCTTTTGACAACATGCAGTGTATTGTGAGCTAAAATGCATTAAATATCTAGTTAAAGTTTTTTTGTGCTGAACAGAAAGAATATGTAATTACATTCTTTTATATGCATCTAAATAAATATTTATAGTAATTATATAAATTATATAGTTATACAGTAAGTATTATATTACATATTGTATTTATATATTATAAATCTTCTTATAAATATATTTTTTTCCTAAAATTTTATAATTGTATAAAGCATGCCACAGAGATATTTTCAGTGATCAATCAACTAAGCGGATGCATCAGAGGTTCGAATTGATTCATTGAAATTGACTGATTGATTCAAAAAAATCAAGCCAGTTGTATCAAATATCATGTTAAAGTTTAACTCATAAAATCAGTATTGAATTATCTTTGCTAAATAGCCATTGCATATATGTATATCCAGTATTTTTCAGAACTATTGGCCCCCCATTTTGCTCTCAAATTCTTGAAGGTTCAAATTTTCACCCAAAATATATCCCCATCATGGTTTAATTTAATTTGTGGTTTTTCAAATGAGGGTTCATGAGGGAATTGCTAATAAAAAGCTAATGAAAATGTACAGTTCAAATAAGTACATTGAGCTGCACACTTAATGGAAATAAAATTGCAAGTGCAATGAGCTGCTTCACATGAAGATCACTTTTTCATGTCAACTTCATTTTCAGCATCTTGTGGACGGACGCTTGTAGCAGGAAGCACTTAGAAAAACTTTTCTGCTGAGCACAGAGACTTAAAAGTCTCTCTGCAGTTTACTGCCAAAATAAAAACTTTATCATTTAATGTTTGAAAGTGAAGAATTAAGACATAAGTATTAGCATTGTAGCTTAATAAAACATTTACTAAAATTAAATACTTTGTTTACTTGTTGTGACTTGCAGTATAGTGAACATGAATGAAGTATTAACTTAATCTCAAGGGAACTTTAGGAAAATCTCTCTTTTTGAAAATGTTTTAAACGTGTGTTTGCTCACTCAGAGCGGAGGGAAGAGGCCGCAGTGGAGGACGTCCAGTCTGTGGTCGGTCCTGCGAAGGCAAACGCCGCTACGGATGAAGAAGATGAAACTTCAGCAGATGAAACCGAATCGACACCAACAACAGTGGATGATCAACACTCAACACCACCGCTGCAGTATGTTTGATTACTATTTGGGTTTGTTTATTGCATTTCAAAAAGGGCTGTTTTTCCTCAGTACACCATTGTAAATGTGATATTGATTTATACAACAGTTCAGTAAACAGCTAATACTGTTACATTTTAAACTTAATATTGTCAAATTTAATTTTGTCAATGAAAATAGTTCCAATCAAAGCCACACCAGTTATTTGTTACTGAACGAATCCACAGTTTTAAAACAAATAGAGTGAGCGAATGATTCAGTGACTCATTCATAAAGACAGTCATTTAGTTTCAGAATGAATCGGCCGTTTGAATGAATTGGTTGAGTGAATAATTCAGTGAATCACTCTTTAAGACAGTGTCAATTCAATTTTTCAAATTATTATTTTTTATCATTATCATTGCTATTTTAATATTTAATTTAAAACAAACAAACAAATGATGGCTATTTTTTGTGATTATTTATACAATGCTGAATCTAATTTTTTCTTTCTAAAGCTACATGTTTGGAAAGCTTTCACAGCTTTGTCACTCATTTATAAAGACAGTCATTTAGTTTCAGAATGAATCAGCCGATAAATGAATTGGTTGAGTGAATAATTCAATGACTCACTCATCGACACAGTGTCAATTCAATTTCACATTTTCAAATTGTTAATTTTTGAAAAAAAAACATTCATATTTAAATATTTAATTTAAAACAAACAAACAAACAATAATGCCCATTTATTGGCATTATTATACAATGCTGAATCTAAATATTTCTTTCTAAAGCAACATGTTTGGAAATAAAATTTCTTTCTAAAGCTACATTTAGTTAATTACTTCTTTCTAAAGTCATTTAGTTTCAGAATGAATCAGCCGTTTGAATGAATTGGTTGAGTGAAAAATTCAATGACTTGCTCATTAGGACAGTGTCAATTTAATTTACATTTTTCAAATTATTTTTTTTTTAAATCATTCATATTTTAAAATTTAATTTAAAACAAACAAAGAAAAAAACAATAATGCCCATTTATTGTCATTATTTATACAATGCTGAATCAAAATTTGTCTTTCTAAAGCTACATGTTTGGAAGTAAAATTTATTTCTAAGTATTTTAAGTCATTCATAGCTTTCATAGATTTGTGACTCGTTCATAAAGACAGTCATTTAGTTTCAGAATGAATAATAATTTACATTTTTCAATTTTTTTTTTTTTTAAATCATTCATATTTTAATATTTAATTTAAAACGAAGAAAAAAACAATAATACCCATTTGTTGGCATTAATTATACAATGCTGAATCATAATATTTCTTTCTAAAGCTACATTTGTTCAATGCTTTCCTCATTTTCGCTTCTCTTCGCATTCTCTTCTCAACACTGTAATCTTTTGGGAGGAAATTTCTGTGTTAAAATTAATGTGCAGTTAATCAATCAACATATCATGTAAGCAATTAGATTAGAAATATTAATCACTTGGCCAACCATTTGAAATGATTTCACTTCTTCCCAGAAGCCAAAATCCAGCCCAGGCCCCAGAGGTGGTTTTAAGCCAGTTCCAGGGAGCTGAAGGCCTGCAGCGTCCGACCATGACTCTGGACAGCGCCATCTGGAGCAAAGCCTTGGTTTCGGAGGAAGTGCTGGAGGATCTGCCGCTGGATTGCACCATGCCTCAAACCCTGGTGCTGCCCAAAGACAAAGACGACACGGCCTCGATTGGACAGTGGGGAGAGCAGCTGGTCCACTCCTTCCTCACGCACTGGAAAGACAACGGCGGACCCAGCCAAATCACCTGGTTCAATGAGAAAGGAGAAAGTGGTCGCGCGTGCGACTTCAAGCTGACCTTTACGAATAACGGCAACATGCAGGAAGTCTTCGTGGAGGTGAAGACAACGATCAGGCGTGATCGACACTTCATCCACATGTCTGCGAACGAGCTGGATTTGGCACTGAAGGAGAAAGAGCGGTATCACATATATCGAGTGTACGGCGCTGGAGACGTGCAGAACGTTCGTCTCTGTCGCATCAAGAATCTGGCGCAACATCTGCATTCGAAGTCACTGGAGTTGTTTTTATTTGTGTAGCCCTCTTATAACATGTCTGATCTATGTTAGATATACAATTCTACCTGTTTGCACACTTGATTCTGTTTTGTTTTTAATTCTACTGATACTTTTTTGTACCGATACGTGAGATTGCACAATTTTAGTGGCCAGTTATAGTTAAACGTTTTAAGGAATGACTTGTTTGGTAATATATTCAAAGCACAGGTTTTGCATTGATTCTTTCATAAACTCTACTTTAACAGCAGACTGTAACTTTACTCTTTGGATTGCCATAATCAGTTCAGTAAATAAATAAAATGTTCTGAAATGTAACAGTTACAAAGGTTTCATTGTTACATCTTTATTTTCTTCCAATGACTTTAGTAGAACATGCATTCAAAACGTTAGCACAAAAACATTAAGACATCATTCACAGAACATTTTTCTGAAATGTTTTAGTTTGTCCAACTTATTTGACATTTAATACTAGTTTCAGATGGTTTAGCAGTGTTGCCAAGTCTGCGGGTTTTCCAATGGAATTGTGCTACTTTAACACTGCTGCCACAGGTTGTTTTTCATGTCCACTGGTTGAGTGACCCCAATAAGGTAATATTTAGTCCCTGGAATGCTAGTTTTACCAAGGGAACCCCACCAATAAACGTTTATTTTACCCCCCGGAATGCGATTATTAAAGGAGGACCCCTCTAAAATGCGATTGGGCTACTTTTGGGCTAATCTTGAGTTGCACTTGGGTGGGTTTTGTTGTGAAAACCTGGCAACCCTGTGGTTCAGCTAACATTCAAAAGTAACTAAGCTTGCAAAATGATAAAATGCAACATTCCCTTATATATAATGTTCATACAACCAAGAAAAAATGTTCTTAAAATGTTAAAAAAAAAAAACAAAAAAAAAATAACTCATTTTAAACCCTCTACTTGTTCCAGTGTTGCCAATTCCAGTTTTTTATGTCCACAGGTTGAAGCCATCCCAATAATAATATATTTAGTAACTTTTAAGCTAGATTTAAGTAGCAACTGGGCAGATTTTGCTGTGAAAACCTGGCAACCTGGACTTGTTCCAATCTTGTATGAGTTTCTTTCTTTTGTTGAACACAAAAGATATTCTGAAGAATGTTGGTAACCAAACAGATGACGGTAGCCACTGACTCTATAGAATGGAAAAAAAAACATTGGAGTCAATGGCTGCCGTCAGCTGTTTCATTACCAACATTCTTTACAATGTCGTCTTTTGTGCTCAACAGAAGAAATAAACTTTTATAGGTTCCTTGGGTGGACTGTCTGCTTAAATAAAGATATTCTGCAGCTGGGTCTGATTGTTTTTACATGATATCATCAGATGTCGTCATTATGGAGCTGATGTAATGTCTGAAAATTTCTGAGTGATTTAAGTCTCTTTGAAGGAATGTGGCAAGTTCAAAACAAGTCCAACAAGTTTAGTGGTATAAGTACGTCTTATTTTTATTTTTAACGGCGCCGGTTAATTAATTCATTATATATATATATATATATATATATATATATATATATATGATATGTTCCTTTGTACCAAAAAATGAATACATATATATTTATATTTGTATATATATATATATATATATATATATATATATATATTCATTTTATTGTACAAACTAAAGGGCAATATATATATATATATATATATATATATATATATATATATATATATATATATATATATATATATATATATATATATACATATACATATATACATATATATATATATATATACACATATATACATATATATAATTAATTAATTAACTGGCACCCTTAAAAATAAAAAATAAGACGTACCATACCAAAAATCCATTAAACAAATATAGCCTCAGCGACCGACGCAGCATCGACTCTTGTTGTTATTGGCTGACGCTCGCAGGGTGGGTGTAGTCAGGTGACGCGAGGGAGTGACCTGCGCTGTTACTGGCTGATCCGCGCGGTGGGCGGGTTTCATCAGCCAGTCTCGGAAGCCGTGATTTTCCCCAGTCTCACCTATGAGCGCACAATAGAGCGTCGCAGGCGATGAGATCCGCGCCGGTGAGTTATGATGCAGCGGGATTCTCAGCAGCAATACAAATGCGGAGAAGAGAGACGCCACTGTACCGTGAGAAGAGACTCTCACTGCGGTATTTCTGGCTGGAAACAGAAGAACTGCTGTTCTGGACGGATTTCATGGTGAGTGCATTCCGCTTGATGTCAACATTATTGTAATATTGCAGCAACTGATATATTTTGACTTGGAATTGATGCATAATGCTCGATTATAATGCACGTCCGCTCAAGAAGATGGATTTGTGTAAAATAACACCCCTCAGGTTACCGCTACCAGACCTTTAATCAGCACTGCAGAATAATGCCCTTATCCGTAAGGAAATGAATAAAATAAAATAAAAATTAATATTATTTCCTGCTAAAATTGAAGGATGAACCTGAGCAATAATAGTAGCATTTATAATAACATATTATTATTATTATTATTGCTATTATTCGATTAATACAGCTAATTGGGTTAATAATAATAATAATAATAATAATAATAAATTGTTAATATATATGTATCTAATATTTTATTTATTTATTTATTGTCAGATATGCATTGAGCTTTGAATGAATTTCCTTTGTTCTGTTTTATGCCGTATAGCCCCTGTAAGAAAGTGAGTGTGTGTGGCTAGACTGCAGGCAGCAGTGTGTGTGTGTGTGTGTGTGTGTGTGTTGCTGCTGTTGTTCTCAGTGCGGATAGGATGAGTCTGCAGGTATCCGCAGGTCACCCAGAACTCAACAGCGTTAAATGGATGCTGTCAGAGTCCGGATGAAAAATGAGCAGACCGGTCTGGGGAATAAGAGTGTGTTTAGATGCTGATTGCCTCTAGTGGACGCTGGACAGCAGTGCAATTGACATTCCCCGGCCGTGAGCTCTATTGCTGCATACAAACACAAACACATGCAATGCTTCACTTCTGCATGTTAGTTTTCTGTTGGATAGATACAGACTGATCTCTGTTTGCACAAGCCTGCTGGACAGGAACAGCACATCCATCTTGCGCATTCTGAGAAATGAACGTTAATGTGCGATAAGGGATTTGCTGGCTTGATTGTCTTTCACACCCCTGTGGTTTGAACACAAGGTGTGAGAGTCACAGTTTTTAATTAATGAAGATTCTCCACACGACCTCCTGTTCACTGCTTGTTGCATTAGATATATACAATATTGTCCGAGATCTTACAGTCGTCCACATGCATATGCTCATTTTTCAATTAGTTTTAATAATAAACACCAATGTGTTTACCCAAATGCGTTTGTTAACAAATCAGTACCATGTTTTTGGAAAGTGGTGATACTGTGGATTTTTTAACACATGTATTTTGGTAAAAACAACATTTTTCCAATTGTATTCTTTGAAGTGCCATGGAGTAGCATGTTAATGCCACATTAAGTGACTTCTGGTAATTCCCATGCAATGCATTGGGAAGTTCAAAGCTTAAATGTGAAAAATGTTGACTTTGAAGAGCTTGTGAACATTTGAGAAAGAAATGAAATGCAATTGCAAAATTTGCCACTTTTTTCATTGGCCAGTCAAACTGGTAGCCCCGCCCCCAAACATGTACCATTGGTTGAACCAATGTGGCTTTTTAATTCTGATCAGGATGTTTTAAGAAGAGCAATAGCACAGGGTCACAATGTTTACATCTTTTGGACCTTCAGAATTAACTGAAAAGGCACGTCACATCAGAAACATTTAATTGTAAACATGCTCTGCGATTACACGGATCACAAAATGCTCATATTAGTGTCAAATGTCATGACTTTCTACCAATCTTCCATCAAAATCCCTTACCATCATGTGTCTTTATTTGCAAGTAAGTTTTTCAGTTAGCTGTTTCTGTCCAAAACACTGATTCATTTGAGAATGAACAAGCAACTGAGCCGTTGAATCATTCATTCAACCAATTTGTTCAAAAACACTGATTCATTCAGAAATAAAACAGGTGATTGAGTCACTAAGTCATTCATTCAGCTGCTTCTATAGAAAACATGGATTCATTTGGGAATGAAACAAGTGACTGAGTCACTGAATCATTCATTTAACCAATTTGTTAAAAAAAAAACACTGATTCATTAAGAAACAAAACAAGTGACTGAGTCACTAAGTCTTTTAATTAGCTGTTTCTGTCCAAAACACTGATTCATTTGAGAATTAAGCAAGTAACTGAGTCACTGAATCATTCATTCAACCAATTTGTTAAAAAACGCTGATTCATTCAGAAACAAAATATGTAACTGAGTCACTAAGTCATTCATTCAACTGTTTCTGTCCAAAACACTGATTCATTAGGGAATTAAACAGGTGACTGAATCACTGAATCATTCATTCAGCCGAATTGTTTAGAAACACTGATTTGTTCAGGAATGAAACAAGTGAGTCACTGAAAACGCTCATATTTGGGTCAAATTTCATGACATTCTACCAATCTCCCATTAAAATCCTTCACCATCATGTGTCTTTGTATGCAAGCAAGTCCAGAAAAACAAGAAGTCTTTCAGGGTTAGTGAAGAAAACAAGCGGGTCTGTAGGGAAAATACATCGCTATTTTCCCAAACCCCATTGAGTCCTGCCGAGTGGCAGTGACATGAATATTCTAGTGTGGAAGCACTGAGAGAGAACAGAGATTAAAGGCCCGTGTTTCACCTCCCTTGACTTTCCTTTCCTTTTCTTCCCTCTTGTCTGCGTTTTCCTGGCTGCGGCTGCGATAACCGCGGAGCGAGCGGAATGACAAAATAGCTCACACGCAGGAATAAATGAGCCATTACTGTTTCACGCTTTTAAATGGCTGTGTAATGATGAGAAGTAGAGGAAGTCTGTGCCTGCTTTGTGTGCGAAGAACGTCCTGTACCAGAATGTGTGCGTCAGGATGTCAAAGTTTGACAATACAGCAGAGATCTGCTATATTTGCATCTCTTTGCCTTGAGCCACACAGACTCGCTCGCCGATTTGACCCGGTGAGTCATATTGCACCATCTTGGCATGTTCTGCGCTCTATATGAAGTCCTGGTGTGAATGTGTCAGATTTGCAGACTGCGTTTGAAGTCTGTTTAATAATGCCTGCTGCAGGTTATTAGACAGGGTATTTGAATAGGTCTTAAGTGTTTAGCATGTAACTTGTCCTGCACCGTTAACATCATGACGGCTAAAGTCATGCAGTTTGTTGAGGAGAGGTGAGTTACCTAATCATCCACTCTGAACAACCCACATTTCTGTGCCCTGGCAAGCACCCAGATCACCACAGCCTTGCCTTATTCAGAAAATCTCTATTGATGTTTTTGGCGTATGCAGGAGGAAGATGTCATGACATCTAATGTGTAATGCAGGTGTACGATCGATAACATAAGCTGTGAATAAGAAAGTAATTTCACTATCAGTAAATTGTCTTCTCTAGAGATGCTTTACAGCTGAAATTAAAATGTATTACCGTGAAACTGCTTTGAAACAATCTGCACTGTGTGAAGTGCTATAGAAATAAAAGTTGCACCAAAAGCATCATGGCTGTTTAACCTGCAGTGCTAAGCTCTTGTGCTCCACTGGCAGTAACTAATGGCCTCTTGCATTTATGCTGCTGAGGGACAGATGGGCTGTGATTCAGACTGTTTTCTACCGTAATAATAAGATTAGAATTAGTAGACTTGGCTGATATATCAGCAAGACTGAGTAATTGGGGGTAATTTAACTATTTTGACAGCATCAACCAATGGCTGTGGCTGATTAGGTTAGTTCTGGTCCTTAAATCTGATTGGCTGAGTCGTTCCAAGAGTGCTGGTATCATCGTCCAATAGCACTGGGACGTTTGTGTTTGTTTCAGAGGGACAGTCAGTCTCTGTGTTAGTGGTGGGGATTTTCAGTGATTTCTGATGGTTACATCATTACTCTAGTAAGTGATGGCAAACGACTTCAACTAATTTATTCAAAACATTGCTTCATTTGGGAGTCACTGAATTGTTTATTAAACTGGTTTGTTAAAAAACACTGATTTATTTACTGAGTCACTGAATAATTCATTTAGCTGTTTCTGTCCAAAACACTGATTCATTTTGGAATGAAACAAGTGACATAATCATTAAATCATTAATTCAACTGATTAGTTCAAAAACACTGATTCATTCTAGAATGAAACAAATGAGTCACTGAGTCATTTATTCAACTGATTCATCCAAAGTCACAGATTCATTCAGAAACGAAACAAGTGACTGAGTGATTGAATCATTCATTCAGCTGATTTGTTCAGAAACACTGATTTATGCAAGAATGAAACAAGTGAGGCAATGATTACTTTGTTCAACTGATTCATCAAAAACCACAAATTAATTCAGAAACAAAGCAAGTGACTGAGTCACTGAATCATTTACCTGAATTGTTCCGGAACACTGATTTATTTAGGAATAAATGAATCATTTGTTAACTAATTTGTTCAAAAATTCATTCAGAAACAAAACAGGTGACTAAGTCACTAATTCATTTATTCAACTGTTTCTGTCCAAGAAGTCTGATTCATTTAAGAATCAAATTATTAACTGAATCATTGAATCATTCATTCAACTGATTTGTTCAGAAACACTGATTTATTCAAGAATGAAACAAGTCAGTCACTGAATCATTTGTTCAACTGATTCATCCAAAATCACAGATTCATTCAGTAACAAAACAAATGACTGAGTCACTGAATCATTTGTTCAGCTGATTTGTCCAGAAACGCTGATTTATTCAGGAATTAAACAAGTAGGAGACTGAGTCATTGAATCATTCATTAACTGATTTGTTCAAAAACACTGATTCATTCAGAAACAAAATAGGTGACTGAGTCACTGAATCATTTATTACTCAGTTTCATTTGGGAATTAAAAAAATGACTGACTATTTGAATCATTCGTTCAACTGATGTGTTCAGAAACACAAATCAGATTTATTTAAGTCAATCACTGAATCATTTGTTCAACTGGTTCATCTAAAATCACAGATTCATTCAGAAACAAAACAAGTGACTGAGTCATTGAATCATTCATTAACTGATTTGATCAAAAACACTCATTCATTTCCATCAAGAATGAAACAACTGACGGAGTCAGAACCAAACCATATATTCTTCCACTGAAGCTCAAGACACACTTTGATGTGGGTCTTCATCATATCACACTTTGATATGATGCATAAAAAGTGTGACATAACAAGTACTAACATCTTCTAAAACTCTTTTTTTTTTCAAAACTAATTTGACCATCTTATTCAGTAGGTTACGCAACAGCAGGCCAGATCTGACTTGTAAACAGTTGAGCTCTGCTTTAAAATGTAGCAAAATGATAAATATTCATGAGAGACCCTGTAAAGTCCAGACACTTATAATATTGCGTAAGCCACTGCACCCAAACACAGAGAGAGAGCGAGACTGCTGAGGCATGAAGCGCTAGAGAGATCAGCAGGTTAGATGAGGGGAAGTGAAATCCCTCTCCTCCTTATCTGCAGGATAATTACATTCCCTGCGGCAGACCGCTGTTCAGTTCTCAGCAGAGGAAGGCGTAAATTGAAATGCGTTTCCTCGTTCTTTGTGTTGCAGTAAGGCTGAGCGACCGTCAGCAGAATGAGCTCCTCTCCCGTCGTCTCACGCGTGTCCGTCGACATCCTGGAGGAACTGCAGCTCTTTGCAGCTCAAAATCTGGAAAAGGTGGAGGTCAACAAATACTATGAAGTCATACGGGAGCTGGGGAAGGGCACCTATGGGAAGGTGGACCTCGTCATCCATAAGATCAGAGGTACAGCACAGCTGCAGATCAATCAGTTAACAATCATTAATCCGAAGGACGGGGTTGCTGTGAACCAGTAATGCTTTAAATGAACGATTCAACCAAAGAAATCACCCATCATGTTTTGTTTCCATCAACCCACAGGTACCAAGATGGCTCTGAAGTTTCTAAAGAAGAAAACAACCAAGCTGAAGAGTTTCTTGAGAGAGTACAGCATCTCCCTCTATCTGTCTCCATGTCCCTTCATCATCAACATGTTTGGCATTGCGTTTGAAACGGAAGAGTACTATGTTTTTGCGCAGGAATATGCGCCATCTGGCGACCTGTTCGATATTATTCCTCCACAGGTAATGCAGCGTCATTTAACAAGCGTAATGCACGTGAAATATTATTTGCAAAATCATTCATTTACTCGTGTTAATTTTCCACGGAAAACAAAAGTAGTGACGGATCAAGCTCCAAAATATACAAAAAAAAAGTCCAGTCATCTTTATTTCTGCTGCATTTTATACAATACAGGTCATTCAAAGCAGCTTCACGGAAAATAACATTAGAAAATAACAGTGTTAATGTTGCAAAATTATGAAACATTAACAAATTCAATGCAGCTGTAAAGCAGCTCTGCAGAAAACAAGTGTCATTATTCAGCTCAGCTCAGTTCAGTTCAATGTTGATTCAGGTTAGTCATTAACTTTCAATGTTGCAACATTCATTAATTTTTAAGTGAATTAAATTTAGCAACTCTGGTGTCATTATTCAGTTCAGTTCACTGTGATTCAGTTTAGTCAGTAACACTGTCAGTGTTCTAAAGTTTATCAATTGCAACACAATTTCAATTCAGATATAAAGAAACTACAGAAGATAGTGGTGTCATTATTCAGCTCAAGTCAGTGCAATAGGTGCAGGTGTTGCATTCTGAGATGAATTCAACTGTATTTCTGAATTGTCATAATTCAGCTCAATTCAGATTCATTGTTGAATTACTTTAGAATCAGTGTCAGTGTTTTAAAGTTCATCAATTATAAAATAAATTCAATTTCAGCTGTATAGCAGCTCTACTCAAGACAACACTTCTCATTTCGACTCAATTCAGTTCAATTTTGATTCAATTTAGCCTATAAATGTCAATTTTGCAACGTTTAGCAATCGTAAAACCAGTTCAATTCAGCTAAAAAGAAACTCAAATGAAGATAACACTCATTATTCAGATCAGTTCGGTTCAACATTGATTTGGATTAGTCAATAACATTAAAGTTTCAAAATTAGTCAACTTTAATGCACTTTCAGTTTAACTGTATTTCTGAATTGTCATGATTCAGCTCAATTCAGATTCATTGTTGAATCAGTTTAGTTTAGTAACCAAGTCAGTGTTTCAAAGTTCATCAATTCTAAAACAAATTCAATTTCAGCTGTAAAGCAGCACTACACAAGACAACACTTATTCAGCTTAATTCAGTTTGATTTTGATTCAGTTTAATCAATAACTGTCAATTTTGCAAAGTTTATAAATTGTAAAACCAGTTCAGTTAAAAAGACACTTTTATTATTCAGATCAATTTGGTTCAGCTTTCATTCAGATTAGTCAATAACATTGTCCAGGTTGCAAAATGAGTCAATTCTGAAGCAAATTCAATTTAACTGTATTTCTGAATCATGATTCAGCTCAATTCAGATTCATTGTTGATTAAATTTAGTTTAAAAACTGTTAATGTTGCAAAGTTGATCAATTATGAAACAAATTGTTTCAACTATAAAGCAGCTCTACAAAAGACAACAAAGTTGTTATTCACATTCACAATTCTATTCAATACGGATTCAATTCGGTTCAAGTTGTCAATGCAGTCAGATTGCTAATAATACAAAATATTGTCTTTTAAACGATAAGTTTACAAAAAATATCCATATTCATCCAAAAACTATCCTTTGCACATTATTGTGGGTGAACTGTGGATTTCTTCTGTTGAGCACAAAAAGAAGATAATTTATAAAATATTGGTAACCAAAGAGTTGATGGTAGCTACTGAATATTTTTTCATACTATGGAAGTCAATGGCTGCCGTCAAAAAAAAAGAAGAAAGAAACTCATTCTCATTGGTTTGGAATTACTTGACAACAGAATTTTCAATTTGGGGTAAACTTCTTTTAAGGGTGTGTTCACACTTGTCATGTTTGGTTTAGTCTCGCATAGCCAGACCTTCAGGCTGACGGCAGAAGGTCTGGGAACCGCTTTAAATGGCCAAGGCCCGGCCAAGAGGCCATATGACTGACAGGTAAAGCAACCAATCACGTTTCGTTTTCTGCCGTGTCATGTTTAGGGGCATGGAAATGTCGCCAAAATAACAGACCGGTGTGTAAAACTCTCTGACATATTTTAAAGATTCTATGCCGCAAACTTTACATTTTTCACATACTTTTTGAAAAAGCGTTTAGTTGATCCTGATAAGCGCTCCTCACAACAGTTGTAACACGACGGCGTTCTTCTTTCATGAGGGGGTTTGGCGCCATGGCATTTTAGTTTGCAGGTGGAACGTTTAAGAACGTTATAATTCAACCAATCCAACGACGACTTCGAAACTCCTGAAGTGTTTCAGTCTAAGTGTGATGTGCCGTATGCATCAGACTTTCAGCCAGCGGTCCGTGGGCATGATGTCTGAGGCTGAGACTATGTTTGGTTTAACTAAAACCAACTCCGGTGCGACTGCTTTGCTAGTGTGGTTCATTTGAGTAAGGGTGAACACTGCCATTCGAACCCTGGTGCACACCAATAAAGCGGACCGAGATTGCCAAAAAGATGGGTCTTTGTCTGCTTCCAAACAAACCTATTGATTGGGAAGTTCGGTGAGTTCCGTCATGAAATATATGTGATTCAACCCAACCATTCAGGTTTTGAACTTATAACTATGCCTTTAGATTCGGTATCTTATCTCTTTCAGAAATGCCAGTGTGAACGCTAAGTGGACCAGGACCAAATGCATCATTTTCCTTTTTGGTCTGGACCAAATGAACCAAACAAACTAAATTACAAGTGTGAACACACCCTAAATCTTGCTTGATATAAGCTCTGGATCATGATGATCAACTATTGTGTTGTTGACTGTTTATTCTCACTGTTTTGGCTCAGGTGGGACTGCCGGAGCCGGTGGCGAAGCGCTGCGTCCATCAGGTGGCCATCGCTCTGGACTACCTGCACTCCAAAAAGCTGGTGCACAGAGACATCAAGCCTGAGAACATCTTAATCTTTGACAAAGAGTGTCGCAAGGTCAAGCTGTCAGACTTCGGCATGACACGGCGCGCCGGCTCGCCGGTGAAGCGCGTGAGCGGCACCATCCCGTACACGGCGCCCGAGCTGTGCGACACGTCCAAGCACGAAGGCTTCTGCGTGGACTACAGCACGGACGTGTGGGCCTTTGGAGTGCTGCTGTTCTGCATGCTGACCGGGAACTTCCCCTGGGAGAAGGCCATGCCGTCCGACACCTTCTACGAGGAGTTTGTGCGCTGGCAAAGGCGGCGGACGGGCGCGGTGCCGTCACAGTGGCGCCGATTCACAGACGAAGCCCTGCGCATGTTCCGAAAGCTCCTGGCCCTGGAGCAGGAGCGCCGCTGCTCGGTCAAGGAGGTGTTCGCGCATTTCGGCCACCATTGGATGCTGGATGGCCAGGCGGCAGGAAGCCACCATCAGGCCACGCTGAACTCTTCATCTGAGGAGGAGGAGCTGCTGGTGGACCGCATGAAGCAGCAGACCTTATCTCCGACTGCTTCCAAGACCAACGGTATGGAGTCGGGAGCGGCTCACCACTTCACCTCCGTGTCCACGAACAGCTCCGTGTCTTCCACCAACAGCTACGAGCGCTCGGCCAGAGACAGCCCACCTAGCAGCCGCATCCTGGTCACGACGCCTATAGAGATCTGCGTGTAGAGATCCGAACGCTGGCGAAATAAATGCACACAAGCAGACACATCCGTAAGAGACTCAAAACTCTCACGTACATCTGGAACGGAGTCTATTACAACGCAAAAAAAATGATGAACTTATTCTGTTTGATTCTCCGGTCGGCTCGACTAACATTCCTAACAGAGATTTGCATCTAGAAACGGTCTGCGAAGAAACGTTGCACTGAAGCTGTGAAATACCACACAGGATGTGTTATGTAAAGACCCGTTCGCACCAAGAACAGTAGCTATAATGAAAACTATATTAGCATCCACACCAACTGACGTCCTGTTTATTATAATGTTTATTATAACACTCAAGCTCTTTAAAGTCATATGGATTCTGATTGGCTGATGTTTTTATTATTTATTTTTTGGAAAAAACTTTTTGAACGTGATTACAATGATATCGTACCTCTGTTCTAGCTAAGAGGGAACATAACGATAATCGAATGTACGTTCAAAGTTTACAGGTCAAGGTAACGTTGTCAAAATGTTAAAAAATCATTTATGGAAGGTTTTTTCAGATTTTTTTAATGCATTTTTGTAGATACGACAGTTGAGAAATGGCAGGAGAGCAGTGGGAGGAGAGAGGGGAGCAGGAACGGCAAAGGACCTCGAGACGGGAATCGAACTCGGGTCACCGTGAGCGCAGTTGTACTGTATGTCAGCACTCTAACTACAAGGCTGTTGGCGCCAACTTTCTTTTAAACCTTACCAGATTCAGAATGTTCAACGAACATTCAAAAGTAACATTTGCAAAATGATGAAATTGAAATTGAAATTTTCCTTCACATTAACGAATGTTTTCTTCCTATAATGTTAATAGACTGTTCATTCATAGTTATGTGAGATTTACTAATGTTCTCAAAACGTTAGCACAAGCATTTTAGTTGGACATTTGTGTAACATTCTTTTAAATGTTACTACTGGAGAGCATTCAAAAGTAACATTCTCATGTTTTCAAAAAAATACAATGGAATGATTACGCAAGCTGAATACATACTAAAGACGCGAATAGATGCCAATTTGTGCCGGGTGACGTGAATGACGCAAATGATGTGAATGACGTGAATTGGTCAATGCGAACGTGCAATATACACCTCAGTCGCGTCTTCCACACAAGCTGAATACTTACAAAATTAAAGCAAAGACTTGTTTCCCGTGAACACGTGATATACGCTTCCTTCGCGTCTTCTGCCTCAGTAAATACATACAAAATTAATGCAAATACACGAATAAATGCACATGATGCAAACTGGGCAAAAAGGCAATATTTTCTTCAATTGAGTCTTCCGCTCAAGTTGAAAATTTTTAACTCAGGCGAGAAATTGCGTGACGTGTTGTTACACAAGCCAATCAGTGAAGAGGTTATTGGCATGTCCGGTTGTATCAGAAATGTGAGTGAGTAGGTAATGGTGTGTGCACACCAAAAGTGAATTTAAATATTTGTGCGAGCAGATTACATACAAACCAATGCGAAGATGCGAAAAGAGGCAATTTCACGCTGGGCGATGCGAGTTACGTGATTTGGGTGAACGTGCGATATAGGCCTCAATTGTGTCTCCCGCTAGTTAATCAATGCAAAGATGCCAATAGATACAAATTCATGCCTAGTGACGCAAGTGACATGAATTGGCAGATGCCATTGCGACAAACACGCAATATTCTCTTCCATTGCATCGTTCTTACAAGTTTAAAAATTTAAACTCACGCGGGAAATTCTCACGACGCGTTGTCGCGCAAGCCAATCAGTAAAGAGTGAGTGACACGAAAAACATCCCATGATTGAGTAATGGTGTGTGCACACCAAAAGCGAATTTAAATATTTGTGCAAGTAGATTACATGCAAATTATTGCAAAGAGGCAAATAGATGCGAATTGATTGATTCGATTGCTGCGAACATGCGATATTCATCTCAGTCGCATCTTGAGCAGGAAATCCGAATGATGCGTTGCCGCACAAACCAGTCAGGTGTCTGGTTTGACATGTCTGGATGTATCAGAAAAAGGAGGAGAGCATTATTATGTTTTTATTCGTAAGAGTGATGCGAAAACATCCTGCAAGTTATCTAGAACGGGTAACAGCACAAATTTGCAGTTATTCACGTCTCTGCATTGACTTTGTATGTAATCTACTTGTGTGAATAATTAAATTCGCTTTTGGTGTAAACACACCATAACACAGTGCAAATATTTGCTTAATATTGGATGTGCACACACCATCACTAAAGCCTGGCTCACACTACATTATGAAAATCTGGTTTGCAGTGCACACATAAGGAGAATCTTTGCAGATTATCTTCACTGAAATTTTAAACATGCACACACTACAAGATTTGAAAATTGTGGCGCATCACACACTACAAGATATTATTAAGATTATCAGACCGATCAAGATGCTCGACAAGATTTTTGCTCCGATTCTCGGGAGGGGAAAATCAGGCTAAAAATCCTGTAGTTTCAAAACATTTTGAACATTCAGAAATAATGTTTTCATATCTTAAAGGGAACATTAGCAAACGATTCTTTTTTTTGTTTATTAGTGGGTCATTATGGTTATAGATTTAGTGTGGACGTCTCACAGATTTAGAATGATTATTAAAACGTTGTAGTTATAGTTATCATCATCATCTTTGGTGTGAACGGGCCTTTACTCATGGATAAGCAATGAACCAATAAATGAGTGGATTGAACATTTGAATCCAGTTCCAGCTCAAAGAAGCTTGCGGGAAGAATTACGAGGGCTTCCCAAAACGTCTCTAAAGCAATATATGAAGCAAAAAAGAAAGGAGAATATCTGGGATCTTCATTCTTGTGAGGAATTCATCAAATAATCATTTCAGTGACTAAGCAAACAGTGAGAACTGGGACATTGATGATATTTGGTGTGGTAACGTGTGAGTTTGTGTGCGTGTTTGAGATTATTTAAAGCCTGATTTCCTCCAGTGTTTAGTATGTGCAACCAAACGAAAGCTTTTCCAGAGGCTGATGACACTGATCGTGATCATGTGGGAGATTTTGCATGTACTCAAAGTGTTTAAAAATCTGACTTGTAGACTGTTGTTTTGAATTTACTTAATTTATCAGGATTCTTAGTATTTTGAGATATATATATTTTTTCAGTTGCTATGTAGTGATTAACAAACATCAATATTTTTCATTTCATTTTAGTACTTTAGCACAGTTGTGCCAAACTTATTTTTTAATGTGAAGTTTTCGTGGCTGATGTGAAGCTCAGCTGCTACTCCACGATGAACATGAATTTAAAACGTGGTTTATTTACATGTTTAGGAGTATTTTTTAGTTTCTGAGAGTTCGGCTGTGATTGCTTTACGAGTCGGACCTTGTGCACTGGTTGTAGTGGTGAACACTGTATCTATTTAAAGACTGACAGGTTGAGAAGACGTATTTTTGCCTACTGTACAAGTTTGTTTTCTTGGTGTTCCCCCTTTAAAGTCTTATATTTTTTCTACATCGGTTTAAACTGAAACTCAAAACAAAGAAACTCAATCACATTCTAATAACTGCATGACCTTGATGAAAACAAAACATTGAAGACATGTGAGAATTGATGTTATGTGAACATTTTTGCCGTCACAATTTCTTGCATAATGTTTCAGAGTGAAATTGTAGTAGATGACGTAGGGCAAAACATCCAACCAGCCAAATGAATTGTTCGTTTTGTTGTCGTGTTCGTGTACTGCTGCTGTTGTTGTTAATTTCTGAGATCAAGAACTACCTGATTGAAACACCTCACGCCTGCGCTGCTGCTGTCAGATACTGAAACCGATTATTTTCAGTTGAGGTTGAAAGGGAAGTCTTACACAAGGGGAGTTTTTATTGGAAACGGTCTACTTTGTCTTTGTGTTTTATTTTATGCTACACGTCTGCATGAGCTTTCAACATGTATTGGGAGTATCTTCTGAGAAAAAAAGTTAGCTATAATCGTATCACCTTCTTTACATCAAAAGTGGCCCATCAGAGCATAAATATCCTGTTCTTACATATCGTAGACATGCAGCTCAGCTGGCATCTACACATGGTGACCATCGAACGCCTTCAGCAGTGCTTTGTTATTTAATTAACAAATGGCCTGGAGATTTTGTGATCGATCAGCCCTTGTCGTGCTGAAGCGTTTTGGTTTCTGGTGATAGTTTTGATTTAGTTAGCTGTCGGTGAGCTTTCAGTCATCAAAACAATCTCTGAAACTCGTCTAAAATCTGTCTTTGCAATACAACTGTCTTCCTGTAAGTTCAGATTTATTCACCAATAAATCTTGACTGAAATGTGCGCTTGTTTTTGTATGTGAATTACTTGGTTTTGTGACTTTTAATCTTCTAATCTTGCAAATTCCTACTTGATATCTTACAATTCAGACCTTTTCCCCTCGGAATCCTGAGTTTACGTCTCACAATTGTGACTGATTTCTCTGAATTCTGAATCTAAATTTTGCCCCCCGTAATTCTGGGTTTACTTCTCGCAAGTCTGATTTTTTCCTCAGAATTCCAAGTTTACATCTTGGAATTGTGAAACTGTATTGGATTATTTTTCTCAGGCTTCTTAGTTAAAATTTTATTTTATTTATTTATTTATTTTTTGGAATTCCGAGTTTACATTTTGCAATTCACATTTTTTTTTCTTGAAATTCTGTTTAAATTTTACAATTTTGACTTTTTACTTAGGATTCTGGGTTTAAATTTCAGAATTCTTATTTCTCGTAAGTCCGAATTTACTTCTTGCAAGTCTGACTTTTTTCCTCAGAATTCTGAGGGGGTCTTTTTTTGCCCGGAAGTTTGTTTACATTTCGCAATTCTTCTTTTTTTTTTTGACTCTGAATTCTAAGTTTTGAAATTCTGACGTTTTTCCTCCGAATTCTGAGTTTATTTCTCACAAGTCTTGACATTTTTTCTTGGAATGGAGTTTACATTTAAAAATTCTAAAGAGTTTACATCCTGCTATTCTGACTTTTTTTCTCAGGATTCTGGGTTTAAATTACACAATTCTTACTTTTTTCTCAGAATTCCAAGTTTACGTTCTATAATTTTGCCTTTTTACTTTGGATTCTAGGTTTAAATTTCAGAATTCTTATTCCTCGGAAGTCCGAATTTACTTCTTGCAAGTCTGACTTTCTTCCTCAGAATTCTGAGGGGGTTCTTTTTTTGCCTGGAAGTTTGTTTGCATTTCGCAATTCTTATTTTTTTTTTCCTCTGAATTCTAAGTTCTGAAATTCTGACGCTCTTCCTCAGAATTCTGAGTTTATTTCTTGCAAGTCTTGACATTTTTTCATGGAATGGAGTTTACATTTAAAAATTCTAGAGAGTTTACATCCTGCTATTCTGACTTTTTTTCTCAGGATTCTGGGTTTAAATTTCACAATTCTGAGTTTACATCCCACAGTTGACTTTTTCCCTGAGAATTTCAAGTTTATTTCTTGGAAGTCTCACTTTATTTCCACAGAATTCTGAGTTTTTTGCCCAGAGATCTGTGTTTACATTTTGCAATTCTGATTTTTTTTCCTTGGAATTCCAAGTTTACTTCTTGCAAGTCTGACTTTTTTTCCTCAGAATTTTATTTTTTTTGCCTGGAAAACTAAGCTTGCATTTGGCAATTCTGAATTTTTTCCTCAGAATTCCAAGTTTACTTCTTGCAAGTCTGACTTTTTTTCCTCAGAACTCTGTGGAAAATTCTGGCTTTTTTCTTGGAATTCCGAGATTGCATCTCGCAATTCTGACTTTTTCTCTGACTTCTAAATTTACATCTTACATGTCTGAATTTTTAACCTTGGAATTCCGAGTTTACATTTTGTTTACACAATTCAGATTTTTTTTTCACTAAATTCTAAGTTTAAATTTTACAATTCTGACATTTCGCTCAGAATTCTGAGTTTACGTTTCACAAGGCTCAGTTTGCATCTTGCAATTCTGACTTTTTTCTGACTGAAAAAAGACTGGATTCTGAGAATTAAGGCCTCTCTCACTCTCTATACACACACACACACACACATTTTATTCCTTGGCAGAAATAAGCTTCCATAAATGTTATGTTGTTGTGGGTAAAAAAACAACAACTAATGAGTGGAAAAAAAAATTAATGTGAGACCAACAGCACATTAGGCAAAATAAAAGAAGCCAGTTTATTACGCTGACCAACTGGGTTTAGTCAGTTCAGGATAAATACATTTTGGGGTAAGAATGTCGACAACACAAAAGAACCCTGCTCAACCCTGAGATTAAGATCAGAAAAGATGTAACATTTGAGCAAAACAATGCAAACAAAAACATTTCTGGTACATTTGGTATGAAGCTAACAAGTTAGACGAGAAAAAAAAAAAAGAAAAAAAAAGACATTTACACAAGATTTATACAGATACAGTCCTGAACAAAAGGTATGGCACACAACACTAGTACATTAACACAGACATGAGCAACACCACATGAATCAACCTCTTGATGCACAAGCTGCCAAAGTACATCAGACTGCATTTGGCACAGATTCCAGATTTATCTTAAACTTTGGACAAAAATATTGACATAAATATTCTGTACACATGATGTGTTGTTTAATGCACTGTACATTTACAGAACAAGTCTCAAAATCCTGATCTCTTTCAAACAAAACAAGTGCTTCCTGGATAAAAGACATAAATATACTGATAGTGATTTGTCTTAGCAAGGCAAATGAATAAACTGACTTTTAAAAAAGAATTACAGATTAACAAATTGCATCAAAACATTTCAGTTGAAAGGAAATCCTTCGTTAAGTGCACCTGAAGTTACAAATCCATAAGATGCTTTTTGAACCCAAAAGATTACTTGTTTTAAAACTTTCCTACTTTCTGATGGCATCAAGGTGATATGTCATTACTAACGCAGGCTTATCATTTACACTAGTTAACTGTCTACAAAATATAGATTATGTAGAGGAGACGCATGTAAGTGCATAGGACTAACGAGAAAATCCACTGGCTGTGGTTCAAAGGAAGTTATATTTAGATATCTGATGAACTGGATCACTAAAATTCAGCATTTACAAGAAATGTTTGCATGTGAATTATACAATTAATGTAACTGAAAATGAACATTAGATACTTAATGTTCACAAGTTCTCAGAGCGTCTTCCGCACTTCATGTCGCAAGTGTGTAAATGTGCTGATATATGGGAAGAAACAGATTATCATTCAAGAAAAAGATTAAGAAACACAATAACTTTGGGCTTGAATTATAAAGCCAATATACTTATATTAAACAAAAAGAAATCATGCGTTCCCATTTTGTACACAAAGTGCCCTTCAGAATTGCTTGCTAGCTGTTGGTTTCCTTCTTTGACAAAGAGCTAAACATTTTTCATGACTAGATGCCAAGTGAATTATAATCGACAAGCAGTATATTTAAAATTCAGCTGATAAGATTAATTTTCTTCATAAATTAAGACAATGAAAAAAGATTTGAATTTACAAATAAACAAATTACTCAGTGCCAACATATAAATATGACGCACTTATTTTGTAAAATCAAACTGGCAAAAAAGACGAGCACATGTTTGTGCTGTGGTTCAGGATTGGTGGATTCGTCTTCTCCTCGAGCCCCTTAAATGTGCAATTCACTCTGACTTTCCCCACAGTCACAACTAACCTCGCAAAACGACTTTGTTTTTAGTGTGAGTCTCGCAAAGTGCCATTTGTGTGATAGTGACGGATGTTTTGAGCAGTGCAACAGCAAAATTATTAAGGTGTATGGGTGTTGGCCTGTTCTGTCTGAAGGTCCCGTGGCCGGCGCTCACAGGAACACTGGAGTTAGAGATCAACTGCACTCTATGAGGACAGAGAGAGATTTACAATGAAATACTGCATTTGCTGGAATATAAATTGTGCTTTTTATCATCTGAAATGTGCTATGACTTATATAATGCAATTAACATCAAGCACGCAAAACACGTTAACAATCAAATGTGACCCTGGACCACAAAACCAGTCTTAAGTCGCCGGGGTATATTTGTAGCAATAGCCAAAAATACATTGTATGGGTCAAAAATATTGATTTTTGTTTTATGCCAAAAATCATTACGATATTAAGTAAAGATCATGTTCCATAAAGCTATTTGGTAAAATTACTACTGTAAATATATCAAAACTTCATTTTTGATTAGTGATATGCATTGCTAAGAACTTCATTTGGACAACTTTAAAGGTGATTTTCTCAATATTTTGATTTTTTTGCACCCTCAGATTCCAGATTTTCAAATAGTTGTATCTCGGCCAATATTGGTCTATTAGAGCAAGCCATACATCAATGAAAAAGCTTATTTATTCAGCTTTCAGATGATTTATAAATATCAATTTGGACAAATTGACCCTTATTACTGGTTTTGTGGCCCAGGGTCACAAGTGCTATTCATTAAAAACAATATTTATTTTGACAGGGTTTCTGCAGGTTTTATCAACCAGTCTGGCTTTAGAAGTCTTATTTCTCAGATAGGTCCTTCGAGGTATCTTGGAGGGGTGAGGCGTTCAAGTCACAACATCTAGCTAATGGGGTGCCTCAGGGCTCAGTTCTTGGACCGCTTCTCTTCTCTGTCTACATTGCATCACTAGGTTCTGTCGTTTCAAAACTTTTTGGCTTTTAATATCACTGCTATTCTGATGACACTCAACTCTACCTCTCATTCCATCCTGATGATCCAACGATAGCTGCTCACATCTCAGCATGTCTAACAGACATTTCTTGCTGGATGAAGGACTATTGTCTTGGTTTTGATTGCTTCTATTGTCCTCAAAAGCATCTGCTAAATGACTAAATGTGAACATCTTGTATTTTCAACACTTCAAAGTTTGAAAATACAGCTTTCAACTTGTGGCATGTGGGAAATGCACTGTACAAATAAACCTGTTTATTATTTATTCACATTGTTTATTCACATTGAGAGACTGGAACTAAAATCTATGTTCATAGCATTTATAATGTCTGTAAACTGGCCTGTTTTTCTCCTCTCAACAATGCAATTTCGACTTTTTTTTGTGCTCAAACCTTGCATAGCATCCTCTTTCTCCTCTGTCACCTGTTGATTTGATGATATGATGATCCTTTAATGGACTTGTTCTAATGCATCAGACAAGAAAAAAAATGAGAGATTCACAAAAAGTACAAGTTTGTAATATTTAGCATCTTAATTATAAAACATTCAAATGAAAACAAATGCATAAATCAAATAATTTAATATTTTTGTTAACTGCCATCTAAAACATTTCATATACCTTGTGCTTCCTGCATTTCATTGAGAAATTATCCTCATTTAACACACAACCTATAAAAACAGAAAGAAAACAATTAATTTTGAAAGGCATAGGGTGTACAGTACTAGAAAAACAAGATAGTAGTAAAAAAAACAATTTCTAGTGCTCCTCCAATGCAATTATCACAAAGAGCTTTGTCATTTTGATGTCTTTTCCACTTTAATACAAGTTATAGCACCAAATAAAAATGAATGAACAACAGAAGGCATGTTGAAAGACACAGTATAACTTACTGAAATGCGTCAAGCCTCATATAATCACTCAATCAGCATTTCATCCCAAAAGAATGACTTCAAATAAAACAAACTGTGAACAATGTCACTTAACGTTGTATTTACCTCAGATAAGTTAACCAGTGTTTAAAGAAAAACACTAGAGGGAGCTTGTTTACTGTTAATTATATATGCATGTTTGATTAAATATGTCATGAAGACAAGTTTTTATAAAAGCTACCTAATGCACAGTTGAATTATATTCAAACAATTTATTTGAGTGTGATTATTATATCTGAAAATAAATAACATTGAATACAATAGTGTTGTTGGTTATTTTAACCTTTACAATGTAACAATGTAACAACTGAGATGGTTCCCTGAATAGTTTACAGTATTTGGTTGGGAGAAATTAGTTTTTTCCTTAGGAAAACCAAACTATTGGTATTGGCATCAGTGTCTGCAGATTATTCTGAATAATCAGCTATAGGTATCAGCTGAGAAAGTTCATTTCTAATATGTATTTCATGCATCTCTAATATGATGAATATTTCATTCATCTCTAATTTGTATATTTGGGGATCAGTAATTTTTTTCTTCGAAAAAAATCATACTTTTATTGAGCAAGGGTGTACTAAGTAAAGACTTTTTAAAAAGATTTCTAGAAATAAATACTGTTCTTTTTAAACTTTATTCATTAAAGAATCCTGTATCACAGGTTCCAAAAAAATATTAAGCAGTACAAGTTTCCAACATCAATAATAAATCAGCATATTAGTGATTTTTGAAGACACTGAAGATCACTGGTGTAATGATGCTAAAAACTCTGCTTTGCATCACAGAAATAAATCATATTTTAAAGTATATTAAGATAAATTGTAATAAAATTTAAATTGTAATAATATTTCACAATATTACAGTTTTTTTCTGTATTTTTAAACAAATAAATGCAGCCTTCATGAGCAAAAGAGACCTTTTTAAAAACACTAAAAATTTTACTGATCCCAAAATTTTTGAATGTCAGTGTATATATCAGAAAATAGAAAACAAATCATGTATATACAGCAGGAGAGGATTTATGTTCTCAGATCTGTTCTGAATTTAATAACTGCTAAAACACCAACAGCTGACTCCACTTTTCCACTGGAAATTATATTTTTATATAAGTTTACATCATATCTTTCATGCACGGACAGATTTGCACGTTTTTTTTTTCTCTGTTGTGTTTCACACTGTTTCCATGTCAGTCTGACCACAAGTTTGAACATGTCTGCAAATGCAGACACAAAAACAGAAGTTAACAGGCAGATGGGCATCAAAATGCCTGTTTTGGACTACAATGCAACATGCAACAGAATGCAAAAGGACTGCAGATGACATACCAGACTGAAGCGCACACTTGTAGTGGTATTTGCTCGGGCAGCCTTTGAAAACACAACCCAATGTCGCTCCCCTTCTTTGACACGTTGAACAAACCTGGACAAACAAACAGTTGAGTGTCATTACCACAGGCTGCTGAGTGTTAAAGAATTTGGGTATCAAAAATCTTACCGACGCTTTGGCCAACCTGACCGCATTTTCCAGCCCGTACAGCTTTCCCCGAACCAGAAAGACGCCTGCGGACCATACCGCGCAGTCCTCGTGAAGCCAGTGCTCATTAGCGTCAAGAGGAACCACGGGAGGACTGAACCAATCGGTGGTGTCGCCGTCCGTCCTGGGTCTTTTAGATGAAGAAGGACCACTGGACAACTCACTATCACTAGTCCAAAAACACTCAGGAACACGTTTCCCTCTAAAAGACGAGTCCGAGTCACTATTATCCTCTTCCTGTGGATTACAAACCACTTTAGAGGGTGATTTGAAACCTTCAGGATAATACGGCCCATGCAAGTCTCCGAGGTCCATCGCATTGGCCGAGCCTCCGCAGAGACAGCAGACTAGGACGTCTCGCTGCGCGGCGTCCACGCAAACCCGTCCGTAATGCAACCCAGGCGTCGCCGGCATCACGCCAGTCACAAACCCGCCACACGCCCGCCGCTTTCCCTGCTTGATCCGGGCACTGTCCTCGGGATAGTTGACGACCGTACAGACCGGGAAGTCTTTAATCTGTACGCGCACATATGGCGTAAATGTGTCGTCTCGCACGTCCTTCTTCTCCTCCTTGTTTTTCAGACATTTGAGTTTGATTTCAGGTTCCTGTGGTGGGAAAAATGACGCACGCCCAACTTTGTGTTTCTTTTTCTTACGTTTGGCAGATTTCTTCTGACCTTGGTGAGCCATTGTTGGTTTCTGATGTTTGACTGGTACCGGATGAAGGTTTCTTAACCTCCTAGAGGTTTTTTTCTTTGTGCGTTGCACAAATGCATCTAAAGTCTTTGCAGAAGATGAGGTAGATAGTGTGGTTTTGCGTCTGCTTGAACGTCTGACCTCGGTTTCTTCTTTCTTCTTCTTTACATCCGCCACTTTGCGAATCCTTTCCAGCACATTTTTTTTCTTAGACTTGCTCGTCTGAACTTTTCTTTTGCATACGCGACTCGATCTGACGGGATGGAAGTCTTGAACAAAGGCTTCCATTCTTACACCTCGTCTAGCTCTCGGAGGCAGTCTTTTCCTCTCAAGCTTGTCGCTAGATGACAAATCATTGCAAGTTTTAGATGCATCCGTGTCATTTTGTTCTGCTGTTTTGAATGCATCTGTGTCGGTTTGTTCTGCAGATGCATCGTTGACATGCACAGACTCAGTGTTGCATGTTTTGTCAGTTTTCCCTGTTGGTGTTTCTGCCGATTCTGTTTCTGCTGCTCCTGCCATTGCAGAATCAAACTCCTCTTCTTGCTTTTCTCCACTTGGAGAGTTTGCAGTTTGCGGCAAAGCGAAAACATCCTCTGTCGGCTCTGCCGACGGAGACTCTGGATCCAACGGACTAACAAAGTCTTGGTTTAACGAAATGGCGAAGCCATCATTTGGTAAAACCACCGGCTCCTCAGATCTGGAGATGAGAAAGACAAGCTCCGGATTGGCGTTCCGATGCAAACCTTCTGCATTCATGCCACCATCCTCCGGAAATCCTCCTTCGAAGGGTCCAACGTTCCACAAGCCATTCGCAGCTCCGTTTTGAAGCTCGTCTACACTAATGGGAAATCTGCACTCGCCGGGTTCAGCTTGTAAAGACTTGAGTGTTTCCAAAGCCAGGTTTTCCACATCTTGCAAATCCGGAGGTTGTTGAAGGTAGCAGAACGCCGCTACATTTTCCACAACTTGAGCCGGAGACATAAAACCGAACTGATTGCACGCTGTCAATCCAACCGGTACGGACACCTGCTGGAGACAGTGTTGGTCCACCGAAAGCGCAGCATCTCCTGCATCCGTCACCAGCTTTCCGGGATCGTATGTGGCGGGATGCAGTGCAAACGCTTTGCCCAAGGAAGGAACGCCGTAGATAGGGGAATGCTCGGAGAAGACGTGCGACCGGCTCACGTAGGAGAGCGTGACAGTCGTGTTGGAAAACGCATTATCCGGTTGGATCTGGTCTGTGGGAAGTGGTAGCGGATCAGGGTCGGTTTCGGGAAGCAATATCCCATTGCTGGTCCCAGGGTTGACGAACCAGCCCGGCGTCTGGACGACGATGGGGTTGGCTTTCAGAAGGCATTCCTCGGCGTTCCGCGTCAGGTCGAAGATGTTAGGGAGGCTGCAGGAGGAGGACAGATCCTGTGGCTGTAGACCATCGGAGTCGCTGGGAGGCTCTTCCATATCAACTGAGAGCAGAAACAGAAGGGTCAGTTTATTAATATATCACCATAAAAAAAAAAAAAATTCAACTGACTGAAGTGCTTTGACAATAAAAACTGAATATTTCATAAAAATGAACTTTAAGAACTAAAGAACTAAAATAATAGTAATAAAAATAATAATTTTAAAAAATCAGATTCTCTCCACACCTGCTTATACGCCAAATTAAAGAAACAGGTTTTTAATTTGGATTTGAAAATCGCTGGAAGCAGCATGATGCAATGTTATTAATACAACACCAAAAAAAATAAATAAATAAAATGCAACTGACCAAAGTGCTTTGACAATAAAAAGTAAATATTTAAAATTTTATTTAAAAAGTTGACAAAAACGCAAGAGCTACAATAATAATGTAAAAATAATAAAATTGGAAACAGATTCTCTCCACAGCTGCTCATATGCCAAATTAAAGTTTGAAAAATCACTGGGAGGTTTTTCCATATCAAATGAGAACAGAAACATGAGGGAAATCATGAGGGTAAATTATTATTATAGCACCATTATAAAAAATGCAATTTGACTGAAGTGCTTTGACAATATAAATTTAATAAAAATTACATTTAAAAAGTTGAAAAAAATAAATATATAAAATAATAATAATAATAATAAAATTGGAATCAGATTCTTTCTACAGCCGCTCATATTCCAAATAAAAGGAACAGGTTTTTAATTTGAATTTGATTTGATATAAAATTTATTTATACAAAATTCACCATTAAAAACAATGCAAGTTGACTGATGTGCTTTGACAATAAAAATATGTATTAAAAAAACTGGCAAAAAAGCAAAAGCTAAAATAACAACAAATAATAAAAAAAATACATAATAATTTTAAAAAAATGCAGTAGTCAACCTTTGAAGTGGATCAAAACCTTTCATCAAAGATGTCCTAAAACCAAAACAAATACCCGTTCTTGACTTTATTGTAGTCAAATAATAAAATTAATGAAGCTGGTCACATGCCAAATAATATAAATAGGTCTTCAAATTGGATTTGAAAATGCTTAAAATTATGTTAATGTTGCTCTAAGTTATCAGCATGACTTCGCTGCATTTTTGAACCACTTCAGATTCATGCAATCAGTGTTGGAGACGTTTGCACCATAACGGAAATATTACGCAAGAGCTACTGCGCATTGTAGCACTTGCTTAGAAAAGACAAGCAGGCATAATAAAGTTATTACTATATTGATAGATTAAATGTCTATATACCATGTTTTCTATGTATTATATACCAAATTATGAGATATGACTTTTCTTTCATGGTATATGACTTTTGTGGCACTTGCTCAAAAACAAAACAAACAAAAAAAAAAACAAGAATAGACTAAAAGATCTTTGTAGTCACACTTGTGACCTTGGAAATTATTATGAAATTAAATAATGTGGCACTGGAAATGAATAGCAAATATGAAAATACAAAACAATTTTTGGGTACAATCTACAAATCAGCCACAATGAAGAAGTTTTTGATAATATATTATTTTACATATAAAAATGTGCTAAATGGTGCCAATTTGGAGGTGAACACCGTGTAGCACTGAAATACCTTCAAAATACAAAATATTAAAGGATAAATATTACTGAAATAAATACAAGCACATTTCATTATTAAGAAATAACGCTTGCTTGTTTTTTCGATATGTTAATACTGATCAGAAGGTTAATATTTGCCACGGTAATGAACGATTACTATATTTGTATCTCAGAGTATGTTAATATAGACCACAGTTAATATGTACCATGGTATTTACACAGTACTGCATAAAATACCGTACTACTGTACTTCAGTTTAGTGTCTGGATACTTTATAAATCACGATTGTACTCCTGTATTTGGTGTAAAATCACAAATTCATGATGAGGCCTTAATTAAAGCCCATAACAGCCTATTTTATTGACTGTATTCATGTTAAAGCGCTTTAACTGATTTATTAGCGCATAAACTAACACTGATTACATGAACAGTATAGAATAGTAATAGAATAGTAGAACAGTAATAGACATAGTATCTCTCATTATAATCTGGATAACATCCAGAACTGTCAAACACATCCAAACCAGATTTAATCCGGGTTCGTCAGTTCTTCATGCGTCGCTTTACCTGTGCTGTGATTCTGTGTCGCTTTTCCGTCTTGCGTTTGTTATGCTAACGTTAGCATAGCCGGTTGGTAGCCTGCGAGCTAATATACATTCTGACGACAATAAATACCGCTCAGCTACGCGTCCAGCAAACGTACGTCGTTATGAAACCCAATTAAGCGGCGCAATTAATCAGAGAAACGCGCTAGCAAAGCGCCGCAGGCTCCCCTTAGCAATGCGAGCTAAACAAAGAGCGCGCGGGCACAGACTCACCCGAGCAGATGCATTTATTCACGAAACCATCGCAAACTCCATCCTACTGGAACGAACACACACTCTTTCAGGTGCGACTGCGTCTGTTTGAGTAGAGTGTGGAGTTTGGACTGAATAATACATGAAACGGGGGCTTCTCATACTTTTGGGCTCCAGTGGTTTTGGTCACTGCTGCGTTGCTGCTGCTGCTGTCAGAGTCATGATGAGCCATTGCGCAGCATTATGGGACGTGTTGTAGTCAGTCCATTGAACAGTGTAGTTATTATGCGACACAAGCTTGGTGTTTTTAATGTTTGTTAAAGAAGTCTCTTCTGCTCACCAAGCCTGCATTTATTTGATCCAAAATACAGCAAAAGCAGTACAATTGTAAAATATTTCTACTATTTAAAATAACTGGTTTCTATGTAAATATACATTTTAAAATATAATTTATTCCTGTGATCAAAGCTGAATTTTCAGCATTATTAGTCCAGTCTTCAATGTCACATGATCCTTCAGAAATCATTATAATTTACTTTTCAAGAAACATTTTATTATTATCATTATCAATATTTAAAACGGTTGAGTATATATTTATATAGTTTTTCAGGATTCTTTGTTAAAGGGGTCATCGGATGCAAAGTTCACTTTTTCATGTTGTTTGAACATTAATGTGTGTTGGCAGTGTAAGTACAAATCTACCCTATAATGATAAAAATCCATGCAGCGGTTTTTAATTAATCTGTAAAAATAATATTGCCTTTTTCAAATCGAGCCATTCTCAGACGCCTGTTGTTGTGCCGTCACACCCACAGAGGACACTCCCACGATAGTTGATTGACATGAGTGTCTTACCTTAGACCAGCTGTAACAGTCCGACCTCCATTATTTCCATGCCGGAGAGGGATGTCAGTTAGACGAGAATATCTCCGATTGAGCGATTGAGGTGTTGTGTTGCTGGATGTAATAATGAACGTAGTGGTTGTCATTTACTCCAGACATCTGAGCCGCTGAAGATGCAGTGGATTACATTTGTTTGTGAAGGGAATGCGCCTCCCGATCTACATATATCTGTCTATGTTCGCGCGAATCATTCATGATCAAGCTTCACTTATAGCAGAAGTGAATTTAAGGGGTTTTTAATGTACCTCTGCAATCACTTTCCTAATACTGCGCTAGTTAGCAAATTTAGCGGCTAAAATAAACAGGCTCGTCACTCCACAGAGAGAAGAGAGGGGCGGGGCCAGCAGAGCTCATTTGCATTTAAAGGAACGACCCCTTAGAATGGGATACGTTTTGCAGAGCTGATTTTGACAAGGTAAAAAGGGTGTTGTTTTACAAAACCATTTAGAAATTTTAACCAAAGTATATTGTGGACTTTTCATTAAGACCCTAAAGAATCATATCCACCTGTGGAAAATGAGCATCCAATGACCCCTTTAAATAGAAAGATCCAAAGATCAAAATATAAAGTTTTTATAAAAAGCTTTTGTAACATTATACACTATACCATTCCAAAGCTTGGAGTCAATATAATTTTTGGGGCTAAAGAAATTATAGAAATTAATACTTTTATTTAGCAAGGACGCTTCAAATTGATCAAGAGTGATGATAAAAACATTTCTTTTTCAGATAAATGCTGTACTTCTGAACTTTCTATTCATCAAATCAACTTTCATCTTTTCAACTTTCTATTACTCAGCTTTTTCAACATAATAATAATAATAATAAATGTAAAAAAGAATTTTTTTTTTTGCACAGTAAATCAGAATATTAGAATGATTTCTGAAGGATCTTTTAACTGAAGTAATGATGCTGAAAATCTTAGGAATAAATTATGTTTTAAAATATATTTAAATAGAAAACAGTTATTTAAAATAGTAAAAATATTTGTTTTTTCTGTACTTCAGATCAAATAAATGCATGGCTACTTTAAAAAACATTTAAAATCTTATTGTTCAGAAAAACAAAACGAACAACAAAAACAAAAAACACCTTTTTTCAAATATTAAAATAGTTTGCTCATATATTATATTTACTGATTTCTCATGATTTTTCTCATGATTTTTTAAAATGATCCTTTAGCCATAATTAATGTGCAATTAATGATTGGCACATCTTAATAAATAAGAGTGAAAATTTGAATTTATTCACAGCCCTAAATGTCATATAATTTCATTTATAAATACATGACTTATGATAATACAATATAAATGATATCAAAAATACAGGGTTCCTGCAGGTTTTGTGCAAGTAAATTAAGACTTTTTAAAGACCTTTTTTTAAGACTGTATTATCAGACTGTATTATCAATGCTTTATAAGTTGCACATATAACTTTCAACAGATTTTTATTTCTTTTTTATTCACTAAAAAAAAAAAACAAACAAACAAAAAAAAAACACTAGAATATGAAAACAACTTTTACTGGATGAAAGTGAATACCTTACTCAGTATTTCTCTTGTTTTCCAGTGCAAATCTGTTTAAAGATTCATAAATCAAGATACATTTACTTGAGAAGCAACATGACAGAAGATATTAAGTCTTGTTTTATGAGAAAGGTCAAAATTAAGTGAGTTTATGATTAAAACAAGAACAAATATTCCTTGAAAATCAGTGCAAAGAAAATTAAAAAACTAATTTTTTTGCAAATATTAAAATAGTTTACTCATGAATTTATTATTGTAAATTACAATTAATTTAATTAATCAATTCATCATTTAATATAAATTTCCCTGATTGTTCTTGATCGATTTGGCACATCATAATAAATAAGAGTGATTTTTTTTTATTTATTCACAGCCCTAATTGTCATATCATTTGATTTATAAATACACAACTTACAATACAATATAATACAGGGTTCCTGTAGGTTTTCTAAGTAAATTAAGACTTTTAAAAGACCTTTTTAAGACCAAGTAAATAATTTAAGGAATAAATTGAATGTATTATCAATGCTTTAAGTGTTGAAAATATAACTTCCAACAGATTTCTATTTTTTTATTAAATAATAATAATAATAATAATAATAATAATAATAATAATCCAACCACTGGAATATGGGAACAATTTTTACTGGACCTTCTGATCACAATTCACAAAATTGAATAAATACCTTATATATACCTCAATATTTATCTTGTTTTTCAGTGCAAATATGTGATAAATCAAGATACATTTACTAGAAAAGCAAAATGACAGAAGATACTGAGTTTATTAAATCAGAAATGGATCAATATGAAGTGCGTTTATGATTAAAACAAGAACAAATATCTGCCAATGGACTTCCAAAAAAATAAAAATAACTTTATCTGAATTAAGTATAAACTCACTTCTTTCATTTTCTCAGTAAATAAACAAGACAATTTCTTCCTTATTTAATCTTGATGTAAAGATGTTGCAACATTCACCGCAATCATTTTCAATGACTTTCCGTTCTCGTAATAAATGACAGATTAATGAACAGAGGGTGCAAAAATATTTATTGCTAATAAACCTGTTGTCAGTTCGTGTACATTTGCGGTATATTTACAATAATGTATAGATGAATGGAAATGTGAGACAAAAATTCATAACATTTAAATAAATACAAAGGACTGCCACTGAACAACACTACAGACTTTATCAGCTCGAAGAAACAAACAAACAAAAAAAAAAAAAGAAAGAAACCTCCCATTCACGTGAGTGGACCATTATTCCTTATATAAATTTGTTAATATTCTTTAGAGCAGCCCAAACCCTCCCAAGGTCTGTTCCTGTGTGTTTTACAGTCATCAGAAATGGTTCTTTATTTAACTCACCCAGAGATGCTGCAGAGGGTCAGCGGTTAATGATGCAAGCCTCGACTAAATGCAGCTATTTTATGCATCCCATTTCACTAAAACAATAAAGAGCTGGAGGCGACGCGCAAAACCGTTCCAAGCTGCTGCCGGTTAACGCACCGATAATCTGTAGTGTCGAGTCGTTACGTGGGTTAACTTCCTCCACTTCACACAAACTAAAGAGTTAAAACAGTAGCTTACACAGTCGTGTTTAGTGTACGCATAATAGATGCTTCATTAAAAACAAGGTATTTACATTAAGACATGGCAATGAAAACAAACCAACAACGTCACAGTAACTGAAGTGCATGAAATCCAGACTATAGACATAAAACTCAAACTTCATACCATGTTTAATATATGCTGTAGCTGTGACCAGTGTGTCTCTAAGTGATTAATTACTGGGCTAAAATACGCGGCTCTTTATTAACATGCAGCGAGGCCGGTCCACGCGTCCGTGTCAAAAGTCCTTAGTGTCCTTGTTGTCAAACAAGTGAAGTCTCTGCTCTGCCGTCAAACCTTCCTTCAGACTCTGGAGACGCAAACAGACACACAGAGATACTCAAATATCATGTTTCGGAGCTTGTCGATAAATGCCACATTCAAACAGGGTTTCTGCAGGTTTTAGGATGGTAAATGTACAATTTTCTTTTTTAAGATTAACCAAGTCTGGTTGTGATATTGATCAAAATAAAGTGAGTTTATGATTAAAACAAAACCTGCAAGGGGAGTCTGAAATATCAACTTCATTCAAAAGCAAAAGTTTTCACACCCCACTGAAAGATATTTGTTTTAATCATAAACTCAATTGTGTTCAGTTTACTAGAAAACAATTTTTTTGCATCTTTAGTAAATGCATCTTGATTTAAGGATGTTTAGATGCGAAACAAGACAAAAATACTGAAGAAGATATTCATGTTTTGCAGTGCATGCAGCATTTCATGCTATAACATGAAATTAATACTTTCTGCTCTAATTTTTGTTTGTGGAAAGGCAAATGAAGACTAAAACCTGTGAAACCCCTGTTCAAAGTAACTTAAACAAAAACATATTGCTTTAAAAAAAAAAAAAAAAAGTATTATCTTCATTACAAATCCCTGCTTTTTCATTGCATTTAATTCAGTGACCTCAAGAAGCACTGGCAGTAGTGCCACCAACAACCTCCAGTGACACACACACACACACAAACACACACATGCCGTGAACCACCGCGACCACTCCTGTGAAACTCAATGAGTCTGTTTGAAATATGAACGAAAGATTTCCAGCAATGCACGTGGAAATGCCCTTGAGTCCATGAGACGTGTGTCTGATGAACATGAACATATGACATGAACAGCCCTTCATTCAGCAGGATCACATGCATCACGGTAGAAAATAATGCAATCTGTTTGTCTGTTAATGCATGAACTAGAGCTGGGCGATGTAGCCAAAGATATAATTGCAATAATCACAATATTAATTTAGTATTAATGGGAAGGCAATGCTTGCACATGTTTGTTAGAGCTTGAGAATGAAGGTAAACTCGTTTGTTCACAATCAAACTCCACAGAGTAAGATGCCTTTTAATTTAGGGCCCCAAACTTTATTTTATTTTATTTCCCCTAAATCATGTTTTTCCATGAATTTTTTACTGGATTCTGTTTTATGATTTAATATAAATTTATTTTAAAAATATCATTTAAAAACTTTAACCACTTAATTTTTTTTTTTTACAATGTGGCCAAATATACCATCACAATATCATTATAATAAATTAAATAATAATTTAATTTAATTTAATTTAATAATTTCCCTAAATTACATTTTTCATGATTTTTTTTATAGATTCTATTTTATATACACTTATCTATTTTTAATACAAATGTATAATCAAAAATGGTGTCTGATGAAATTAATGAAACTTTAACCATTTAATCAATCTTCTGAAAATGTAAACAAATGAAAATCTAACAATTTATTTATTATTTTATTATTTTTTTATTTTTTTACAATGTGGCCAAATACCATAACAATATCATAATACTCACAATATTCATTTAGCATTAATGGGGAAGAAAATGCATACACATTTGTTAGAGCTTGAGAATGAATGTAAACATCACTCATTTGTTTGCAATAAAACTCCACAGAATAAGACAACGTTTAATTTAGGGACCCATTTAATTTAATTTAATTGTTATTTTTAATTGTTATTTTTAATTTAATTTTTTATATTTTTATTTTATTTAATTTTATTTTATTTTCCTAAATTGTTTTTCATTAATTTTTTTTCTAGATTCTATTTTATGACGCAATACAAATTTATTATCAAAAATGGTGTCTGATGAAATTAATGAAACTTTAACCATTTAAATCAATCTTCTGCAAATGTAAACAAATGATTATTCTTGTCAAATAAAATGGATGCAAAAATATCTTGGTTTTTGATTATAGGATATTCCATAAAAACAATATTATTTGTACTCTGAAAGTGCATTTTAGTTTACAATAACAATGTAATTCAGTCATAATTTCATCTAGCTAAACTGAACTTTATTTTGTCAGTTTGTAGTGAAAATCAAGTTTTAGTGTGTACTTGACAATAGTGATGGGAGTAAAAAAAAACAACAAAAAAAAAAACAAACTTTACAATGCTTGAAATCAACTGAACTAATTGCCTTGCAAAATGATTCACTATTTCGAAGCGCTCAAAACTCCTCACGCTTGTCAGACGTCAAATGCAACAAAAACTCAGGCCAAACACTGCAAGAAAACTTTACAAACCCATTGCAAATGTCTTAATGAAAGTATAGTTTATTAAATAGAATTAAGTACAAAGTGTTTGTCTTTAGACAGCAATTGAAACAATATGCTACTTTTGTGAACGTGTGACGAAGGCTGACACGGAACTTAAAGTCATTATTATTGTTTTCCTAGCAGGCAAAAAGTATTTTCATCGCTTCATAACACTAGGGTTGAACCACTAATGTCACATGGACTGTTTTAACCATGTCCTTACTACCATTTTGGGCCATAAAATATTTAAGTTGCATTGCTGTCTATGCAGAGTCAAAAAAACTTTCGGATTTCGGAAACTTTCACTGTGATTACACTACTGGCTTAGCTCGATTGTTTTCTGATATTAACTGAAATAAACTAAAAAAAGATTATGTTTTTTGAATTGCGTGAATTTTGCGTGAAAAGATATGTGCTTACTTCTTAGATACATTGTCTTTTAATAATTCAAGCACTTTTTAAGTACTTTTTAAGGAATATTGTTATTTTGAAGTGTTTTCCAGGCTTTCAATTTCAAAAAGTCAAAGTACTTCATCCAAGTACTTCAAGCACTTAAGCACCTTGTATGAACCCTGTTATCATCATTTTATCATGATCTCAATATGACTTGGTTTATCGCCCAGCCCAAGCATGAATCCCTCTGAATGATGCACAGGGAGTTCAGCGCATTCGCTCCCTTCTAAGGGCTTTTACCTAAAATCAGAAGTCAAAGGTCTTCAGGTTTAGTCTTTAGCTGTCCCAGGGCATGTCACGATTCACAGACTGGGAACAGAGGGAAAAACAGAGGAAACACACACACACACACACACACACATACACACACAGGACTGTGTGTTAGAGGAGGGAATGTGCAAAAGACATTGTCTTACCGCTACCTATCAGGCTTTTTCCTGGGCAACAAAACAGCACACACACAGTTCAGTTCTTAACTGTTCACAAGCAGAACTTGCTGTATTTTTGGTTAATGGCAATAACGTGTTGCCCTGAAGGTGGCAGTGTGAGCTTAACTAACACTTATTCAACACCAGAGGACTGGATGTGTGTCTGGAAACCTACCTTTGATCTCATGGTGCGTTCGGAGCGTTTGGCTGCTGCGGCCGCCATCTTTAAAATGTCAGGATTGCTCTTTGACTTCATGATATCTGAAAGACACGACAGCTGGCTGGTTCATAACATGCATGTGAATGTATTTAAGCGTGGGTTGATTTCGAGGCGAGGGTCGTACCGTAACCGCCACGCTCCACGTCCTCCAGCGTGGGTTCCCCCAGTGCATCATGGGCCTGCTGCAGCTGTTCGCGCAATCGGCTCAGATCGCGCTCCGCTTTGGCCCGCACGATGCTCAGCTCCGTGTAGATGTCCTTATATTTATCGGTTGCATATTTTTTATCCTACGAAGACATGTGGCGCAGGTTATTAAAAAGGTCTTACATGTTCTTAAGAATCTGGTTTTAAAACTCTTCAGGCAAACATGAAGGTGCAGCACTTACTCTTTGGGCAGTTTGGAGCTCATCTTTTAAAGAGTTGATCTCCTGCTTCAGATACTGCACTTCTGACTCCTTTACCCTCAACATTACCTGTAAACACAGGCAAGACGATGAGCTTTTCATTCCCAGGATGCTGTGGAGAAAGAGTGAGACATAAAGGGAAGAAACAGACCTCTAGCTCGTACAGCTCCTTCCCCTGTATGACCCCGCCAGCGTCTCCGCCGTCCTCACTTGTCATCGATCGCATCTTAGTGATCTCAGCCGCCAGACGATTGTTCAGCTCCTGCATTAACAGACAAGCAGCACAAATTAGGGAGACAAAATCAGATCTGAAATGGATTTATTTGGGCTAAGGTCATGGTTTACCTGCAATGGTCATTTTGACTGCAAATTTTGTTTTAGTTTTAATAAATCTTTTGTCTAATGTCATTTATTTTTAGTCATCTGACTAAAAAACATTTTAATTTTAGTAGACTAAAGAGAAAACATCTATTTACCTGTTAATATGAACGATATTAAGGGTTGATTACGCAATACAGACACAGATTTAAATGTTGTAACATAACATGCCTTTATTTGTTTTAAAATGAAATAAAACTAATTTTCTTGAAGAAACAACATGATCTTCCTTTCAATAAAAGACCAGTGGTTATATATGCTTTCTTCATAACAACTTGCTTATGTCGTTCTTCATTCTTTTAAGCAAACATATGTGACCCTGGACCACAAAACCAGTCTTAAGTCGCTGGGGTATATTTGTAGCAATAGCCAAAAATACATAGTATGGGTCAAAATTATTGAGTTTTGTTTTATGCCAAAAATCATTAGGATATTACATACAGATCATGTTCCATTAAGATTTTTTGTAAAATTCCTACTGTAAATATACCAAAACTTAATTTTTGATTAGTAATATGCAATGTTAAGAACTTTATCTGGACAACTTTAAAGGTGATTTTCTCAATATTTAAATTTTTTTGCACCCTCAGATTTCAGATATTCAAATAGTTGTATCTCAGCCAAATATCATTATATCATAGCAAACCATATATCAATGGAAAGCTTATTTAGCTTTCAGCTTTCAGATGATGTATAAATCTCATTTTGGAAAATTTGACCCTTATGACTGGTTTTGTGGTCCAGGGTCACATATATACTTGAATAACTAAATATAGATTAATCCTTATTAAAGACTTCTTAAATTAACATTGATGACAGACAGTAGCAGGTTTATTAGGCTGCTGTCACTTTAAGACCTAATGCACGGATCCAACATACTGATATTTTTAACTGTTTAGATTCACTTAATATACAACAGACTCTATTTGTCTGTTCAAGCACAAGACGACATGAAAGTTCTCTGCCCAAATCATCCCTCTATAAAATTTTTTGACTCAATTTTATTAACTGACAAAAGGGTCAATAGATTTGCCATTAGATTTTTGCCATTAAAAATGGTTTTGTATTGAGTTATCACCTCATTTTTGTCAGTGAATAGGGTCGTATGAAATCAGTTTTACTTTTTCCCTAAGTTATGTTATTTTCCCCCTCCAAATTCCATTTTAATTATTCTAGATCTTAATCTTTTTTTCTATTTTAATTTTTCTGAATTTTGTTTTAATGGTTAAATTTTATTAGTCAAAAAGTTCCTAAGAACCTATTCAAGTTAATGCAATTTATTAAAAGTTTAACAAAAATCTAATTTTTAGGGCCTTATGAAATATGTTTTATTTAATTTATTTACCAAATTCTGTAGTTTTATATTATTTTCCATTTTGATTTTTCTAGATATCATTTTAAATGATTTAATTAAATCTGAATAATCAAATGTTTAGGGTTTTTTTTCTCTAGAAAAAATTCTGTTATATGCCTTAGTTATGTTTATTTTCTGGTAATTAAATGATGGCATAAAACATTCATTTAATTGATCTTTTAATCAAACAAAAATAAAACCCTTTCAATTCAAAACAAAGTGTTGTTTAAGAGTTTAATTACTAAAAATTTGTGTGATTACTTCTTTCAAAAAAATAATTGTTTTAATAAGTTTTAATAATAATTGTATTTTTTGTAATAATAATAATAATAATAGCAGTAAGACTGCATCCTAGTCTACAATTGCAATATATTTGTCAAGTTAAACCAAACTTTTATTTTGACAGGCTGCTGTAAGGAGTTTTGTTTGAGTGTGTAAATGATATGATGGTAGTTTTTCCTCAAAGGAAATGGTCAAATGCTCATGAAGTGACTCTCAGAGATGTTCTGGAGATGTTTTATGTCCTGCAGAACATGCAGGATTCATATTTAAATAGTCTTTTTGTGGTTTATTATTCACAGACACTAGTCTATATCGTCATTTGATTTAAGTGTACCTACTTTTGATTTATTAATTCAAAATTTGACATCATAGGGCCCTAAGGGAGAAAACTGCTGTGGGTGAAAACTATGCTGGAAATTATTCGTCAACTAAATCAGCACTGGTTACCTGGTTGTGTGCATTGAGTTCCTGGTTCTCCCGCTGGCACTGTCTGAGTGCCTGCCTCTCAGCCTCCAGCGCCTGAGCTAGATGAGCGTTTTCTAAGCACTTCTGCGAGTACTGCTCCGACAACACCTCGATCTCCCTCTGGTACGACATTAGCTCTTCCCTACAACACAAATGCACATGCGTTTTCATTTCAGTTATAAGTGATGACAAAAGAGCAAGGCCTTTATGTCTAGACAGAAGTGTAGCCAAGAGCTTGAGGGCAGATTTTGGGCATGTACACAAAGAAAGAAACTGTGCAATCACTCCAGATTTGGCATCTAGGCTGTGTTGCCCCAGGATACACTTGGCAATAGAGGCAGTCATGCATTCAGGCTTTAAAACTCTTTATCCACTCCAATTAATGTAGTATGCAGAACGCACAAGTCTTATTTGCATATTGCAGCTTTAACAGTAATGTCAGAAGAAATCATCAAAAAAGCGAGATGGAGGTGTGGCTTTGAAAACTTGTTCCATGCAATTAAGTCTCAAGAGACAGCTGTTTATTTCACGAAAGAATGCAAAGGTGTGGCTGCACTGCATTACGAGGGTGAAACTGCATAAAGGAATAACTGACTCATGTTGTTTGCGGATTTCCTCAATGTCTGCGTTTTCAGTGTTGCTGTTGGCCTTGCGCGCTTTTTCCAGCTCCCGCTCGAGCTCCGTCCGATGTGCATTCTTCATTGCTTCAATAGCTAACCAAAGAAAAACATTTAAAAGGCTGTACGTTAGTAATGGGTATTAAAATCAGAAACTGGCACTAAATCACAAAAAAAGTCTACAATTTATTCTCTTTTTTGTTGTTTGGTTAACAATTAATGAGACAGACAGTAGCAGGTTTATTAGGCCTCTGTCACTTTAAGACCTAATGCATTGATCCAATATACTGACACACATCTGATATTCTTAACTGTTTAGATTCACTTAATACACAACAGACTCTGTTTATGTGAAAACTCCCCAAAACAGACATCATTTTGCACATATTTCTCCATTCAAGCACAATAAGATGTGAAAGATAAGTTCTCTATCCAAATCATTGCTAGCTAACATTTTTGTCTTGTTTTTATTAATTGACAAAAAGGTAAATAGAGTTGCCAGTTGTCGTCATTCAAAACTCTTTTTTTAAATTTAGTTATAATCAGTGCCCTATGAAGTCATTTTTATTTTATCCCCAAATTACATTTTATTTTATTTTCCCACATTCCATTTTAATTTTTCCAGATTTTTTTTTTCTGGATTTCTGGATTTCGTTTTAATGGTTAAGTTACATTAAGATACACAAATCCGGAAAATTTGTAAAAAGTCATACTACAATTCATTCTTTTTTTTTTGTTTGTTTGACAGTAGCAGGTTTATTAAGCTGCTGTCACTTTAAGATCTAATGCATTGATCCAACATACTGACACACATCTTATATTTTTAACTGCTTAGATTCACTTAATACACAACTGACTGTTTATGTGAACACTCACCAAAACAGACATAATTTTGTGCATATTTGTTCATTCAAGCGCAATAAGATGCGAAAGTTAAGTTCTCTCTCCCTAACATTTTTGTCTCGTTTTTATTAATTGACGAAAAGGTCAATAGATTTGCCATAGCTTTTGTCATTCAAATTTTTTATTTAGTTATTATAATTAGGGCCCTATGAAATCAATTTTATTTTATCCCCAAATTACGTTTTATTTTCTTTTTTCCAATTACATTTAAACTTTTCTAGATTTTACTCAAAAAAGTATGTCAAAAGTCATGTCTAATTAATTGATATCATGAAACTTATACAAGTGGCAATTTATTAACAAAAGTTTAACAAAAATCACATTTTTAGGGCCCTATGAAATATTTTTATTATTGTTTTCTCTTTTTTTTTTTGATGTTTCTGGATTTCATTTTAATGGTTTAATTAAATTTGAATAATCCAAATGATTTTTTTTCCTTCAGAAAAATTGTTCTATAATTTACAGCAGATTAATTTATTAATTTACAGCAGATTAGCAAAAAAAAAAAATGCTACTCAGCAGAGGTTTATTGCTAAAATTAAAACATGTAAGAAAATGTGTGTAATCATTTCTTAATAGAGTTTTATTTGTGTGCGTATATGATGTGACAGTAGTTTTCTCAAATTAGTCAACGGACAGTTCTGGAGCAGTTCTTGTTCATGTATTTATGTCTCCATTTAGTGAGATTTCAGATTTAAGTAGGTGAAACTGTGCGTCTTCGATTGATCGTAAACCTCATTAATCTGAGATTATGAAAAGAAACAAAACCTGTGCTAACTGAAATACAACAAGCTGACAAAAAGATCACCAAATCCAAGATTTAGTGATAATATAGCATAATGAGATATTTACAAGCCATTTAAAAGACCAGTCATTTTGAACTGAGAATGCCAAATTAGGCAAAGGATTTTCAGCACGGCACAAAAGTTAAACCAGCACAAGAGGCACTCGACTCTGGCATGAGAAGCATTTCAGAGGATAATGATTTTTTTTTCATTAAGAACTTGCGTATGATTCTGGAAATATCCTATTCTGCATTGCGTATAGGTGATCTAATCCCTGCAAATTATCACATTCAGCAACAGAATGACCCGAAACATCTTCGCCTGCCACTTTCATTCTTACTAACCAGCTATAGTGGCAGCGGTCTCCTCCTCCAGCAGTCTCTCCTTCTCGTCCTGCAGTTTCTCCAGTTCCCGCTGGTGCTTTTTCTGCAGCTCATCGATCACCTTCTGGTGAGACTCTTCCATGGCGGCGAAGCCTCTTTCACACGTCGCCTGTATGGAAATGCAGGAAGCGGCATTTAGTACATCTCATTGGGATCAACTCAAGTCCACTTCTACTCTGACAAGGACAACACTTACACAGATGACAGAGATTAGCGATGTGTGGACAGAAGAGTGTCCACACAAAGCCAGATATTAATAACCTACAATAACATAAAGGGAACACAGAGAGGCCAATGAGAGATGGCTTCACAAAAGTAGCATAAATACACACACTGTGATGGAACTGGGTGTTCGTTCAATGTTCATCCCAAAAACTTGGACACTTTAGCCAGACTTAACAAATGAATATAACTGGATTAGATACAAAATATCAACTGAATGGTGATTTATTTTATAGAAAGTCTGCAAAAGGGTCTTTAAATGCAGTAGATATATGTTTAAACTCAAGATAAAAGGTATTTGGACACTGTGATTGTGAAATGTTGGTGGATCACATTACTAGTGAGAAATTGTGAGAACTGATTTCACAAGCACTAAAATCACCTTAAAGTTAAAAAGTCAATGCAAAAATGTTTTTTTTTTTCAATGCATAAGCTTTTTAGGCATTGAAATTCAAACATCTGTAGCTTAAATGTCCAAGTATGTTTTGGGGCACTTGTTTAATATATGCTCTTGTTTTGTTTAAATTTCAATTTTTATAGACCAACATCTAAAAAAAACAACAACTGGAATTTCTATTTAAAAAAAAACAAAAAAAAAAAACAAAAAAAAAAACGCAGCATCACTATATTTGTAAGATTTGCCATCAATGTAAAGACACTTGTTAAGGCTTAGAGCTCAACATGGAGTTAATTTCAGTAGAATTGATGTCAATGGTCTTCTGACTGTGCAAACTCTATGCATTTCTGCTGTCTATTCAATGGCTGTAATATCTGACCAGATGAGCGAATGTTTTTGCAGGACTAGTGTCCACTGTCCAGGGACACGGCCTGTGTCCTGATCCACTACAGGCCAACTCTTCCTGTCCCCATATCACAGCCGCACCTGCACTTGTTTATTCAGCAGCCTCTCTGGGTGAAAAATCTCATTTCCTCTTTTGTCAGGGCAAAGTATCACATACCGATGACAAATTTAACATTTAGATTTTTTTTTTTGCAATGTTTTTCTTTTTTTTTTTTAATTTTTAAAAATGTAAATCTTTCGTTGACAAATAACTTCCAGGAAAAACGTGAGTCGCATACTTATGATAAATTTAGCATTTAGAGATCTTTTTTTTTTTTTTGCAATGTTATATTTTTTACATTTTTAAAAATGTGAATCTTTCATTGACAAATAACTTACATGAGTCCAGTAGCACATACTTATAAAAAGTTTAGCGTTTAAATTTTTTTTTTCCCAATGTTATATTTAAATTATTATTTTTTTTTTTTACATTTTCAAAAATTTAAATCTTTCATTGACTAATAACTTTTATAAGTCCAGTAGCACATACTTAGACAAATTTAGCATTTTGAGTATTTTTTTTGCAATGTTTTTGCAATATGTAATTATTTATTTATTTAACATTTTTAAAAAAAATAATATTTGGTTGACAACTTCCAGAACAAACATGAGTGGTACATTACAGGTTTATTTTATTTATTTATTTATTTTTTTTCAATGTCATATATTTTTTTTACATTTTTAAAAATGTAAATCTTTCATTGACAAATAACTTCCATGAGTCCAGTAGGACATAGTTACGATAAATTTAGCAACTTTAAAAAAAAAAAAAAAAGTAATCTTTTGCTGAAAAATAACTTCCAGGACAAAAATGAGTGCAGCAGCACATGCTTATGACAATTTTTTTTTTTGCAATGTTATATATATATATATATATATTTTTTTTTATTTTTTATTTTTAAGAATGTAAATGTATTGTTGACAAATAACTTCCATGAGTCCAGCAGAACATACTGATGACAAATTTAGCCTTTAGAGTTTTTTCATTTGTTTCTGCCATGATAAATTGATTTTATTTTTTAAGAGTAACATATAAATTTAAACAGTAAATGTTAAATACAAACTGCAAGCACTCATTTAAAAATGAAACATCTCAGGGGAACAAAAATGCAGTAGGAGGAAGAGCAAATATTCCAGCAACCCCGAAGCACTAAAATATTATGTAACTAATTATGTAAATAATTGTTTTTTGCAAATAATAATAAAACAACGCACTAATGGCAACTTCATTTGCCTCATTACTTCATGTTTTTAATATGTCCATAAGTGCTAAATGATCTAGTCAGCTGACTTGAGCTCTAGTCTTCAAGACCACATAACACGACAAAATATAATAGAAAACTATAGAAATGTTTCTAATATCCCATTATTCATATGTTTTTAATCAGCAACTGAGTGACAGAGTACAAAACATCAGCTGTTTTTTGTCAGCACTTGGAAATTTTAAATTCCCAGATGTTCTGCTTAGTTGGTGCAACAATGCAATAATGTAATTCATTTAATTTATTTAACTAAATTAGTTTTATTATAATAACGCATAATGCAATTTAATCGTCTCTGTATTCAAAGCCAATTCCTTTCACATATACTTAGACAATTGTTTAAAATAAACCATTTCAGTTATTGTCATGCATAAATTATTAACTAGGTAAGGAGCTGGCATTTTGCAGTCAAAGATAAGCAGCAATTTATGCAAAGAGCTCTAGCTGTTAATCAGGCAAAGAGGTTAAGTGTGAAAACAAGGTCAGATCAGTCAACCAGGTGAACCACATAAGTTCTCAGACGTAAGGAGTATGCAGTTATGCATTCTCCAAAACGTCTAACGAATGGATGTTCTCCACTGGACTCAATTATCTAGAAATAGCTTCTTCAAAGAGAGAATTGTGTATAATCGCATTTTCCTCTCATCCACACTCCTAGCATTAAAACGTACATGCAAACCTAATGTTAGCAGCCATGCATCACTGGTGAGAGATATTAGGCCAGAACAAAGCACCACAAAGCAGGGTTAGTATGAGAAAAGGAAGGGAAAGGATCAGGTTTAAGGTTGCCACATGAAGTCATTACAGACGGAGAACAGCAAGGACACGGAACTCCTTGACCTTTAGGTTTTCCAGGTCTTTCTCGTATTTCAGACGCAGCAATGTTGCATCTCCATCGCGTTCTCGCAGATTCATTTCCTCGGTCAGTTCGGACACCCGGGACACGAGTTTTTGGATCCGTGATTTGAGGGAAGACGAGTCCGATCCAGGTTCGACAGGGCCGACGGCGTCCGTAAGCTCTTCTATGTCTTGATTGAAGCGTGCTATCAAGTCCTCACACTCCATCTCATGCTTCTTCTTCAGGTTCTCCATGCACACCGTCAATGAGTCAATCTCCTTCACGTTCTCCTCAGATCTCAGTCTCAGCGTCTCACCAGCCTTGGCCACTTCCCGCCTCAACTTTTCTGCTTCTTGCTCATACGCCTCTTTTAATTCCCGCAGCTCCTTTTTATGCTTCGCCATCGTGTCCTGAAGCTGTATGGCCTTGTCCAGAGAATCAATCGGCTCTCCTTCGATCTGAATGTGGGTTACACCGATTGGACTCTGGAGGCTTGGCGTCACCTGCTTCTCAGACTCAAGCTGTGCTCTCAAATCAGCACAATTTGCACATGCAGACAAGTCTAACGGTTTCGTCCTTGGCAAGTTCTCAAGAACTACAAAGTACATGCATGTTATGTCCATTATGGCCTCACGAACGTACTCAGACCAAGTTCTTTGAGAGCCACGGCTTGAAAGAGTCAAAGCCAGCGATTGGAGCTCCTCATTAGTTTGTTCCCTAAGAGTTGAAGCGGTTTGATTCAATAACGCCACTTTCTTCTGAATAACTTCAGCGAGAGTCTTCATGATGCATGGATTCAATTTCATCGTCTCTTCACTCAGTGCATTTCCATGTCCAGCGCTTTCTTTGGTGCAAGATGCAGGTTCTTGGAGGTTGGAGAGCTTATTCATAAGCAGCAGCATTTTGTTATCCACTAGAATACGTTCTACAACATTTCTTAGGGTTTGCTCAACCTCTGAGCCTTTCTGACAGTCGTCTAAACCAGCTAAAACCTTACGTAGAATCATTCCCTCAAACATCTCCATCACTCCTCCCTGATTATCATCTAAAATGTTGGTGCCCATGCCAATGTTGGACAAATCAGTCTTACTACCAATTACCAACATGTCAAGCAGATGATTAAGAGACTTAGACTTGCTCTCGAACTCTTCCACGACCTCCTCAATCACACCCTCATTTGTGAGTTTTTGCATCATCTCTTGGCACCCACTATCACTAGCAAACGTTCCTTGAGTTCCTGCCTTCTCTTTCAACGTCCTAATTTCTTCCTGAGCATCTACAAGCATCTGACTACACATCCTTGCTGTCTCTTCATGTTTTGCATTCTGGGACTGAAGCTCTCTACAGACCTGCTCAGCATTTTGAAGCTGCTTGTCTTTCTCCGAAAGCTTAGATTGAAGGACCTCCAGTTGGCGCTTGAGGTCGTCTGTCTCCAAATCTAATGCTTTATCGTCTTTTTCGCTTTCTGCAACCTGAAATCCAAGACCCCTAAGCGTTGCTTCTTTAAGTTGCAATCTCTTCTCTGTATCTTTCAAATTATTACCAAGAGTTTCCAATTTAACAAGAGCCTCTTGTAGCTTCTGCGACTTTTCGTAGAGTTCTCGCTCGTACACATTTTTCTCAGAGGTCTCTTTGTCTTCTTGCTCGTTGGATTGTGGATACTGCTGACTGCTACGCAGTCTACAAAGCTCAGCTTTCAGCCTGTCTATTTCTCGATCCGCTTCTCTCAACTGGTTCACAATTTCCTGATAGCGCTGATTCAAAGCTACGTTTTCGCTCGCGAGCAACTCCACCTGCTGCGACAGATCCGGATGGTCTTCTCTCGAACAACCTAACGCAAACGGACTCTCCATTTTCTGCCTATGGACTCTTCCCAAAATGTCCTCCATGGTGACCAAACGAGCTTCGTAGTCCCGTATACAGTCTCCAGCCTTTTCCAAACTTTTCCGCATCGTCTCATTCTCAATCTCCTGCTGGTTCTTGAGGTTCTCCAACAGTTTCTGCGTCATTTCTCCTACTGACTCACTTCTTTCCTGTCCTTGAGGACTTTCTACCCAAACATATTCGCTATGCGAATGCATGAGCTTTATCAGCTCCCGTAACGTCAGAGGCTCACTGGCATCTATCAAGCTCTCTAACTCTCTGATCTTTCCCTCGCTATCCTGAAGCGTAAAGCTGATTGTTTTTTGAATGGAGTTTGAGGGACAGACCTCGGAGGTGGTGGGTTTTTTGGTGTCAGAAAGGTAAGATTCCTTTGCAGGCCAGTGTGAGAGAGAAAGGCCAAGCTGTGCCTGCATGTTGCGCTTTTTCAGTTCTTGCAGCTGCAGGAGCTCTTTGGTTTCCTGGTACTTCTTTGTTAAGCTCTGCGCTTGAGAACTAACCAGTTCAGTCCTCTTCATCTGGGGCTCTGTCTCAAGACTCAAAGGGGACTCCAGCTTGGAAAAGGGGACCAGACAGTTGGTTAACAGTCAGCACAGATGAACAAACGCTAATCAATTTCTAGATTATAATTAACAGTGTTGAGGATTTGAGGTAAATGTACATTTTATTACAACAACTGTGTCGAATCAAACTATTAAGGTTAAAGGGAGAGTAAATTCATTCAGCTTCTTTCATGGAATGAGGCACATTAGAACGCTAGAAAAAAATTAATGGCAAAAGGTTAGTAATTCGAAACAATGCATGCATATTAAGAGGTTAAAGAGTTGTTTCATGGGGTAAGTGACGCAAAATTAGTGCTAGCTAAGAATGCCAGAACAGTTACATGCCATCCAGTTAAAAGCCTGCAGGCCTTTAGTGGAACGATTTAACCTGAGCTACTGAGCAACCACTACTGTCTGTTTATAACAAACCTTTTGACTCAAAAGTGTATAAATAAATCTGTAAAAGACAACCCTTTAAAACTAGCTGGTGGAGAAAAGTGCCCTGGACAGATATTCAACAAAAAGTGCATCACCTTTTGTGTAACAATGCCATGCTTAAGATAAAAATGACCACACATTTGCTTTTAATACATAAAAGTCTTATTTTGGTGTACTAAAAAGGTATACTACAAGATGTTACTACAAGCTGTTTAATGGCAAAAGAAGTCAAAAAATTATTTTGAGAAGCTCAGAAAACAATGCAACAATATTTTGAACAAACACTAAAGACAAACATACACGCACACATAACACACACACACATACAAACACACACACACTCTATAGCATACATGGAGGAAGTCAAGAATAAGGTTAAAATGAAATGAACAAATGTTAAATATGAATAAAAAAAAATCATGCACATACGCCTTAAGGCATCTTTTCATATGTCAATGTTTAAGTAGTGCTATTCTGCAAAAGATGCATTTTTAAATAATTTCAACACCCTTAAGATATATTGATACTCAATGCATTTGAGAAAATATGAACAGGCAACAAATTTGGCACAAACAAACTTGCTTTCGTCTTATTTTTCTAAACATTTCTAACCATATTTTCTTAAACATTTATTATATAAATACTACTAATGAAAGCATATCTTTAAAAATACTGGCAACACTTTACTTACATACTTAATATGTAATGCATTATAAAAGTATTTTAATGCATTAATTATGGCTTGTAATGCACCGTACAATGCATTTTATCATCTCATGAATAACGGTAACCACAGGTATAATGCACTTTAATACTTATCTATTCACTGTAGTACCTTCAGAAGGTATAAAGCATTAAAACACACCTTCAAATATTATAATGCATTTTAATTTTGGCTACAATTATTTATGAATGAACGCATTATACATAAAGGCTTTAAGTAAAGTGTTAACACAATATATTTTATAAATAATACGCTGTAAAAGTTTTCCAGTAATGTTTCATTGAGTATGAATGTATCCAGAGGGCACAGCAAGTCTAAGTTCTGAGTATGTTTTCATGCCATCATTGCATATTTATTTCAGGTTCAGTTATTGTTAATCATTTCTATGTTGGAACATGCAATAGAGCTTGCATGAAATTGAAATTCCAAATGTCATTTTGCTTAAACGTGGCAAGAGGAATCTTAAGTAGAGGCAAAAAGAGCTCTGTTCATTTTCATGCAACGGTCTCTAGACATGCAAAGCACGCGTTTGTAGCTTCGGTGGTAAAGATGGAAGCCATGTGTTTGTTCTTGTCCTAATAATAATGACACACGTGTTCAATCAGGCAATATCTGAATATGCTATGAAAATGGTGACACAAATGTGGCCTACCGGTGAAATGTAACCTGCACGGATCTGCTGTTCGCGCTCAAGAGCGTTTTTGAGCTGACCCTCCAGCTCCTGCTTGTGCCGATTAGAGTCCATTAGCTGCTGGTGGCAGCTCTCCAACTGAGCTTTCAGCTCTTCAACCTAACAAAGCCAAAGAAAAAAAGAGAAGTTATGATCTGAAACAACAACATAAGTGACCCTGGACCACAAAACCAGTCATAACGGTCAATTTTTTGGAATTGAGATTTATACGCCACCTAAAAGCAATATTTGGCCTGAGATACAACTATATGAAAATCTGGAATCTGAGGGTGCAAAAAAAAAAATCTAAATATTGAGAAAATCACATTTAAAGTTGTCCAAATGAAGTTCTTAGTAATGCATATCACTAATCAAAAATGTAGTTTCATATTTAAAGCATCATTAGATTTAAAAAAAGAACATTTTAATTTCAATATTCGTTTTTTTTTGTTTTCATCTAACACAGCTTTAAATTATCTTTTAGGGAGCATTTGAAGCCCAAATGTGTGAATAATTCTGCGATAAATTAGATTAATTAACTGGCACATCTCATTTTTATTCGCTTGACAGCTCTAGTTTAAAGTAATAAGTGTGCACTGAATTTTGAAGGCCATACCCCCTTTTTGTAGCTCTCGACGAGTTTCTCCAGCTCTGATGTGTCTCTATTGTGATGAGTGGAGGGCAAAGGCACCCTCCTCTCCTCCCTGATGGGCGTCTTTTCCACCTGCTGCCAGCGCTGCTCGATCTCGTCCTCCACTTTCTGCTGCCGCTCTGCCGACAGGGGTGGAGCATCTACCTGGACCACGGCCACACTCTCAATGTCCATCTTTGCGGCGTCAGCGGGAGGATCAAAGGACGAGCCGGTGACGCTCTCGTACCTCCTCCGCCTCTCCTCCCTCCTCTTGTTTCTCTCGGTTAGCTCAGCCTGGAAGGTGTCAGCTTCGTGTGCTCTCTGCTGTGCCAGAGCCTGGGCGATGGGACGAAATTCTGCCCAGTCAAACGTTTTGGATCGTCCTTCTCGCCTCCGTTCTCGTGCTCGGCTCTTCTTTATTCCGCCGTCCCGCTCTACTGAAGCTTCGGATGACGGGGAGTCCTGAGTGATGTCAGGCCGGACAAGGCTCTCAAACGGGCCGCAGGAAGCATGCTCATCCGTCAGGCTTTTTCAAAACATTTTATATGTTAAATATTTTAAAGACAAAAACACATTTTTGAACTACTGCATCATGCATAGAAACACACCTGGCAACGTCTGGCGCAGTGGACGGCCGAACATTTTTCATAACCGCTTGGATCCAGTTGCGGCGTATTCCTGCAGTCATAGCGGAGAGCGTATGCACCGCCTCTTGAGTCTGTTGTGAGCAAAAATTGAGCACAAAGAGATCAGAAGAACTTTCTGATTAATAAATACTTCAAACTCCTGAAAAACAATAGAAGTCCATAAAAAAAAATATATAAATAAAATACAAAGTCTATAAAATGAAGGTGAAAGGCTTATAAAATAAAATAACAAATCCATGATATAAATAAAAAAAAAAAAATAATAATAATAAAAAAAAAAAAATAAATAAAATAAAAAGAAATCCACAAAATAAAAATCTATTAAATAAAAAAATACATTAAACAAAAGCCCACATAATAACAAAATAAAAGAAATAACATATAAAATAAAAAAGACCATAAAAAATAATATAAATAAGATAAAGTCTATAAAATAAAGGTAAAAGGATTATAAAATAAAATGTAAAAAATTCCATGCAATAAAATAAAATATAAAAAAAAATCCATAAGATAAAACAAAAACAAGAAGTCCATAAAAATAAAAAAAATGAAAAAGTCAGTGAAATAAAAAAATACATTAAACAAAGTCCATAAAATCTAACAAAATAATAAAATAACATAAGAGAAAAAGTCCATGAAATAAAAACTCCATAAAACAAAAAGCCAGCAAAATAAAATATAAAATAAAAAGTCCATAAATAAAATATAAATAAAGTCCATAAAATACAACAAAAAAGTCCATAAAGTAAAACAAATCTTAGAAAAAAAAAATAAAAACAAAAACAAACAAAAAAACGAATAGTGAAATATAAAAAAAAGAAAAATTATAATTATAAATCAAATAAAAGTCTATAAAATAAAGTTAAAATATAAATATATATATATATATATATATATATATATATATAAATACACAGAAAATAATAATATGTAAATTAATATATAAAATAAAAAGTCCATAAAATAAAACAAAAAGAAAAAGTCCATAAAATAAAATACAAAAAGAAAAAGTCCATTAACTAAAAAGTTTATTAAATAAAAATTCATTAAGACAAAAGTCTGCAGCATAAAATATGAAGCTTGTAAGTTAAAAACAATCTATAAAATAAAATGTCCATAAAAAAATAAACGTCCATTAAAGAAAATATAAAATAAAAAGTCCATAAAATATAACAAAAATAAAAAGTCCACAAAATAAAACAAAACAAACATAAAAACTCCATAAAATAAAAATAAACTTTAGACACACTTACATGAATCTGGAAGCCATAGTTCCGTTGAGCTTGATATTCTGTTACATTATAGCATGTACTAAGATCAATCTCTCCATCAAGATCAGACGCCTGTAACATTAAAAAACACTGAATCAGTGAGAGAAATGTTATCTGTACAGGAATAAGGCTGATGTAAGAGAGGGAAAAAATCATGGGGGTACGAGATAATCTGCTAAAGACAAAATAAATGGCTTCAAAAACAAGTTGCTATTACAGTATTGTGAATTACCTCTTCAGCAATAGAATCCTTGTAGTATCGTAGACTGTGATCTGTCAGCACAAACCAATACTTCTTCCACTAAAAGAGAAATACAAAAAAATACAGATAAAAATGAAATGTATCATATCACAGGGAACTCTTGGTCTGGGAGGATCCTGCATGTGTCTGATGTATGGGCAGGTGGTTTTTAAGACATTTATCCTTCTTTAAAGACCATGGTGATGAAGTTGAGAGGCTCTATCCTTTCAACTTTGACCTATTGCTGCAGTACAATCAAAGTCTACTATGCCCTTTAAAAGCATCAGTGCTTTGAGTCAGGGCCATTTGAGCTCAACAACTTTGATCAACTTGAAGTCAGAAAGCAGATCAGTAAGTAGAGATGATGCGTTTAACGCAAAGAACCTGCTAAATAAATTTAATTAATCTAAATCAACTTTTAGTATTGAATAAAATTACATTATTTTATTGATGAATTAAATTTACTTTTCGGCTACATTTCGGCTAGACTTTTTTATTTTATAGACTTTTATGTTTTATTTGATGGTCTTTTTTAGGTTTTGGACCTTTTATTTTTGTTGTATTTTATGCACTTTTTAATTTTACATTTTATTTTGTTTCATGGAACTTCAGAATTTCAGTGTATCATCATATAAAACTATATCTTAATATAATATAATATAATATAACATAACATGACATGACATGACATAACATAACATAACATAACATAATGTAATACAATATAAGACATTACAATTAATTATTATTATAAATAATTAAAAATATAAACAAAGGTTAATAAACAGCCTAAAAAACCTACATATAATAATAATAATAATAATAATAATAATATAAAAAAAACATATTAAAGACTTAAATATTGAAAAAGAAAAAAGTCCTAAAAACACCTTTTCAGGAAATATAATTGAGGCCTTGAGACGAAGAACCATACAAGTCCATATTTTCAAATTTTGAGTAATAAGATTTTTTTCATTTGGATTGTGAACATTATATTATATATTTTTATTTTACTTGAAAATAGACAACAAAAGCTTCTCAATTCTAAGGAGATAACATTTTTCAGTGTCAGTATTAAAAATCAAAAGTTATTGTGATTTATATTTTTGAAATGTGGAAGAACGGTATATGTCCAGTTAGTGTGGAATAACAGTATAACTCCAGTTCATCATATCACTTTAAACCACTAAAGATCTGATTCCTTTATCTTAGTTTTAATACAGTAACAGAAACTTCAGGTTAATATTAAGCATTTCTTTCTAGTTTATTATTATTATTATTATTATAATTATTTAAAAACAGAAAATACAGTATGAACAATGTATAATACATAGACATTCTTACAGTACAGGCAATAACAATGAATTATTAACAAAAAAAACAATAAATAAATAAATAAACAAATAAATAAAAACAATAAATACAATGCAGACATACATCATAGCTAAATATTATTCAATATATCACAAGATATATCATAATTTTCTCAACTTTCATTTCGACCTATTCATGACTGATCTATAGTAGACGCCCAGTAGGCTAGGCTACACGCAAATATAACTGTAACAAGTTAGTCAGATAGGATATCTTTGATCACTTCTTGTATGTTTAGATAGCTCCAACAGTGCACCTTGTCGTTTATTTAGAAAAGCTGGCGCAGCGCACCTGTGTATATACTACTTCAAACTGTTCTCGCGCTCCGCCATCTCACGATATAAATAAATATATAAACAAATAAACTCTGCTTGCCGTACTTTACACAGGACTGGCGGGAAATATGAACGAATACAGCTTTATTATATATGGTATGTGGTTTATTTTGATAGGTTAACTGTTTATGCGGTGTTTAGCGCGTTCAGAGAGAGAGAGAGAGAGAGAGAGATCACATCACATATACGGTTCTTCCACTCAGCAGTTTGGGTGGATTTTTCCCTGGTTTTTGTTCTCCTCTTCGAGTCAAATATGGTTTTCCAGCATCCCTCAAAGCCTTCCTTACTCTGTCCTTCCATTTGGTCATGTCGGCTCTCTTTTTTTTGCCGAGGTTTTGCCTTTTAATGTCCGAAGCGGACATGACAGCAAGCGGCATCTCCATGCTTCTTTGTGGACATAAATGGTTTTTCCGCGTGACGCTATTTTAACGTTTAAAATGCGGACTCTTGGTCGCGCGAAAATATCCCCAAACTGTTTCTGTATACAAAGTTCACACATACAATTAATGTCACATGGTTATCTCATTTTTTGTTTTTTTGGACTTATACGGTTGTTCGTCGCACACACTCAATTATCAAATTAAAAGCATTAAATTCAGCAACAGTTTTATTTCGTATACTTTTTTTTATTGTATAGACTTTCATTTTATGATTTATTTTATTGTCTTATTTTTTATTTTCGTTGTATTTTATGGATTTTTTTTATTTGACATTTTATTTTGTTTCGTGGACATTTTATTTAATGGGCAGCTAAATGAAAACTTCAGAATTTCAGTGCATCACCATATAACAATATACGTTATCATGTAATATAATATAATATAATATAATATAAATAATTATTAATATAAATTAATAATAATAATAATAATAATAATTATTATAATTATAATTATATAACAAAGGTTAATAAACAGACAAAACACCTACATATAATATTAAAAATAACACTAAAACATTTTAATATTGAAAAAAGAAAAAAAAGTCCTAAACACACCTTTTTAAACAAAAAGCATTCAATTCAGCAATATTTTTATTTCATAGACGTTTTTATTTTATACATAAAAACGTCTTTTTTAATCATCTTTTTTTTTGTTTTTGGACTTTTTATTTTTGTTGCATTTTATGGACTTTTTTATTTTAGATTTTATTTAGTTTCATAGACATTTTATTTTATGGGGGAAATTTATAATTATTTATTATTTGATTATTCATTCATTTATTTATTTATTATTAATGTATAATTAATGTTTATTTTATTATGTGATGGATGTTGAACTTTTTTCTTTTTCTTTTTTTTTTTTCCTTCATTTTCAACATATTTTCCAAATACTAGTGTGAGACCTAATCGTTGAGAGATTATTTTTGTTTATTGTTTACAGAGAAACATAATCTTACCTGGCCCTGTTCATCAAGTTTCACCATCCACCCCTTCTTGAAGTTCAGCAGGTCTGGCTGTAATCCAAGAGGGAAACAGTCGTTAACATAAACAGAGAAGCAGTGGAGTTACATGTGTCATATTATGTGCGCTCACACAGATCTTCATGCACGATGAGCTGAACGAACGTCAAGTGTGCCGAGTGAAGAACAGCCGCTGCTGATCGTGAGCATTTACTCACATCCAAACCTCCAAACACGAGTTTAAGAGCTCGCCTCATTTCTACACACTTCAAGCGATTTCTGCTCTTTGACACTCTTGGGTGAGAGAAAAAGATGCAAGTCAGGGTGTTTTTCTGGACTACTTGACTTGACAGAAGAAACACACTCCACATGCCAGTTCAGAGCATCTGTACTTCACAACTTGCTGAGGAGCAACACAACAGGCATTTGTGCGTTAAGAGTGCTGGACAGATCAACACACACACCCATCAAACGCACATAGATAAAGACTGCTCTCCATACACACACACTAAAAAAAGAGAGATACATGTAAAACAGCACACGCTCCACTGAAACACGCTCACACAGGAGCACACGGACATGAGGGGACAGGAACACACGGCTGGATGCAGGACGAGCTGGAGATGACCTGGGCAGGAGAGAGGAACACGCGACACCCCGAGGAATAGGACGTCCGAGGACTTACAACAATGAAGTACACAAATAGCACAGAAAAACAAAAGGGCGACCAGGATTAGTCTGGGTTGGGACACCAGCAGAAAGACTATGGTTTAAGGGTCAAAAAACAAATGAGTGTGTTCACAAAAAAATAGTAGTTTAACACTTACTCATCAGTATTATTTTAGTATTACTGACCTAGTATTATAGTTTTTCATTTATATCTTGAATATATTTTCTATTTTGCCGTTAATTTTAGTTAATTTTAATCATTTACAGATGATCACAGTTTTATTAATCTTTGGAATGTTATTTTTATATTTTCTGTTTTCATGTTAATTTGAAGGTTTTAAGAATTTTATATACTATTATAGTTTTTATTAATATTTTAAATTAGTGCTCATTTTTATATATTTGGATTTCATGTTCATTTTAGTTAAAGTTTTCATAAGCTATACATTATTATAGTTTTTACTAATATTTTGAATTTGTTATTATTTTTATGCTTTCTTTTTCATGTTAATTTTAGTTAACATTTTAGTAATTTAAATACCATTATAGCTTTCATTTATATTTTGAATTGGTTGTGATTTTTATGTTTCATTTTCATTTTAGAGTTTTAATTTATAGATGATCATAGTTTTATCTATTGAATTTTTTTATTTTTATATTTTACAATTTCATGTTCAGTTTAAAGCTTTAATTATTAATATACTATTATAGCTTTTATTAATATTTTGAATTTATTTTTATTTTATTTTATTTTCCTTTTCATGTTAATTTTAGTTAAAGTTTTAGTAATTTATATACTATTATTGGTTTTATTTATATAATTAATTGTTTTTGATTTCTATATTTTCCATTTTTATTTTAGTTTCAGTTGAAATGTTTAGATGGTTATAGTTTTATTAATCTTTTACATTTGTTTTTATTTTTATATTTTCCATTTTCATGTTCATTTTAGAGCTTATATGTTAGTATTGTTTCTATTAATATTTTATATTAGTTCTTTTTATATTTTTGTATTTTCATGTTAATTTTCATACTATTATAGTTTTTATTAATATTTTGAATTAGTTTTGATTTTTATATTTTCCATTTTCATTTTAGATTAATATGTCTAACATGCTATTATGTTTTAATTTTTGCCTTAGCAAATATCTTAAAATAAGTTTAAGGTTTTGTTTTATTTTAAGTTAATGTTTATTTTATCAAGTAAAGAAATTGTATTTTATGGTTTTAGTTTTTGTTAACCATAAACAAACAAAAAAAGCTTTAGATTTCGTTCTCAAAATACATTTTTCTAGGTATTTTTTTAAACAAATTAATAAATCATAAATATCAATGACATCTTTGAGAGTTGCACCACATCACATTTTACAACCTCAACTTTGCCTTGTTATAAAAAGATCCAATTACATGATATTTTTCAGAGACCTAGATTGTCACAAGAATTTTTCTGCATGTTGGTTGCACCACATGACTTTTGAGAAGTTTTTCAATTCATGAATGAGTGAAGCAGTTATGTTACTTAATATAATAAAGACGTCAATTAAAAAAAAAGACACCAGATGACATCACTGTAGCCTGTACAATACATAAAAAAGCAACGACTAGTGATTTTTACGTCTCTGTAAATCGAGATGTTCTTTATACCACGCTGACTAAAATATTCCAAAACAGTAGTCCATCTTTTCCTTCAAATCGTGCCAAATCCTGCTGCTGCTCCCTTTAACCTTTGAACCTCGGAGAACAACAGAGCCATTGTGCAGGATTTGGAAGCGGTTCACCTCACACACTTCACACACAATGTTCGCTGATTATAATGGAAACGTCTTATGACTGTCTAGCATCTGTGTTGAATGATGCTGAGAGCAAACAGAGAGATCTGTCTTACTGTCATGACTGATTCGGTGGTCCTGCGGTCCAGTGATTTGGCTCGTCTCTGAGGCGGCAGGGTGGAGTGATGAAAGTCTAAACCCTGTCCCGCGTCCATCTTCTGCTCCTGAATGTGTGAAAGAAACAGCAGAATTACTCTTTGAGATGTTTTGTGCGCAGGATAAAGGTAAGGCAACATCACTAGTACTTAATGGATGGCTGCAAACAAGCTAGGCAATCATCTAGAAAACACTAAAAAAAAAAGCACTAATCTGTCGATACCTAAAAGTCTCTTGTGCTCACCAAGGCTGGATTTATTTGATCAAAAATACATTAAAAATTGTGAAATATTATTACAATTTAAAATAATAGTTTTCTATGTGAATATACAGTAAAATGTAATTTATTCCAGTGATGCAAAGCTGAATTTTCAGCATCATAAAAATAAATATGCTGATTTGTTGCTCAAGAAATATTTCTGATTAATAACACTGAAAAAAATGTTGTGCTGCTTCATTTTTTTTGTAAAAACCATGATATTTATTTTATTTTTCAGGACTCTCTGATGAATAGAAAGTTTATAAGAACATCCATTAGAAACAAATCTTTTTTGAATTTATTTGAAATATTCTGAAACATTATAAATGCCTTTACTATCACTTTTGACCAATTTAATACATCCTTGCTGAATAAAAGCATCAGTAACTAAATTAATAATGAATTAATGATGAACAAAAATTGATAAATGCATCCATACAGAACGCATCAGTAAAAAAGCATTTATTCAAGAAAAACATCAATTGTAGAAAGTCTTATTCAAGAGTGTGTGGACTTGTTTATCCATTCGCTGAAGAAGTTTAGCCTCATATTTGAGCAGCTTGCCTGGACAGATGCATAATTAGGTCCATCTGCTGTAGAATAATATCAATATTTGACAGATAGTCTGTGGATCACTGACCTCCACAACCGAGAAGCTTCATAAACAGTTCAATTGCCTTCGGAATGAGGCAGAAAGCCAGTATCACATCAAAACCCTGGACTGACCTTGAAAGCAGCAAAAACAATCTTCGGCCTGATTTCTCTTCGGCCTCATTTTAGATTCAGCTTGAGCCTTGCTTACACTGACAAATGCGTCTGCTTGCAACAACAATCCCTGTTATTTTCAAAGCGGTTTGGCTTGCGAAACAAATGCTGTTAGTGCTCCTTCAATGATCACACACGCACGTAAAAAAGCTACGCAGCAAACGGACGATACTATCAGTAAAGAATGTCATAAAAACAAGAGGTCTGATCAAAATCTCTATTGCTCACATTGTTGAGAAACCACTAAACCTTGCACTGAACCAGCATAAAGTGGAAACAGACACAAAGGGAAGGTGAACTTATACTTGCACTACTAGTAGATGTACGTGTATAAAATAGGTCTGGATAGTAGGGATGTCACAATTCTCAATATAATATCGAACTGTTCGGTACGACATCCACAATTCAATACGTGCTTGTGAATTGCGGTTTTTCGGTTTTGCATTTAAATAACTTTTTTTGTTTGTTTTTGTTTTATTTCTCTTGGAATATGCTGTATGTATGCCTGCTATTTCACTTGCTGAAATGAATAAACGCCTCCCCGCTTATATCTGAAAAAGCAACACACGCAGAGCATCTTCCATTCTAATGACATGCAATGATAAGCCTTTCTAAACCTGTTGTCCAACAAAAGAGTTATAAAAACAAAAGAAAAAAACATTATAACTTGTTTTTAATTCACAACATCGGAGATTATTTAAAATAACTTCCTTATGTGATCTGATGTGGATTCTTATCACAGAACGAGACAGACAATAAATTCTATACTCATATTCTATGTATGTCGATTAGCAATGGCTTATGAAAATACACAAGTTGGCTTGAAGAACACAGATAAACCATATATTATTGTAGACGACTGTTTATTGTCCATACATTTCTTAATTTAATTTAATTTAATCTTGTTTTCATTCATTACATTCATACAGCAACAGCGATGTCTTTATCCATATTAGAAAAGCTGGAACGGAATGTCATCAGTGATACTTCTTTGACACGTATGTGGATTTTCTGCACGATGGCGCCCTCTGGCGTCCAGTATGAATGAAACCTATTCTATTTTGCGTAAAAATTGAAAAAAGAATACCTCTCTCAAAAGAAAAATTAAGCAGACATACTAAATCACGTTTTCTTAATTAATTAATCTTAATTAATCACGTTAATTTGTTGCCAAAAAAAACCCCACACTAAAGTGGTAAGATATCAGAACTGAACTGAACCGTGGTTAAAAACAGAGGTACGTACTGAGGTCTCACATTGTAAGTTAAAGGTGGCAAGTCGCACATTGTAAGTTAATGAGTTCATTTATCTGAGGTTTTTTAGGTTGGGGTAGAATCTGCAATCTCTGAGCCATTTCATTTACTCACTTCCATGAATGCATATGCTGTTTTCTTCACCAACTGGCAACCCAGGGGTGTTAAAATACAATTTGATAAACTTGTAGTGGGCAGGATCAAACAGACAAAAACAGACATTCCGATACGGAACACACATTTCAAAGTACAATAACTGGCTGCAGCATTGTTTTTCGGAGAAACAAGTATGCAAACGTAACAATTTTAGGGAAAAGGAAAAATAACAAAAAGAAAGATCTGGACGAGATGCCGCAGATCTGTAAACCAACCAGCCATGACGACAGAGACAAAAACGGCAACTATTTTTTTTTGCCCAAGAAATTTATTTGGCCCTTGGCACAAGACTGAGAAAGGAAAGACGCTGTCAGGGGAATCCGAGCACATAATAGAAACTGGAAATTAATTGAAACAAAAGGTCAAGGAACAAAAAACAGCTGAACGTAAAAAAAAAAAAAATCATCAGGTCATCTTTTCAGTTTTGCTTTAAAGGGGCATTTCACCTAAAAATGACAGCTCTCACCCTCATGTTGTTCCAAACCTGTAAAAGTGTCTTTCTTCTCTGGAACATAAAGGATGGTATCTTAGAGCAAGTTAGTAACAAGTTTCTAGTCCCCATTTACTTTCATAGTACTTTTCTTCCTATACTATGAAAGTCAATGGCTACCACCAACTTTTTGTTTACCAACCTTCTTCAAAATATCTTAATTTATGTTCAACAGAAGAATTCTACTCATACAAGTTTGGAACAACATAAGTAAGTATATGATTTTGGGTGAACTATGTCTTTAAAGATGATTATAAAACTTTAAATCCTTTAAGTTTCTAGGGATTCCAAGTGTTCACCACATTCACATCGAGAGCTCGCGTGAGGAGACAGCGTCTCCAGGAAGTGCATGATGACAGTGCCGGCTGTAAAACCATCAGAGCGTCTGTGAATTTAAACACTGGGGGTTTGGGTAAGTATACATTACCTCCCGCTGGAATCGTCTCATTTCACTGCGGCCCTGCCGGACTCCAGCGCTTCTCTCCTCCACCTCCATTCTCTCAGCGTGCTCCAGCTCCAACGCCTCCAGCTTCTCGATCACATTCGAGCGCCCACTAAGAGTGCAGAAACAGAAAGAGATCTTAACACAGGCAACATTACAGTGCAGGGGCTGCATAGATTCTGCAGTTTCCGGCATAATTTGCCTCCCAATTCAAGCAATTCCTATAAGATCTCACATGCTCTCTGAGTGCTCAGATGGATACTAAAGCATTCATCTTAATGCAGCTACATGCATGACTAGCAAAATGCCCCCTTCAGTGAGGTATTAACATAAACACTGTTGGTTATGTCTGTTGGATAGAGTATATAATGATATACATAAACTCATCTTCCACAGGAAGGGGTTAAATGTGTCTCCTGGTTTTGATGACCCCACACACACAAACATTTCCAGACACACAGACAGGAATTCAGTTCACAAAACCATGTCTGAAAATATTAAATGACTTTTTTCAAAATTTGACCTTATTTGGGATCTGGACTGCATTTGTGAGCCTCCTTAAAAGGAAACAAGAAAGCCAGTCAGTGAGGTATGTGTGTCACATGACTGCTCACAGCCTCATTGGCTACTGGGTACAAAGTGGCACAATTCCCATAAACCCAAATTAAACCAGAGTAGAGAGCGTTCCGTTCCTTCTCTATGAATTCTTCAGCGCTGCTCATCTATGCTTGTCGGGAAATAAAGTGAGCTGTCTTAAGTACGTCAGAGATGTTGTTTGAGAAAGCGCTCTCGAGGGCTTTGACCTCAGAGGGTTGATGGGAGCTCCTTAACAAAAACAGCAGCATTTATCCTGTTAATTCAGTTACAAATGCAAGCAAATGTAAGCTTAAGTTAAATACAGGCTCAGGATTCAGAGACCTTCCTCCTTTCAATGGATCAAAGAAATGTCTTGTAATCTTACTTTGGAAAAACTGACATTTATTTAGAGGAAAAGATTTTAAAAAAATGTTAAAAAATATGAACCTCTTTTTACCGTTTATAAATAAGCAAATAATGTGGAATGTTAAATAATGGTGACTGAAAAATCCCCCTTTTTTGTGTCAGTAAGACGCTATTATAGTTTTTATAAATATCTCGAATCATTTTTTTAATTTTTTGTTTCATTTTAATTTTAGTAGTTTTGTTGTGCATTTATGCCGGTTTTAGCAGTTTTTGTGTATGTCTACATAATTTTTCATTGATTTTTAATTCAGTTTTAGTTATTTTAGTACATCAAGTTAAATGTACTAAATTAGCTAAATAAGGTAAAAAGGTAAAAAGTTTTATATATGTATATATATATATATAAATAAATAAATTGTACTTTATTTGCTTACTGTTCATTTCCAGAAACAACAAAAGACCCTCATGGGACTTGGCTATTAATGTTTTTTAAATTTATTTTATTTAACTTTTAAAAAAGACTGTATTGAAAACTAACCTAAATAAATATATATTTTAATTGTTATTAGAAATAAAATAACAATTAAAAAAGTGGATAACTGTAAATTAGATAGTTTTAAGTAAGTAATTTATTTTTTCATTTTAATGAAAAAAAAAAAAATTAGGTTACAAAAAATTATTTCAATTTAAGCAATAGATTTATTTATTTCTAATTATAATTTTAATTTATTTTATATGCTGGGGTGGGAAAATTCTAAGTGCTCTGTATTTTATGTTATCACTGTTTAGGTCTCTATTATTGTTAATATTTTAATAAATTATTAAATTGTCACATTTTATGAATTCTATGGATGAAACATGCTTTTAGATAATTAAAAATAAATCAAACCATTAAAAAAAAACTGCATCTGTATTGCGTTGTTCCTTTGGACAGTATAACATAACAGAATTGGGGGGGGAGCAGTGATGATGTTTATTGACTGTTTACAGCAGGATGCTGATATAATGATTCTGTAATCTGCATTATTCCATAACAAAAGCATGTTGCAAAGCTCTTTCTGGCCTAATAAGGCACATGTGGCTTTATCCCTGTTATACACAGAGTGTAATCAGCATGCCTTAAAAGGAGAAGCAGAGAGCGAGCGTGTAAGGAAACGGCCTGTGCTCACCTTCTCTCTGGGCTGAACACAGACTCTTGTCTTTCTGGACTGCGCAGGCGGCTTCGTTTCTCCGGCTTGCGGGTCTCTACGTCTCCACGCCGGGATATAGCGCGGTGTGCGCGTCCCAGCTGTTCGGTCGGGTGGCTGTCGGTGCTGGTGACGGTGCTGCCGCTGGCATCTGAGTCTAGAGAACTCATGGAGCCACTAATGTGGGAGCCATTGGACAACAGGCTGCTGCCTGATGGGAAGGGGTCACTAGGAGCAGGGGACAGGCAGCGCGGGACACCCCCCATCTCTGTGCTGTGCCGGCTGGACGAGCTGCCCGTGGGCGACAGGGGGTCATGAGAGGGCTGGGAAACAGCCGAGTGGAAGGAGAGGCCGCTCCGGTCCACCTCGTCACCGTTCACTGAGCTCTGATCCGAACACCGGCTCACCATCGAGCCCTCACCTATAAGGTGCAAGAGTGACTTAATGAGGGGTTTCAGCCAAACTAATATGCATTTAAATTAAATTTTAATCTAATTAATTAAATGATGTGCTGATTAATTAATCTAGTTGATTTGGGCTGGGAAACTAACCCACAAAAGATCATTTAAAATCATTACAGTGTTAGATGAGAGAAGCACAGAATAAACATTACAAAAAAGTAGCTTTAGAAAGAAAGACAAATTTAAGACAAATTTTTTTAGGCTGCTTCATTTAAACTGTCTACATGAATGAATGAGTCACTGAATCACTCACTCGATTGATTCAAAACCATTGATGAATCACCGCTGTGTGTTGCTCTGAGACAAACAACAGTTCTGCTGTGCCTTTGATTTGACCAATTACCAAAATTAACCAATACTGACAACACTGTCTCTAATATGTAAAACACTATCATCTTCCAGTTTACTGAACTGTTGTATAAAATCAATATCACATTTGCAATCGTGCGGATATTGAGGAGAAACGGCACTCTTGCTGTTGTGATATTGCTAAACTATATCTTATGATTTAAATATAAGAGGGTCATTTTTTTGTGCTCAATTTTATGCTCATATAATATCACACAGTTAAATGCCTTAATCATTATTTTTTCAATAATTAATTGCACCAAATTAACATGTTAAATCAACAGCCCTAGTTTGAATGTCTGCCGCACCTGCAGAGGGCAGTGGTGAGCCAAGAGGCGGCATCTCATTGCTGGACCACGTCTGGGACACGTCCGCCTCTCTGCTTTGCAGCTCCTCTTGCCATATGATAGAACTGGAGTCTGGCGTCTTTTCTGCTTCCGGGATGCCCGAGCCAGTCACCGCTACCTTTGCTGGACCTGGTTCCTGAAATCAAACACATAACATCCATAAACACACATAAAAACTGAATTACCTGTAGAATAATGAATGTTATGGAATATGGCACATTTGTGACCCTGGACCACAAAACCAGTCATAAGGGTCAATTTATTGAAATTTACTGATTTATACATCGTCTGAAAGCTGAATAAATTAGCTTTCCATTGATGTACAGTTTGATAAAACAACTCTATTTGAAATCTGGAATCAAAAACAAAAAAAAAATAAAAAATGTAAATATTGAGAAAATTGCCTTTAAAATTGTCCAAATGAAGTTCTAAGCAATGCATAATACTAATCAAAAATTAAGTTTTGATATATTTATGGAAGGACATTTACGAAATATCTTCATGGAGCATGATCTTTACTTCATATCCTAATGATTTTTGGCATTAAAAAAATCTATAATTTTGACCCAAATTGAATTACATAAAACACAAAATCCAGAAAAAATAAAACAAACAAAGCATTTCTGAAAAAATACACTATTCATTCATAAGACACTATTATTGTTAAAATGTAGTAATTAAAATGTTAACATTTTGTGAATTTTACTGATTAGAAGGAATTTAGTACAAATAGAAGAGAAGCACTAAAACATTACAAAAAGTAGCTTTAGAAAGAAATATTTTGATTCAAAATTGAATAAATAATAAAGTATTAACATTTTATTAATTCATATTTAAATATAAATATGATACTTTAAATGAAAATAATAGTTGAAACTACATCTCCAGTAGGTGGCAGCATGTCACTGTCTTAATGAGAGAGTTACTGAATCATTCATTCAACCAGTTTGTTCAAACGGCTGCTTTGTTCAGAAACAAAGCAAATGACTGTCTACATGAATGAGTCACTGAATCATTGACTCACTCAAATCATTTAAATTTAGCAATCAATCACTGCTGTTTGTTTAATCTTTTAGATGTTATAAAATTAAATACATTTCACAACACCCTAAAATCACAACAAATGACAGCAGTTTGAAGACAAAGTACCTGTGAGGTTGCTGGTTCCACTTTGCGCTTCTTCTTTTGATTTTGCTTGTTGGTTCTTGGATAAACCACTAGCTGTTCACTCCACCTGGTAAAAGACAGAACAGGTCAAGCTCATCTCGTGTCCCATCGGTGGGGAGACTGACAACCTGAACACAGCACATACCCATTGATGATTTCCTTGTTGTCTCCTCGTATGTAGTATTCCTGGTCCGGGGTGATGATGCACAGAGCGTTCTTCTGTCCGGTCCTGGCCTCAGCGTCGATCACATCAGTGCACAGGTTCATGTTAACTGTCCCTTGCGGTAGCGTACTTGGCTGTGTAACAACAGATGACCAGTTAGTGGTGACAAAAGCCTAGATTAATTTTGGTCATACAGATATACAACTGTGGATATTTCATATATCTAGTAGGGCCCTATGAAATCCATTTTATTTTTTCCTAAATTCTGTTTTTCCATTTTTATTTTTCCTCAACTCCTTTTTAATGGTTAAATTAAATTGTATTAATCAAAGAGCATATCTAATTAATTAAAATCATGAAACTTATACAATTTCACATCAATTCAATAAAGGTTTAACAAAAAAGGACATGTTTAGGGCCCTATGAAATGTTTTATTTTTTCTCACCATATGTTTTATTGTTATCAAATTCTGTGTTTTAGCATGTCTAATTATTTGCATGCATACTTAATTCATTCAAATGTATTCTTAAAATAGCCTTACGAAAGGTTTTTTTACCCTCAGAAATTTTGTGTTGTGTATTTAAAATATTCTGGTTATCAAATGAAGGCATAAAACATTCATTTCAAAAATTAGGCTGACTTTTTTTTGACAAACAAAGGGGAATTTTATTATTAAAATTAAAACAGAGAAGAAATGTTGTGTGATAATACCTTAAAAAATAATGTTTGTTTCATTTTAGTAGTAGTAGTAGTAGTAATGTATATCTGGCACAATGTCTCAAGTTAAACCGGACTTTTATTTTGACGGGTTGCCGTGTCTACCTTTACATTTCTGTGTGTATATGATATAACACTAGTTTTCCTAAAATGGAATGGTCAAATGCTCATGAAGTGACTCTCAGCAGGTATTGTTAATGTATTTATGTTATCATTTAGTAAGACGACAGATGCTGAAATCACCGCGAGCGTCACACACTTCAGTGTGTGTCGTAAACAAAACCCATCGTCTGCTCCATTCATTAAAACAGAGACACACAGAACATGCAGGATTCACATTTAAATGGTATTTTTGCGGCGTAATATTTACAGATACTAGTCCATATTGCAGTTTGATTTAAGTGTAATGACCTACTTTTAATTCATTCATTCAAACTTTAACAAATTCTGTGACATTCCGCGTTATTCAGTAAATTCTGTTTTTCTGACTGGATTTAGTCCATATTTTCCACATCACAGGGCCCTAATCTAGGGATGAGTAAAAATGACCCAAATGTCTTTGTCATTTAACCTCCCTTTCTGCTGTTTCTGCTGAAGTAGCTTTTCACAGAGCAACAGTTTCTGAGTAAACATGTACGTCACATTTATATTCTTCATATCGTTAAATCAGTGCTGGCACCAGCCTAAATAGTTACTGTAGTGCTGATGCCATTGTTCCCTGACGCTCCAGGCCTGCCACCATCAGCCAGTGCCAAATACGTCATCGGAAACAAGCCTTTATTTACGCCTCTCACCCTGGTGTGCTTTGAGAGGCCCGTCTCATCCCACATTAAAGCTGTACTGGACCCACACTGGACCCCCTGCAGCTGGTCTAATGACAAAGCAGATCCATTACAGTCCCACATTAACAATAAGAACACTGTCAGAGACTTGTTCAATGACCTCAGCAGCTCAAAACTTACACTATCACTGCACAGACTCATGGTACATGTGAACAAAAACATTCAAAAGTTTGGGGCTAGTAAGATTTTTTTTTTTCTTTTTTTGAAATACTTTTATTCATTAAGGATGCATTAAATTGATTTAAAGCAACAATAAAGGCATTTATAAAGTTGCAAAAGATTTCCATTTCAATTAAATGATTTTCTTATGAACTTTTGATTCATCAAAGAATCCAGAAATATTTAATGCATCACAGTTTCCACAAAAATATTCAGCAGCACAACTGTTTTTAATATAGATTTAGAAATGTTTCATGAACAGCAAATCAGCATTGTGAGAACAAATAAACAAATGTTATGAAAAATGTTAACAGTAATAGATTTAAATTATGTCATGCTGTAACTATAGGGCTAATGCAATGCGTCCCCTATGAACAGCATGTGAATATTATGTAGACATACTGTTTAAATCAAATTTATGCTTTACAAGTAGAGTAATCATAGCAGTTTTCATCCATAGTCTGTCTGTTTAAACATCTGCGTTTAACCTCAAATGGCATCAAAAGGCACAAAAATAGTCTCATTCCATGGATTTTACCAGCTGCAAGCGATGCAACTGATGTCTACTACGAATTGATCTATTTGTTAAGTTTCTTTAAAGTTTTCACAATTTTAAATCCACCTTTATTTATTTTAAACAATTCTCTGGTGTCACTTGATGTTTTTAAGAATGTGAACTATGATCTCATTTAGTCTCAATTCACATTAGGTCATAACTTGAAATACTGTGCATCTATTTTGTGCATGCGGTCCTTTCTTGACATTTTGGAGCTTGAACAGGAAAGTAAGTCAAACAGGTTTGGAACGACACGAGGATGAGCACATAATGGCATAATTTTTTGGGTGAACCGTTTCTTTAAAGCACCAGACTGAAATTTGGATTCATTGTTAACATTCTGAGATTCACACTAGCCCATCTCGCAATTTCTGCCCGGGCTGTTATCAGACGTTCTGCAGACTCGAGATGTAAAACAGGTGCCGTCTTTTCCTGATTCCTTTTATGGCCATTTTAAGTGATCTAGCTTTATTAAAAGCTGCCAGTAAACTCCAGGGAATGCCAAATATGGCAATTACAGTGTGTCACAGTTATAAACTGCAGCAGTGTTTCTGTTTCACTACAGAGTGAGCACTGCGGAGGGAAAGAAATCTGCGTAATGAGACACCAGCAGCGTAAGAACAGAAGACACAACAACAAAGAGTCTCACGTCACTTCTTGCACAGCCCGAAAACACACAACGGGACATTTTTATTCTTTTGTTCCGCCACAAATCGCTATAGAAACCTAGATGTATCGGATTGCTAATTTCATATTATTTTATCTAGAAGGGCGTTTGAGAACAAACCCAAAACTGTAGCATAAGTTCCTGTAAAAGTGCCAGTAGCCACAAGCGCACAAATAATTTGAGCTATGTGTGCTAAAGTTTGACGGTGGTTCATTTAGGTTTTGGACTAGCTAGGTTGGGGTTGGGAGTTTTTAAGACGTCTTCAGATAAGAGAGGAAAATATGAGGCAATGCATGGAAAAAAAAAAAAAAGAGAAAAGAAAACAGGAAGAGCAGATAGCTCCAAGCAGGACTGTCATCAGGGGGAATGTTGCCCCGCTGAGGTCCTCACACATCGGCCCTGCGGGGACAAGAGGCCCAAGCATAAAAATGCAGTCACAGGCCCTGTGAATTACAGCAACTGCCTATGCCAAACGCTAATGCATGCAACAGTTAATGAATCCATCATAACGAATGCATATATAGGCAGTGAATCAATGCCTTATCAAAAACAACAGAGTTTACGTTTACCAAGCTCGCCATTCATGCGTTTCACATTATTGTGGTTTTTGTTTCAAAATAAATCAAATCTCATATCCTTTCATTGTCTCGCTATGCTCAGCTATTTTTAGAACTGTAATAAAACTAAAAATGTTACACTCGCTTGCCAGCTTGTCTTGCATTGTAAGGAATCAAACTGCATAACAGCTATTTTATAGTCAAATGCAGAATGAAAACAGATTCTTTGTTTAAGAGGTTTTTTAATGTTCCAGTTAAAACAAGGATCAGTGAATGAGGTCCTCTATAACCACTGTTCATCTTAAAGGGACAGTTCAGCCAAAAGTGGTTGTTTCTGGAGCCTGTCAGACGTGATGACTATGTTGTTGTATGGAAAGCTGGATAAAGTTTTTTACTCAGGAAAAAAATTACTTTCTGAGACTTGAAATTAAGCCCATGAGCCATATGGGGTGCACTGTATGTATGTATGTGTGTATATATATATATATATATATATATATATATATATATATATATAAACACTTTTCAAGTTGTATAAAACAAAGATTATTGGAGTATGAATTACAAGAAATTATTTCAAACTTTCTACTTTAAAATTTCTATTTAATTCAATGCATTACTTGCCCTTTCTGAGTGAATAAACCAAAAGTTTTTCTAAACCAAAGTTTTTTCCAATGCACATTCATGGTTGGCTTGTTGTTCTTGTTTGTTGACAAAATCCATTGCCCATTAACTTTAATTATTTAGAATGTCAACATAACAGGCTATGATGCAAAGCTCAACAAATTCCCAATTGTTGATGAGGCCATATAAAAACAGATCAAGACACAAAAACAGCCAGAAGGACAAGTTTTTAGGTGTGACAGCAGCAGTGTTTTGGGTCACAACAACCGTTTTATTGCAAACGTAAGTGGCACAATAGCAAAGCTGCTCCTTTTTCAGGTAGCTCTTCTTATTTTACAGCATATATGTGTCTAGACGTGTCGTGTTCTCCGTTAAAACACACCTATGTAAATCCTCCAGCTCAGCAACACCTGAGGGCTATAAAACAGATGCATTTCATATTCAACACCTGGCAAATGGCAGCCCCGTCTGTCTAAAGCGAACGATGAACTCCAGCAGATCTCAGATTATCAGAGGTCTGGAATGTACCATTTGCTTGATGTACCATGTAAAACCTGAAACAAACTCTGCTTCAGTCTGTGAAGTTGGTTTTCTCTAGGTGTTGCGGCAAAGCCCTCAGCGGAACGGGAATCTCAAAGCATATTTAACATTTCGATGTGGTTTTAGGGGGCTAACGTTCTCAGAGTTTAGCACCGTCACCCACAGTCCTCAGCAGTTTCTCCTAATAAGGGCATATTGGGGGGAAACGCAATCCTAAGCGCAGACTCCACGTTCAGAACATCTCAGTCTGACAATTAACATACTTTGCCTCAAGACCGCAGCTGAACGCACATTGTGTTTATACGAGTCACTAGTGAAGCTAAATGAATGGCTACTTACCGGCTGACTCTCTTAATGTAACTGACAAGTTATGGGTTTAGAGAGTTCATGTGTTTTAAAACAACTACATCTATACTGGGACATGATTGCATCAGCGCCTGGAGTGAAACAAGCATGCTTGAGCGTTTCTTAAGATCAAGTGATGTTCACCCTATACACAGCAAACCCTTCAATAGCTAAAATAACTGAAAATTCGCCATCAAAGAACCAACATAGGGTCAACGGAAAAACATGCCTATGGTGACATTTTTGTAAAATTATATTACGTTGCTTTTTGAATATTTCTGAACACTTTAAATGAGAAGTCCACTTCCAGAACAATGACTTACAGATAATGTACTCACCCCCTTATCATCGAAGATGTTCATGTCTTTCTTTCTTCAGTCATAAAGAAATTGTGTTTGAGGAAAACATTTCAGATTTTTCTCTACATAATGGACTGATATGGTGCCCCGAGTTTGAACTTCCAAAATGCAGTTTAAATGCAGCTTCAAACGATCCCAAATGCAGTTGTAAACGATCACAGCCGAGAAAGAAGGGTCTTATCTAGCGTGACGGTCTGTTATTTTCATAAAAATAATACAATTTATGTACTTTTTAATGCCAAAAGCTCATCTTGTCTTACTCTGCCTGGACTGTATTCGTTCCGGTTCATGACAGTTATGGTATGTCGAAAAACTCCCATCTCATGTTCTCCCTTAACTTTGAAATCATTGCTGTTTTACCTTTTTTGTTAAGGGTGTTTGATCTTCTTTGCATGTTCACTTTGTAAAGACTGGGTCAGAACTTCTGCAGCAATGTAGGATGATTTTGAAATGATTTTTGAAGTTGAGGGAGAAAATACGATTGGAGTTTACACAGAGTTCAGGGAGAGAAAGGCAAGATGAGTGTTTGAGATTAAAAAGTATTTAAACTGTATTTTTTAATGAAAATAACCGATCATTTTACTAGATAAGACCCTTCTTCCTCGACTGGGATCGTTTACAACCGCATTTGGGATCGTTTGAAGCCGCATACAAACAGCATTTTGAAAGTTCAAAATCGGGGCACCATATCAGTCCATTATATGGAGAAAAATCCTGAAATGTTTTCCTTAAAAAAATTTCTTTACAACTAAAGAAAGAAAGACATGAACATCTTGGATGACAAGGGGGTGAGTACATTATGTGAATCTTTGTTTTGGAAGAGGACTCCTCAGAAAAATGCAATTACAAAGGCAAAAACTAAATTCCCCTGTAAATCAGTTTAAGGAGTCAAATATCACCTTGTAATAGGAAGACTAATTTTTGATCAGATATTTTGATTATTGATTTAAAGGTGCTCCTAAATTTTCTAATTTCAAGTTATGAGCACAAGTGCTCATAAAAGTAAGCGTAGAGCCTTGTATTCAAAAAAAGCCCAAAATATGGAGCTGGTTTTGCAATGCGAACTCAAAATTTACTTTGCAAATCTTGCACTATGGTAAAAGTGTTTTGAGTTCATAATATAGTATTGTGCAAGGAAATACAGAAATAAGTCTTTATTAATGGATAAAAATTACCGGCACGTTTCACCAAAGAGCCTGAGTTGAAAGGAACGTTCATGAAGGAAACAGAATCTCTAAACTATATAGCGGTAAAACAGACTCTGTGCTTTGAGAAGATTCCCAGGAGAGAAGAGAAAAATCAATTAAGATGCTCACGAAAATCCATTTAGCCTCTTAGAAGTGAGCTAGTGTGTCATGTGCTCAAATATCAGTTCAATTCACAGCTGTAATGCAACCGCCTTTACTAGAGACACTGAATTTCAATACTTTAACTTGCAAAACAAAGTTAGAGTCCTACACTCTGTCGTCAAGCATATTTTTTCTGCACAAATAAAATGAAGCCAAAGCATTCCCGCTTGTTTCCACACTCTGAAGTGTCCTTTTTCTTGACCTAATTTAAAAGCATTTCCTGAAACTCCCTGCACAGATGAAAAGACTATAAAGACAACAGGGCTGACAGCATTTTCATTGCTAAACAATGGCAGGAAACTCTGTAGTACCCTGAACTAGTTTGGATTGTCCTCACCACTCACTGGAAATAAAAACAAAGTCCTCCCTCAGCCATCTCACACAATGATGCGACTCCAGCCTTTTGCCTCATGTTGCACAACAGAATGATGAATTGCACCGCGGTAATGGGCATTGCTGTAGTAAGCAACCTAAGCGCCGGGAGTCGAGGGTCCGGCGGGACGCAGCGCTAGCGCTGAGCCTGTGTGTGGGCCTCACTGTTTACACACAAACGCTGTAATCTCCAGGCAGATCAGGCAGCTAATTTGGTCACCCATGTCACATTCCTGTGAAACAAACAGGCTGAGCTGGGCTCTCATTAACCACAGGACCATGTTCTGTTGGTTTACATCCGATGGACTCCCTGAGCTGCTGGTGGAGCAACAAACTTTTCTTGGATTATTTTAGTTCAGGGATGGTTATGTTGTCTTTTTATTGGAGAGGATTCCACTGAGGTGTGGTTTGGTCAGGCTATCTTTGAAGACCACAAATGTAATCTCTCAACTAAGTGGTTAGATTCACAGATCACTGATGTGCAATTGTGTGAACAGAAGAACGGACATCTTACCGATTCATCCAGAGCGAAGCGCAAGCAGCCATGTTCATAAAGTACAAAGAATCGCCGCTGCCATTTCTGCATTGAAAGGAAAGATTATTAATGTTATTCATATTTACTCAACTATTCAAACTGTCTATTGCTTAATATGGATTTTTAAAGTCTGCATTAAAGGAAAATTATTGTAAACAATTCACCCGTGCATGCATTTCAGTTTTTGATTTTTAATCAAGATGTCTTGATCTTGATTTGGTGAAATGCTGGACTTCTCCAATCATCTCCATACAAGTCCAGTCCCACATTTTTCTGATTAGCCGTTTAACTCGGATGCACGTCAGAATATGGAAGAAAATATCTATAGCTATTTCCGTTTCATCACAAATTTAATCAAATTTATTACATGATATGCTAAGGTAAGTGTAAGGGGATACAACACACAGTTTGTACAGTATAAAAACCATTACGTCAATGGAGAGTCCCTGTAAAGCACGTAGGCAAATATGTATTTATTTGTAAACATTTTAAAGTACACTAAATATAAATACAATTAATGCTCAATAAAGGTTGGTTTAAAGCACTGAAATAATGACAATTTTCCATTTTCTGTGACGTAATCTAAAGTGAGAGCCATTTATTTCTAATGATGAATTATCAAATCTGTTACTTCAACCAAATTAAACAATAACTTTTTTAATTACAGTGACAATGAATGAAGAACTGCTTATTTACAAATGTGGAGACTACAATATATAAACTACGAATAAACTATAAACTAATAGTTCATGAATGGCTTGTAAGTGCTTTGTAAGTGTATACTTATACTTAAGTGTAACCAATCCATCACATCAAATTAAAGTGCTAGCTTGACAGTTCTAATCCCAAATTTTGAGTAATTAGACAACAGAAGCAAATGAATAAGCTACTGTCTTAGGCTGAAGTTGATGCAGTTTCCCACACACCTGATTACACACCAGACGAGTTTTATTTGTGTACAGTGCCAAGATACTAAAGCAAACAGACGTCAATCTTGCCTACAAATAACGTCATGCCCTCTTACCCGGGATCTCTGCATGGGATTGTCAAAGTCCGTCCCCTCTGGAGCCAAACACAGCCATCCGCCATAGATTGGCTTGGCCTGCAACAAAATCAAAATATATAATTATTACATTTTCAAGTACATGTTGGAGTGAAAAGAATTTGTGGTTCGATTTTGATGACACTCTTATTTTCTGCAAATCTGACAGTTTGATCATTTTGAGCAACTAGCATAACCACTTCTAAAGTGTTTGCTACAGGTGCAAGCTTAGACACAGCTGAGCAGGACTAGGCAAGTTAATATAGCTTGCACTTTAGAGCAGATGTTTTGCCTCAAAGGTTTAAAAACGCAGTATGATTAAGCAGCGTCCCACCATCTCACTGAAAGCAATGACCTCAAATTTATGACTTGAATAATCTTTACCCTTGCATACAAAATGCAATATTATCCAGAAGTTGAGTCTTTTAGAGTTGCTTTACAGCAAAATCTGAGTTTCCATATCTGATTTTGCTACTCTGCAGCTGTTTTGACTAGGAAAATAACGGTATTATCAATACCGTAAAATTGTGATAGCAAAACTGCCTTGATATTATCATGGTCACATGACGATATGAAACGACAGGTCTTCTGGGCAAAGAGTGGAATTTTTAAAATATACTTAAACTTCTTATTTTAACATAAAACGTCTGGTGAAATGCTGGACTTCTCCAATCATCTCCATACAAGTCCAGTCCCACATTTTTCTGATTAGCCATTTAACTCAAATGCACGTCACAATATGGAAGAAAATATCTATAGCTATTTCCGTTTCATCACAGATTTAATCAGATTAATTACATGATATGCTAAGGTTAGTGTAAGGGGATACAACACACAGTTTGTACAGTATAAAAACCATTACGTCAATGGAGAGTCCCCATAAAGCACGTAGGCAAATATGTATTTATATGTAAACATTTTAAAGTACACTAAATATAAATGCAATTAAACCATTTTTGATTAGTAATGTGCATTGCTAAGAACTTTATTTGGGCAACTTTAAAGGTGATTTTCTCAATATTTTGATTTTTTTTCCATACATCAATGAAATGCTTATTTATTCAGCTTTCAGATGATGTATAAATCACAATTTCAAAAAATTGACCCTTATGACTGGTTTTGTGGTCCAGATTCTTATTTGTTCGGCTTCCTAAAACACCGGTGTGAATGTAATTTAGACTGAGACAATATATAACAAATAAAAAGAGGATTGAATTCTCTTCACGCGCACCCCCCCCCATTAAATAATTCATTAATGAGTTTGCCTTTGAATGTTTGAATGAAGTTATTTGTGCATTTTTATTAAATTACTTGTATAAGTACTTCAAGATATTCAATATAGCAAATGAAGGATAATAAAGAAATGCATTACAAGGAACAAACAAAAAGTGCTTTCAGTATCTGAAAGGGGTTTAAGACTCTCTTTAAATCTTCCAGACAAAAAGCAGAAGGTTTATTTTCTCTTTTTCTGAGCATTATTGCTGTTTGATTATTACTGATGAGATCACAGACAGCAGCAGTTCTGATAGGCTGAATTCACACAAATGCACAGATTACATTTTGATAGATGTTCTGTCCTGTTCTTAAAACAAAATTGTTTACAAGAATCATTGAAGAGAGAATCGCAGTGCATTGATTTTTTTTCCCCCAGCCCTCCCCATAAGTACCCATAAATACATCTTTAAAAAAACAGACGATACCTGGGGACCAAATTTAGCCGCTTTCCTCTCTGGAAGAGGTGGGGGATTGGAAGCAAAACAAAACACAGCTGTGACTCTAGCATGTGAGCAGCGGCACACCCCTGCGCTTTCCTTCCTCTCTCCAGCTTTACGTCTAACCCTACGGCCCCACCGGCCGCATCACGTTTAACTCCCAATTTCCTCCCAGGCTGAATCCTGAGGGCGGCCGGCTCCCAGCGGTTCACTTTATCCCTGCATCCCCTGGACGCACTCGCCCTGAACTTCTACCCCCCCGCCTAAATAAACCCAACGCCCACCCCGGGCCCAACCGCAGCTTCAGAAGTGGGAGCAACCTCTGGGAAACTCTGCTCCACTTTCCCAACATGCACTTCCTTTCACAAGCCCCCGTACCGCCCGCTCACAGCAGACCTCCTTCTGCATGGGAATCACACTGGGACGCTTCACGCCGCTTGATGCAACTTTCCATTTTTAACATGCGGGCTAGACCTCCAAGCAAAAGGCACTAGAAGACTAATACATGTAATACATTTATGAATCCTCCTGCTCTTACTATGAGATATCAGTAGGAAGCTGGAAGACGAATCTTCGCGCTTTCACAATCAGAAAGAAACGGATCATTGGGCCCTGTAGAGCTAATAAAAGCCAAATCCCATATGAGCTGATCTCTTTTAATGGACTCAATGCATGATTGCTTTCTCATTTAGCCTCAATGGGCGCTGCAACTTCAGGTGCAATGCAGTGTATCGAAATTGTGAGAAATTTAAGCACACAAATTAAATGACAAAACAGAGCAATACTAAAACAATCCACCTTCACAAAAAATATTCTTAAAGCTTCTGGAACTGTCCAGGTTTTCTGGAAATGTTAGGTTTAATATAGTTTGCTGAAATGTTATGTTTACTATAAATAATTTTATATACATATATACAAACTGCTGTCCAAAAGTTTGGAATCAGTAAAACTTTTGATTCTTTTTTTGAAGAAGGATTGAAGGTCTTTTATGCTCATCAAGGCTGCATTTATTTGATCAAAATATTAAAAAAGCAGTAATGTCGTCAAATATTATTACAATTTAAAATTATGGTTTTCTAATTTAACATACTTTAAAACATAATTTATTCCTGTGATGCAAAGATGAATTTTCATCGGCCATTACTCCAGTCTTCAGCGTCACATAATCCTTCAGAAATCTTTCTAAATATACATATTACAATTTTATGTAATTATTTGTGATTAACGACTAGTTGACTACTAATATGACTTTGCTACAACTGTTTGAGAGAGTATGATATGGGAAGCTCTCACAGAACTAGAATTTTTAGTGAAAACACATATAAATTTGGTTTCCATAGAGTCAATTCCACTGAGCTCACTCTGGAAGGTCTTGAGAGAAGTCGATAGCATACTTTAAGGAATGAGTCTGTTAAGATTACAGTATTTTGAAAGCCTTTTACCCCCTGGGTAAGTAAATGACTATGTGCTGCCAACATTTCCTCAAAGGAACCGTTTGACTCAAACATCCAACGTGTACTGTAGCATTGAGCTTCCTCTGTGAATTACACAGAGGAACAGATAAGGTAACTCAGTTGTGTACATATATATTTTTGCATACATATTACATAGATACACATCGGTCAACCATCTGACCATTAAAATCAAGGTCATTTGCTTTGTTACAAAGCAGGGAGTTAAACTGTTACGATTAGTGTTGTCACGATACTGGAATTTCTAACTGCGATACGATACCTTGAAAAATATCGATATTCGATACCATTTTCGATACCACGAAAACTGCCACAACATTAAGGGGGTACTTTTTTTTTTAATTTAAAGATAAATATAACAAATCTAGAACATGACAATGAGGTATATTTTATATGAACCAAATGTTTTGAGGTACTACACTGCTACAGCCCTGTTCAGCTTCTTAGCTTCATTTGAGTTTGCTTCATACTTTCTTTGCTGTTCAAATACAGCTGGTAGTGTAGGTTGTGAGCGTGTTGTTTTTGTTGCAGGTCGAGTCTTATCTTCTTTCTGGTGCCAAACTTTAATAAACTTTTTTTGTTTTGTTTTGTTTTTAGACCACACTTTTAAAATGAACTGAACTAACTAATCTTAGAACTTAAGCTAATGGTAAAAGATATTTGTTAACATTAGTTAAAAGTTAATTTAAACTAACATTTACTAATACATGAACTAATTAAAATCCAAAGTATCTGTTAATATTTTTTCATTGGACCAGAGCTAACATGGTCTGTTGTCTTTTTATTACCTACCGTTATCAAAGATTAAAATATACTGTAACTAATGCATTGCTCATCGTTCATAAATGCTGGTTAATACATTAAAATTATTTGATGAACAGATTTCAATGCCGGACTCACAGATAATCACCGATCCACGCATGCAAACGTGTGTGCATCACACGCGAAAAAATGCTCAGTTGCTCACCGGATCGACATCAAGACAAATTGCAGAATTTAAGTAATAATTTTTTGAATAAACTTAAATAAGCACAAGTTTAGTGTTATAAATCCGTTTGTCCTCTGAAACTTCCGCGTCGTCACTGAGAGTGCGGGTCATGGTTGCTTAGCAACGGCAGACGCCACGGAAGCGCAAGCTACAGAGCGCTTTGGAAAGAAGGAGAAATTGGTGCGCCTAGCGTTTTCCACGCGTTTTTAGGCGCGATATGTGAACGGCCCCTTACGCTATTTAACCAGAGCGAATGAGACGAGACAGGCACTGCTGTCACGTGTGGTGTTTGTCAACGCGCCTTTGGAGAGAAATGAAAGTGACAGCTCGGCTAGTATCGGTATATCGATACTTCGGGAAATTAGTATTGGTACCGTTCAGATATTTCAGTATCGATATTTATCGAAATATCGATATTTTTGACAACACTAGTTACGATGTTGCATTTTCTTATAGTTCAGATAGCAACATTTCAAAGCCTATCAAAATGTGTTTAAAGAAGTCACATGTGAATAAAACTGTCCTCTCATTGGTCAGTGTGCACCTGTTTATGTTCCTCAAACCATTTTCCATCAGGATGGACTGACAATCAAACCTGGTTTGTTAAGTCTGATTACTTTTTCACCAAAACCAGACTGCTCCAGAGTTGGTTTTCGATCGGGCCAAGACCACCTCATTACAGCAGATTTCAGAGTGATTTTTGGTTCCGTTTTGATGCAAATCCAAGCATAACTTGCATGCTCATATACGCCACAACAAACCAAACTAAGGGTGTAAATGCGCCAGATTCAGAACCATACCAGGTTTGAAAGCGCCCTAAGAGTCAAAATCTTTGAAATTAGAAAACTATGAAGGTAAATGACATTTGACAGTTATTTACTAGTCAACAGAATAAGAGAAACATCTCAAAATGCTCAAGGCATTTTTGGCAGAACAAAAGCAAACATTTGGGTCTGGAATACTCTTGCTTTTCCAGGTAATATACAAGATGATGTGGGAACATTAGATTTGATCTGTGAACAAATGGCCCATCTGACAAACTGAGTTTCTGATGTCTGTTTGATCAGTCGCAAACTTGCATAACTCGCATAAAGCACACAAGTCAGACCATATTTGATGTGCTCTATGTATGTGTGTGGAGCAATGTTTACATATGAATAAAAGCCTAAATTAATTCTGCGATTGCGTCTCCTCTCATGACTTGGAATAAACCGCTCAGTTCTTATGGATCATTTTCACTTTAAGTATCAAAGCTATGATTGCATAGACTTCCAACAGCTTTCAGGAATGACATGTTGCAGCTCTAATCACAACAATGGCTGAGCCATCCCTTTAATTTCCATTCTACATTAACATTGGAAAATGTACTTGGTCTAACCGTATATTCAGTGTCTAATCGGAACATAATACTGTTGTCAAAACAAAAATAAAGAAATCATAAACTAAACGCCTGAAGATGACTGTTACACAACACCACAGCCCAAAAAAGGGTTTGATTTAGTAACTAACACTGGGTCATTTTAGCGGGATTAGCGAGTGATGTAATCCATAACAATGACTCATGAATTTGGCACAGCATGGGTTAACCATTGGTTCTCACTCTAACCACAACACACACTTGCTTGAGGATGCTGACGTCGCTTGACGGCTCTGAAGGGTATGGGATCAATTAAAAAAAAAAAAAAAACACACACAACAGGCCCTTATGGTCTAAAACTTTTCCTCTCATTCATTCTCTTTCAAGAGTGCATATGGAAATATGCTTACAGTTTGTGTTTTCATGCAATCAACCAAAGCTTTCTTTTATTGAATAAGATAATTAGAGGGGGGAAAATGCACTGGATTTGTAAGAAATAGACTCCAACATGAGCTCACATCACAGACATCCAGAAATGCATGGAGACGGCCAATTATTTCCCAATCTCCAGCAGCAAAGTACCTGTAATCTTGACGAGGTTTTGAAACACTCTGGTTTGACAACCTTTATTAAGAGTCTTAATTAAGAGTTTCCTCTAGCAGAAAACAGTGCCTTCCTACATCTAAGAAATATTCAACTGGAGGGTTTTTACATACAGCTAATGTAAAGTACAATGACCAAAGTGGGTGTTAAATGGTAGGCACATTGTAGGGCTGTCAAACAACTAATCGCGATTAATCGTATACAAAATAAAGGTTTGAGTTTGCCTAATATATGTGTGTGCACTGTAATTATTATGTATATATAAATACACACAAATTAATGTATATATTTAAGAGAAATATGTTATTTACGTACAAAACATTTTTATTTATATATAATATCAATTATTTAAAAATTATAATAACTACATATAATTGTAAATATTTCTTAAATATATACATGAATGTGTTTGTATTTCTATATACCTAATAATTACACACAATACACACACACATATATTAGGCAAACTCAAACTTTTATTTTGTATGCGATTAATGGCGAATAATCGTTTGACAGCCCTATTGTAAATATAGTTAGCCGGAACATGACTGATCTTTAATATGAAAATATGACTGAAACAATTTTAGTTGTTCTATCAACACAGTTAACACTAAAATAACATTTAAGTACTAAATGGTTGTAAAAGGTTAACGTAACACTTCTAAATTAATTCCGAAATTTTAACAAGATCTGTCCTAAAAAAAAAATAATAAATAAAAATAAACACAACATGGAAACAAAGTCATTACAACAGGCTGATTATATTAATTGCCAACCTTCCACTAGAACACATACATGAAGGACTGCAGAAAATACTTGAATCTGAACAGCGACAGGGATTACAGAACGGCTGGAACGTGGTTTTGACCAATCAGAAATCAGGAGTAGATTTATGCTGGTTTCTGATTGGTCAATACAGCGTTCCAACCGTTCCAAGTGCTTTACCACAACTGAAAACATATATACAGTCAATACATTCAATCAGTCACACGCATCCGTGAAAATCATTACTAAAAAAAAAGTACCTGCATGCGTCACCAAAAACACTGTAAAAAGCCCTGTCAAAACATTATCATGACACCAGTTTAAAGTTAACAGGACAAACCCTTTTCTAAACAAAACAAGCTTAAAAGGCTGATTAAGTGGTCACCGCAAACTAATCAATAAAGCGCTGTCAGCTAATGGAAATCAATTGTCAGCTTCTCGTCTACAATCACTAAATCACCACAGAGCGAACTGCATTTTTTCGAACGGGTCATTTCGTTTTTACCCGTTCACATGAACGAATTCTTAGTGAAACGAGCCGTTCATACCTGATTGAGATCCTGGTCCGTCAGCAGATGCAGCTCTCGAGGCTTGAAGCAGTTCTGACATTTGCTTTTGTTGAAAATGTTCGCTTGAAATTTCCTACACGTGTTTTCCTTAGCACTAGACATCTTAATCCTATATTTGTGCGCGTCTCAAATCCCAGCAACGAAAATTAGACAGCAATAATCCCGACGCTCTTTCACCCGATTCTTGACACGGTCTTCATGCAAAACATGACCGGTAACAGCAGCTTTACTCCTGGGATCTCCTTTGCAGCAGCAGCAGCAGCCAAACCAACGTCAGTCCACCAGCAGAAGGTTCGAGTGCAGAATGTGAGTAGTTTATATAAGCAGATCTCTAGTTAACAGGCCTGCTCAGTGTTTTGGCTGATGTGCTTGAGTTCATGGCCTGGCCTCACAAAGCGACTCTCTAATCTCATTTCTGGGCGAATCAATGCTGGAATTGTGCAAGCGGTAAACAAAGCGATTATTTCACGTGTTCCTCCGGTCAAACGAAGCTGGACCTTCTAGGAAGCGATGAAAGAAAAAACCCGCTGTTGAGGTATCCCGGTTTTCAATCCCAATGGCAAATTCTCTCTCAGGCTCGAAGTTTTCACGCACTTCACTGCTAGCGTCAGTTAGCTCGCTAATGAAGCCTCTCCCCCTGCTAGTTTAGCGGAGCTTTAAAAATCCCAACGTTAGGCGAACCTGACATTTTATCCTCCGCCGGTACCGTGCATGTCTTAGCTCGAACCTCACGGCTCCATGAGCTGCGATAAACGCGTCGTTTCGAAGGTTTTCCAGGCTAGCGAGGGTCTGTTTTCTCTCCCCTCAGTTGCGCTCGAGCTTTCCCAATGGAGGGAGGTCGCGAGCTCGCAGATTTGCTGCTGGAATTTCATTTTCTCTCGCGAGAGTTCTGAGCGCGAGAGCAGGACGGTCCCGAAGCGGAGCAGATATCCACCCTGTGGACACTAGTGAACATGTACAACAATTTAGTACAAAACTAATATCAAATAAAAATGACATCTGTGGTAAAAGCGAAATAAATAATAATACCGTTGTCAAATAATGCAAATAAAACCTTTCTCAATGCTTTCCTGTTATTTTAAATGTTTTCTTTTAAATTCATTTTAATATAATTTGATCTTTGCTGAACTGTTTTTCTTTCATATGGCACTTAAAAATCTTGTCAAATTTAGCTATGTACTTTGAAACTGTTGTTTTTCTTTATTACATACTTTATTTTGTAGTCCAGTCTGTCTTATGAACAGGTGACCCAAAAATTAATATAAATTGCTTATGTGCACTGTAAATAAATACATAAAAAAATACATTGATAAACTGACGTTATAAAACAAAGATTACTGGAGTAGGTTTTACATGAAAATGCTATTTTGCAAATTCAATTTTGTCAAAATGTCTTGTTTTCACGTGTTTGCTGTTTCTTTGTACATAAATTTGATTGTAATTTCTGAGTGAACATTGTTTCTACACCATTTATTTTTTAGTGTAATATATAAATAATGTCTACAGTGCATTGTAACCATATTTTACATATGCACTATCAATGAAATACAATTAAAAATCTATAAAAAAAACCATACAAATGGTACATTTAACAATATTTTACGATGTACAATCAATAAAATATATTTTTTTAATTAAAACACTATATTTAAAGGGTGCATTTTAATAATATTTTGCAAGTGCATTATCAATAAAATAAAATTTAAAATATATTTAAAAAACAAAAATGGTGCATTTTAACAATATTTTATGTATGTGCTATCAATAAAATAACATTTTTAAAAACCTATAAAAACACTATAATTAAGAAATGTGCATTTTTAATAATATTTTACACGTGCACTATATAAAATGAAATCAAAGATCTATAAAAAACAGCATTTAACAATATTTTAAATATTTCTGTGCTATCAATAAAATAAATGTAAAAAAATCTATAAAAACACTATAATTAAAATGGTGCATTTTAACAATATTTTACACATGCACTATATAAAATAAAATTAAAAATCTATTAAAAAACAGAAGTGCTGCATTTAACAATATTTTATGTATGTGCTATCAAAAAATAACATTTTTTTAAATCTTTAAAAACACTATAATTACAAAATGGTGCTTTTTAACAATATGTTACTTATGCACTATCAATAAAATAAAATAAAAAATCTATTAAAAAACAAAAAAATGGCGCATTTAATATTTTACATAACTTTTAAAAATCTATAAAAACACTGTAATTCAAAAAATGGATTTGAACAATATTTTACATGTGCAATCAATAAAAACACTAATTGTACAGTACCCACATTAAGTTACATGTGCTTACTGTAGTAATAACAAACGATGCATAATTACATGTAACTAACCCTAAATCAAACCCTATTCCTAACCCTAACTGTAAAGTTAGTACATGTAGTTAATTAGTATTACTCAATACTTCAGTGTATAATTACACTGTAACAAAAACACCTTAAAATATAGAATTTTATACAATGCAATACTGAGAATCTCAAGGTACCCTTGAATGCCTCTCTACATGCCTGAGATAATATTTGCAACATGCATGAGCCGTCAGTCGCTCAGCCACATGCTATTAAAAGAGCCGTGATCCGGACAAGTTCCCTGGCAGCCACTGGCTCTGAATGGACAGGGAGGACGGCAGGCTTTAGTCTGCTTTCCTGACGGGACAACAACACACATTTCCGCTGAAGACTGGCTTAGCTCTTTACGCTCACTGTAAGTACGCTGAAAATAAAACAGATTACGGTCACTTGCATGTGGGTTAGTGTGTGTGGGTGTGTGTCTTATTGATTGGCACTCGATATAAGTGCTGGTCAGGCATTAATCAATCTGTGACACTGTTGCTTGTGTTGGACTTGGAAATGTTTTGTTAAAAAGCAAGAAAATGGTTGTTGGTTAAATCAATCAAATGCAGTAACACTGAGAGAGGCACTTCTATTCTTTTCATGTATGTCCAAATATGTGCTTCTTGTGTATCCAGTGTCAGTGGCGAGAGCTTGGCTATTTATAGATCTTGTCCTCAGCCACACTTTTATGGAACTAGTGACACACATTACTGTATACAGCCGATGAGCATTTGTTAAAGGAATAGTTCAGCCACAAATAAACATTTACTGGAAATGTGCTCACACTCAGGCCATCCAAGTTGAGAAATGTAGCAATCATTTACTTTCTCGCCAATGGATCATTTGCAGTGAATGGGTGCCGTCAGAATGAGAGTCAAAACAGCTAATTAAAACATCACAATAATCCACAAATAATCCACACCACTCCAGTCCATCAGTTAACATCTTGAGAAGACAAAAGCTGTGTGTTTGCAAGAAACAAATCCATCATTAAAAGGTTTTTATCTAAAATACGAGTCTGTAATATATAATAATACTTAAACATAATACCAAATATCAATAATACAATACAATAATACCAAAACATCTCTAAACAAATACATGGCTGGATTTTGATGTGAGAGACAACAGGGGATGGACTTTTTAACTGGAGGAAGCATTATTATGTATTATGGATTAATGATACATGACATGCAGCTTTTGGCTTCTCAATATGTCAGCTGATGGACTGGAGTGGTGTGGATTACTTGTGGATTATTGTGATGTTTTTATCAGATGTTTGGACTCAAATTCTGATGGCACCCATTCACTGGATCCATTGGTGCAAGTGATGGAATGCTACATTTTTCCAAATGTGATCAAGGAACACACATCTACATATTGGATGGCCTGAGGGTGAGCACATTTTCAGAAAATGTTTATTTTTGGCTGAACTATTTCTTTAAAGGGACAGTTCACCCTATAATAAAAACAGGAGAAAAAAAGCTCACCATGAAATCTGTTTATATGGACAAAAGATGCAATGAAAGACAATGGTGATCAAAACTGCCATAAAGGAAATTCAGAATTGAAATGGCATGAATAAACGATGAGAAGGTGAACTATCCATTTAAATATAAACGAACCAAAAATGTTGACTTTTAAAATCATGATACTGTAGCATCTCTCATAGTTTTCATATGTCTCTAGTTTAGAAAGCAATGCAGGATCATTTCTTGTAAGCTCACATGCTAAAGTTTTATTTTGTCAAACGAACTCTATTTTTCTTGGATTCCAGAAGATGGGTCTCCCATCGGTTATGGTGCTGCCGCTGCTGATCGTGGTTTTTGCTGGAGTTTACTATGTTTACAATGAGGTCATGCGCTTCATGTCCAAGTCCATGGTGCGGAACAAAGTGGTGGTGATCACAGACGCCGTGTCCGGAATGGGAAGTGGTAATGCTTAATTAATGATCTATTAACTCACCACAAAATTAAACAAAGCCAGTATAAAACTTGTTTTCCACTCATTTTTTTTTTATTTCAGATACTATGATACACTCAAAAATAAATGTACAAAAGGGAGTTTTTGCAGTGATGTCATAAAAGAACCATTCTTGGCTCTCCGAAGAACCTTTCAGTGGTCATTTTTTTTAAAAGAACCAATTTTTCTTAGTTTTAATCATCTTTAAGAACCTTTTGTCCAGTAAAAAGGTTCCATAAATAGTGGAGGTTCTTCATGGAACCATATGAATTCTGATAAAGAACTTTTATTTTCTCTCTTTTTTTTTTTTTTGAAACAATAGTTTATTTATTTTGTCTTAATCATGAGAAAATAAATAATCATTAAAAAATGTAATTATTACATTTTTAAATACTAAAAAGTACATTTTTAATTTAAATGTATTCATTTTAAACTTAAAATGATTGATGTTTAAATTATAACTGTACAGTGTTCTGTACAGTTCAGCATGTGTTGGTTTTGGGTTTGGTCAAACAATCTCATCAATACATCTGTACAGTGGACAAAGAGCAGTCAGTGTGAATGTGAAAGAAAGCAGAAATGATAAAGACTGATAAAATGTGAGCTGTGTGCTTTCAGACTGATGGGATTGTGAGGGTTTCTGTGTTGTGATTGGGTCAGCAGACGCTTTTGTTGCCTTTACAGGCATTCGTCTCTGAACGGAACGAGCAGATAACACCTTTATCATGTTTTACTATGGATAGACTGCATTTCACCACACTATTTGGCCGTCCTTCATTCTTTCTGCCACATTTTTTACTCAGGACCTTTGTTTTCCAGTACAAATATCTAAACATTCTTAAATCAAGATACATTTACTTGAGAGAAAAAAAGAAAAAAGTCTGTCAGTAGGGTGAGAAAAATGAACTAGTTTTTAATGGAAGCCCATTTCCAGCACAGGATTAAAGGGTCTTTTATAATCGCAAGTTTATATCTCACATTTCCCCTGTTTATGTCTTGCCATTCTGAGTTTACTTCTTGCAATTCTAAGAAAAGTCTGAAAAAAATCTAAATAGTGAAATAAAAAGGTGCAATTGCCTTTTACATTTTTATCCCATGTAAGAAGCAAGCTTTCATAAATTTCACTTTGAATTAAGTTTATATTTCTGATATATTGGCAGATATTTTTTTCATGTTTTCAACCTAAGCTCACTTAATTTTTAAACATTTTTCAGAAAACAAGACTTGATATATTATGTCATTTTGCTTCTCAAGTAAATGTATCTGGACATAAAAATGTGTAAATATTTATACTGGAAATCAAGGCAAAAATACTATATTTATTACACAGTATTAGTGTTCCATTTTGGCCAGACTTGATTTCCAACACATGTGTCCTCCACTGAGCAGGCAATGCAATTAAAAATGAATTCTTTTGCTCAATATTCATGCTTGTGTTTAAAGTTTCAAAGCTTTCTATGGAAAGGAATGAGCAGATTTGTTTGCCTATCCTCTTCTTTCTGTTTTTTGTATTCTTCTCAGCATTTCTGCGGTATTGTCATTCTCTGATCCCATCTCTGTCTCGTGTTTGTCAGAATGTGCCAGGCTGTTTCATGAAGGTGGGGCGAGGCTGGTTTTGTGCGGTCCGAACTGGGATAAGCTTGAATCTCTGTATGATTCTCTGTGCAGTGGATCAGACCCAAGTAAAGTGAGTATGAGCCCACATTATAAGATCTACAGTCCTAAAATCAGACAAGATTTCGATCACTTGCTCTCTTCACTTTCAGGATTTTCATAGCTCAGGCCATATGTGTGTGTCTCTGTCAGCGTCTCTTCCTCTGTCATGAACAATGGCAGGATATCCTCATGACAGCCGAATGTCCACAACATGTTGACTTCATTTATGTCATAATCATACTGCCATGAGAGATTTTGAATTTTAAAATGCTATTGGGTCATTCCATGTCAAATCAACCAAATTTCAAAAACTTCCCTGGCTCAAATTTTTGATTTTGCTAATATTTTTAGTACTGAGTGATTTTAATGATTAATGTCATAATGTAATAGGTTTTTAAAGTAGTCATTCCGTGTCAACTCAACCAGAGGTACTCGGCTCAAATTTTTGATTTTGCTAATATTTATTCTGAAGAAAGATACACATGTATAGTGATGAAAGCCTAAACATTAAATGTCATGGATAAATATTTACTGAGTAATCCACTATTTTGTAGAGGGAGGTCAAAATGGCAATTTTCACCTTAGATTCAGAATAAAGTTACCGGGGGGTAAATATGACTTCCGAAAGAAGGCAGCATCATCTTATTTTTACACAGAGATTGGAAGTTCTATTAGTAAAATCTGTTGAATTTAGCCATCCTTGTTTCATTATGTGCCAATGGTGACCATTCAAAAATGGGGAAACAGCACTTTTGAAGTTTTTCTCTAAAGTTTGCATGCCTGTAACTCAAGAAGTATTAAAGATATCTTAATGCCCTTTCAGATATTGGGTCTTAACAAACTTTCCTTTTGGCAAACTCTAATTTTTAATTAGATATGAAATTCGGTTTCAGGGAATTTCGATATGGCTCCAGGAGTAAATTGTTAAAGGAGAAGTCCACTTCCAAAACAAAGATTCACATATAATGTACTTACCCCCTTGTCATCCAAGATGTTAATGTCTTTCTTTCATCACTTGTAAAGAAATTATGTTTTTCGAGGAAAACATTTCTGCATTTTTCTCCATATAATGGACTGATATGGTGCCCTGATTTTGAACTTCCAAAATGCAGTTTAAACGCGGCTTCAAACGATCCCAAATGCGGTTGTAAACGATCCCAGCTGAGGAAGAATGGTCTTATCTAGTGAAACTATCAGTTATTTTCATTTAAATACTTTTTAATCTCAAGCGCTCGTCTTGCCTTTCTCTCCCTGAACTGTTCTATTCTGCCTCAAGAGAGTTAGGGTATGTCAAAAAACTCCAATCGTATTTTCTATCTCAACTGCAAAAATCATTTCAAAATCATCCTACATTGTTGCAGAAGTGCCGACCCAGAATTGCAAAGTGAACATGCAAAAGCGATATAGGGCGATTTTGAAGTTGAGGGAGAACATGAGATGGGAGTTTTTCAACATACCCTAACTGTCATGACCAGGAACAAAAACAGTCCAGGCAGAGTAAGACAAGACGAGAGTTTGGCATTAAAAGGTATATAAATTGTATTATTTTTATGAAAATAACCGATCGTTTCGCTAGATAAGACCCTTCTTTCTCGGCTGGGATCATTTACAACTGCATTTAGGATCGTTTGAAGCCGCATTTAAACTGCATTTTGTAAGTTCAAATCGGGGCACCATATCAGTCCATTATATGGAGAAAAATTCAGAAATGTTTTCCTCAAAAAACACAATTTCTTTACGACTGAAGAAAGAAAGACGAACATCTTGGATGACAAGGGGGTTAGAAAATTATTTGTAAATCGTTCTGGAAGTGGACTTCTCCTTTAAAATGTACACATTTTCAGTGGTCAAAAACCAAATGTGGGTCAGTTTGCAAAAATATGATACTTCTTTTCTTTTAAAGAGGAATGTCTGAAGAACAAATAATGTTACAACTAGAGATGTATTGAACAACACAATTGCATTGAACATACCAGTCTGAGTGCCATATTCTTTTTCCAAAGTTTGTGTGCCTATAACGCAAGAAGTAAAAAAGATATTACAATATGATTTTAGATTTTAGCTCTTCATAAGCTTTTCTTTTAGAATCTTAATTTTCAAGGCCCTACATCATTCAGTCCCAGAGATATGAGCATCTCAATGAGGCTGTGTAAAATAAGATAATGATGCTGCCATCTTTCTTAAGTCATTTTACCCTGTATCTTTACTCTGAATCTAAGGTGAAAATTTTGCCATTTTGACCTCCCTCTACAAAATAGTCGATTATTCAGTAAATATTCATTCATGATATTTAATTTTTTGGCTTTCATCACTATACATGTGTATCTTTCTTCAGAATAAACATTAGCAAAATCAAACATTTGAGCCGGGTACTTCTGGTTGAGTTGACACGGAATGACTCTATTAAAAACCTATTAAATTATGATATTAATCATTAAAATCACTCAGTACTAATATGATCAAAGATCACCGCATTACACAGCAGAATATCATTTTCTCCACTAAAAATACCATTAAAACAAGTTTCACGAGAAGCAAAACAGCATAAGATATTCTTTTAAACACAAACTCTTTTAATCTCAACTTTACTTTACATACTGGTTTCCTACTATCTTTACTTCCTGTTTCAGACTTTCACACCCAAGCTGGTGCTGCTGGACTTCAGTGATATGGAGAACATTTCGGATGTGATCACAGAGATCGTAGAGTGTTACGGCTGTGTGGATGTGCTGATATGCAACAGCAGCATGAAGGTCAAAGCACCGGTGCAGAATCTCTCTCTGGAGATGGACAAAACCGTCATGGACGTCAACTACTTCGGGCCCATAACGCTGGCCAAAGGTAGACAGCTGTAGGAACAGAGCGAGGAACATGCCTATAGTTTATGGGCAGTAAGAATGTTAAAGCGCTGCTTGTTTTTGTTGCAGGTGTTCTGCCGTTAATGATCACTAGACGGACGGGTCAGTTTGTGCTGGTCAACAGCATCCAAGGGAAACTGGCTCTACCATTCCGAACCTGCTGTAAGAACTGCACAGAAATGTAGCACTACGTCACTTGCTCACAAAAGGATCGTCTGCAGTGAATGGGTGCCGTCAGAATGAGAGCTGATAAAAACATCTGAATAATGCACAAGTAATCCACACCACCCCAGTCCATCAGGTAACATCTTATGAAACCAAAAGCTGCATGTTTGTAAGAAACAAATCCATCATTAAGATAATAATAACGCTTCCTCCAGTGAAAAAGTGGCTTGGTCTGAATCAGGAAAGAACCATTTACAAGCCAAAACAGTCAAAAGGAGCGCAAGAAAAAAATATGTGGCTGGATTTTGATGTGAGAGACAACAGGAGATGGACTTTTTCACTGGAGGAAGTGCTATTATTGATTATGGACATGTATTTTAGTTAAAAACGTCTTAATGATGGATTTGTTTCTTGCAAACACACAGCTTTTGGTTTCTCAAGACATTAATTGATGGACTGGAGTGGTGTGGATTACGTGTGGATTATTGAGATGTTTTAATCAGCTGTTTGGACTCATTCTGACAGCACCCATTCACATTTTGCTAATGAGCAAACATGCAAATAAGGTATAATTAATTAAATATGCACTATATATATATGTATAGATGTTTCATTCAACTAGTCTGAAAGAACATGCTATGGAAACAAAATAAGATCTAAATCTCAAAACTGACCAGTGCATGAAAAAAAGCACTGGTTTTGTCTCTAAAAGCAAAGCTGCTTCGGATCGATGTGTTTTCAGATGCTGCGTCCAAGCATGCAGTGCAGGCGTTCTTTGACTGTCTGAGAGCAGAGGTGGAGGAGTACGGGATCTCCGTCAGCACCATCAGCCACACCTTCATTAACGCAGTAGCGGAGAACGGCGCTCCCTCCAAAACGCCGCCCACCAACCCCCTCTGGGCCTGTGAGTAACCCGACCGGCACTGAGTCACAGCAACGTTTAATTATCCAAAGCATTAGTGTAGCTACTTGTTCATTTTGTACACTAAAAATGCTGACATACACCCTCAGATGCATCTGGTTCCTGACGTGCGTGCTACGCACCTTCCTGAAAATGAACAGTAATTGCATAACACACCTTCTGTTTGCTTGTCTCTGTCAGTGTCACACCTTTGCTTTGGTCCAGGAACCTAGTGAGAAACCTGCCTGTGCAGACAGGAATTTTAGGCATCATAGCTGCACTACAGAGTGTTGCCAGATTGGGCAGATAGATGCTTGTTTTTGACAGAAGTATAACTTGTACGTTTTTATTAAAGTATGCATGAAATATAGAATTATATTAGAGCAAGAAAAAAATATTATTTAAAAGCATTTATATAAAATTGATATACGTATATATTTATAGAATATCACATATGTACTCTATCAGTCAAACATTTTTGAACAGTAAGATTTTTAATGTTTTAGATTTTTCCAAGATATATCACATCTCCCAACCCTTACCCACAAACCCCCAAAGTAGCGTTCATGCTGTCCATTAATTTAGAAAGGAATTACAGGCTTAAAGAAAAAGAAAATAATAATAATAATAATAATAAAATACATACATACATACATACATACACAAATATATACACACACATCTACATTAGTTAGAAAAAACCAACACATACACTCGGATAAGAGAAAAAAGAAAAAAATAAATACACTACAATACAATAAAGTAAATAAATAAATAAATTAAAAAATAATAGGGCAGATTTTTAATGTTTTTAAAGAAGTCTCTTTTGCTCACCAAGCCTGCAATTATTTGATTTAAAGTACAGTAAAAACAGTAAAATTGTGAAATATTTTTACTATTTAAAATGACTGATTTCGATTTTTGAATATATTTTAAAATGTACTTTATTCCTGTGATTTCAAAGCTGAATTTTTAGCACATGATCCTTCAGAAATCATAATATTCTCATTTGCTGCTCAAAAACATTAATTATTTTTATTATTATTATTATTATTATGTTGAAAACATTTGAGAATTTTTTCTGGTTTCTTTTATGAATAGAAAGTTCAGAAGAACAGCATTTATCTGAAATAGAATTTTTTTTGTGTTCATTATCATCAACTGATCAATTTAAAACATCCTTGCCAAAGTATTAATTTGTATAATTCCATAAATATATAATATATACTGTATATACTGACTCCAAGCTTTTGAATGGTATAATAATAATAAATGTTTCTTGAAAAGCAAATCAGCATATTAGAATGATTTCTGAGGGATCATGTGACAGTGAAGACTGGAGTAATGATGCTGAAATTTTAGCTTTGGTCACAGGAATAAATAAAATTTGACTATATATTCACATAGAAAGCAGTTGTTTTAAATAGTAAAAATATTTTACAGTATTACTGCTTTTGCTGTATTTTGGATCAAATAAATACAGGCTTGGTGAACAGAAGAGACAGAAGAGGCTTGGTGAACAGAATGTTTTTGAAAAACATTAAAAATCTTACTGTTCAAAAACTTTTGATTGGTAGTTTATATAATATTTACAAATATATAGAAATTCCATTGTTTAATTCTGAAATTAAAATGAAAAGAAAAAGAAAATGTCACTTAATCAAGGAGCTGAAGTGGCACAAAAAATATGAGTTTATATATAAATATATTTACACATAGAAAAAACTAAGATAAGATAATTAAGATAAAAACTAAGATAATCTATCTAAACCTATCTATTTATCCCAGAATGCAAGAGAGGATTTGATTATAATATATTTGATTAATTTCTCATAGATATTGATTAAAAAACAGTTCAATCTAATTAAAAATGTGCTGGTAGTAATTAACCCAGAAACACTGTCTTTTTATGCTTAGTAGAGTATCATATTGTTAGTTTAGCAGCTGCTCAAATAAAACTCACTATTATTTGTATGAAGCACAGACTGGTTGTCTAATGTCGATTGTTCCAAATCTGTCTCTTATACGGTTCCTTAGAAGGCAGCTGCCTGTGTAGGCAATAAATAGAGAGGGCTGCTCTTTAGGTTTTGGACCACATCCATTGACTCTAGTCTTGTTTCAGATATCTCTAGTAAGCTGAACACTCACGGCGTGAGTCCCAGCAGTCTGGCCCATGAGATCGTGAGGACGGTGAACCGGCAGAATCGAGAGGTTCTCCTCGCCCATCCCGTACCGTGGGTCGCCCTCTACATCCGCTCGCTGCTGCCCAGCTTCTTCTTCGCCGTGGTGGCCGCCGGCGTGAAGGACGGAGCCATGGCCGAGCAGCTAAAATAAACCAACGGCAAACAGAGAGGTTTCACATTTGGAGGATCTTCTCATGTAAAAATAAAAAAGGCAAAACGCTACAAGTGTATTAACTAATAGATATCATACTTCCCTAGCTGATTAATCCCAGTATAAATGTTTTCTGAAATGTCAAGTTGAAAATTCCTGTTTGATTTTGTTGACAAATTACAGGTTATTCCAGAGGGGATTTTGGATTTCTCTTTTTATCACTCCATAAATCAGAAAATACTGTTACTGGACAGAAACGAAGACATTTTCACCATGTTTATAGGAATGAAATGTTGCAATAAATCAGTGTGAATAATACATGAGCAAGCCCCTCAGTAAAAGCCTTCAGAATATAGATAGGAATAAAACTGTTAAGTTTGCTGTATGTAAGAGAAAAAACTCTTTAAAGACATAGATTAAAACTGAAATCTACAGATGCAAATAGATAAAGTGCACAATAAACATTTAAATGTGTATTTCGGATGTTTTCTTTTGACTAGTCTGAAAGAAGACATATTTTTGAAGCCAATATACAATATAAAATCTTGTCGTGTTTTGTGTGTCTTTTATCCTCAATGCATTCGGTTTCACAAGACATTCAAGTATGTAGTGATTACATTTAAGGCAGTGGTGATGTGACTCACTATCAGCACCTAGTGCCCACATGTGATGAAACAGCAGCACTATTGCACCTGAAGATGGCAGTAAGCACAAGCCAAAGACACACTGATGATTGACAAACACCAGAAAACAATAATAGAGACACACAGTACAAACATGTGCTTGATGAGGCATACTGGTATTTACCGAGTCAGGCTTTCGTAAAGCATTTGAATAATACATGTAAAACGTGTTTGTTATATAATTACACTACATTATTCATGTTATTGTCACATCTAAAGGATATTGCAAACACAAAAACAGTGTTTAATAGTGATGTCATTGTATTATGACATTAAAGACAATTACCTAGCATTGTAAAGCAACTTAAACCATTGTACTGCTGCAAATGAGCATGAGTATGACAAGAGAAATCATCTATATATAACATACATTTGCTGTTTCATGTGTTTCAGATTGATTTACTGTTTAACGTAACTGAAAAGCCTATAACAGTCCATTTAATGGCCCTATCGGGGCATGTTGTCACAAAATGTCAACATGAGTTTTTTTTAATTCTGAGCCATTTTTAATTCTGGTGAAAACAAAATCCTTTTTTTGTATCCAGCACTTAATATATGTGTGTACAGAAATGACCCAGCTAACTGAATGTGCTTACAACTTTAACTAACGTTTTGTAAAAGTTATATAAATGTTAAAACAAAATAACTTAAAAGAACGTTCTCACAACTTTATTCATGTTTGATATATATTCTCATAATATTGAGAGAAAACGTGAGATCAATATTCCATAAATGTCATTATGTTGTCAGCATCATTATGTTGTATTTGATGAACATTTTTATAATGTTATACTTAATATTATATTATGTTATAGAATAGTGTTAATTTAAATACAAAAATTTTGGATGAACAAAGTTTGTAGAATGTTGTCAGAAATGTTTTAGGAACGTTTAAATAACATTCTAATCAAGACAAGAAAACTGGACATTTATATGTTCTTAGAATATTACAAATAAATGTTGAAATAACATTTTATTATGGGTGAAAATATGGTTAATAAAACATTGTAAGAAGATTTTTGTACCCTTTAAATAACATTATAATCACAAGAAAACCTATATATTTTTTTTTTGGTTATGGCAATTGTTAAAAAAGTTTTTCTTTCGATTTCTTCTTATTATTATTATTATTAATTAATTAATTATTATTATTATTATTAAGGAAATGTTACTTTTAAATGTTCTCTAAATGTTCAGAAACAAGAAGTAACATTTAAAAAATTACACAAACATCCAATTACATGAACCTCCAACTAGGGCTGTCACCATATACCGGTATTACCGGTGTATGACATAATGAATAATACAGCGTCAGCGCAATTATGGAACGCTGAACTCTCACATGTAATTTGTTTCATTCATACTGGACACAAGAGGGCGCCCTTAAACAGAAAGTAAACAAGCGAGACCCATAAAAGTAATAGAACTTATAAGGTTCCAGGAAATCCCTGTAGGCATCCCTGTAAAATGCAGATAAAATTTTTTTATTTAATGAAACACAAAGACAGTTAATACACAACTGCAACATCATATGGTTTATCTATGTTCTTCAAGCCATCTCAGATATTTTAATAAGGATATGTATTTATAAGGCAATACTAATCAACGGTATAGAATATTAAAAAGTAATATAATTTTTGCCTCATTCTATGATATGAATCAATTGACAAAGGAAGTTATTTAAAACACTCGTTTGGAGTAGAAATATATTGTTAATCTCATAATTTTTTGTATGCAATGGAGCCAGACACTTATCCCACGAGACACGACACCACACCACACTGGGTTCACAACAATGAGACGAGATTTTTAAACTTTTCTTATGAAATTCTCAATGATGAAATATATAAGGAAAATAGTCTTTTATTGACCTTAAAAAGACAAAATGCAAAAAATGTAGGTGCATTTTCAACTTTATGAAATTAAACTTCCAATTTAATGAATTATATGCAGTAATAAACAACATTTAAACAAGAGCTTCACGATTCTGGATAAATTAAGAATCCCGGTTGTTTTTAATAAATTGGAGACCATGATTCTTTCACGATTCTGGAGAAAAAAGATTGGAAAACTAAACAAAATAACATAATTTACTAGTTATTCTGACAAGTCTTTTAAAACATATAATAATAATAAAAAACATTCAAAGAAGGAGGAGTCAGTGTCTCACTTCATTAAGACTTGTTTTAAGGAGAGGTCCACTTCCAGAACAACCATTTACAAATAATTTACTCACCCCCTTGTCATTCAAGATGTTCATGTCTTTCGGTCTTCAGGGGCTGTAAACGATCCCAGCCGCTTATCTAGCGAAACGATTAGTCATTTTTGAAAAATAAAAATTTGTATACTTTTTAAGCACAAATCTGGTGTAGCACAGGCTTCGAGGACGCGCGTCCACGGGTCGTTCTTGAACGATTCGTTTATTTTGAACGAATCTTTAATGTGACTCGGGACGAGTCGTCTCGGGGAGTGATTCGTTCAGTCGTGCATGCAACATCCTATTAGGTTCTGTACTGGAATTAGTTCACCTGTTTCGTGACGTTTTACATTTTGGAAGTTCAAAATCGTGGCACCATTGAAGTCCATTATATGGAGAAAAATGCAGAAATGTTTTCCTCAAAAAACATAATTTCTTCACGACTGAAGACAAAAAGACATGAACATCTTGGATGACAAGGGGGTAAGTAAATTATTTGTGAGTTGTTGTTCTGGAAGTGGACTTTAACCTCCTTTAACTACTAAAATCTCCTGAATGAATGATTCAATGACATACTTTTTTTTAAAAGGCCAGTTGTCGCCACCTCCTGGCGGAAGAGGATAAGCGCTGCCATACACACAAGTGTTAAGATACTTTCGTTTTGATCGCTACTGTAGACAATAAGTGTTTATACCCAAACTATAAACTTTTATCGCAGTACTTCTATTATTTAAATGTCTGTAAGACAGAAATAATGATTATAATGTGGCTGAAAAGACTAATATGGGCTAATATGGGCAGCGACAAAACGTGCTTCTCATGCTCCACTGACACTCGCGATGTGAAACAGTCCTAACAGACATAACTAAATCGTTGTCATTCAGGAATAAGATCGCGTGGGTGTTTGAATCCAGATCTTGATATTTTAAGGATTAATCGTGGGGCTCTAATGTAAACACTGCAAAATGGTTTGCGAGGTTGTTGTCAGGAGACGACAATGGAGTAAGTCATTGGTAAAAAAAAAATTGGCTGATAGCATGGTTTATTTATTTATTTATTCATTTAAAAAAAATTCTGTATATGACGATATATCATTATTGTGAATATTTGTGGCCACGATAATCCTATAGTGAAAAATCTGCATCGTGACTCCTACCTCCAAGTAAAATGTTATTAAAGACCAGGTAACTTTGAATGAACATTCTAGTAACATTCTGGAAGAATGTTTTTTCTAACTTTAAGAGAAACGTCTTAGAACGTTTCCTCTTATATGGGAACATATTCACTGAGTAAGAGGTGTGACAACTTGCCCCCTATAGGCTATATCCAGTTCCCCTTCAGTCGTTTCACTACGACGTTACATATGGGAACTCGCCTGAGTGACCAATCACCTCTGAGCTTTACAGAAAAGGCCAATGAAATTGGCGAGTGGAGTTTGCGTGCAACGCCACTCCCCCGTACATACGGGTATATAAGATGGCGGCGCGCATCCACTCATTCAGATTTTCGCTTCAGAGCCTCACCGCCTGCGAGCTATTCAAGATTTGAAGAATACAGAAAGGAACAAGTCTCTCCGTGTCAGATCCTGCGAGCCGGCCGCCGACAGAGACGGAACGAGCCGGCTTCTCGCATTTCCAGCGAGTTTTGAGCGCACGGTTGTGCCGCGTCCTCCCTGGGCGAACCGGGATCTAAAAGAGCAATTTCCTTACGGTCGTCGAGAGCCATTGTCCCGGTATGGCTTTCCGACCGTGCGTTTCTGGGTGCGGTAGTTTCCTTACCTCCGTTGGCGGTCATGATCGCTGTCTCACGTGCCTGGGCCGAGCGCACGTAGAGGCAGCGTTTGTGGATGGTTCGTGCGTTCATTGCGAGCGCATGTCCATGGCCACGTTGAGGTCCCGCCTCTCGTTCGCGAGACGGCTCCCCTCGTCGTCTTCCCGCGGTAGTTCGGCGAGCCGTAAAGGCTTTACGGCTGCTTCGGCGAGGCGCTTGGGGGACCTCCAGGTGACGGTGCAGAATGTCCCGCGGGGTATCACCCGGCTTCCGCTCCACCGCGTGGTCCCGTGGTGATGCCCAAACAGACTGCTCCCCCGTCTAAAAGCGGGCCCAGCGTCTCTTTTGGTGCTCCCCCGGAGGAAGAGATGTCTATCTCAGCATCAGAGGGTGAACGGTCGGCAGATGAGGCGGGCACTTTGGCGGAGCAGCGACCGCAGAACTGTCGGCCATGCTCCTCCGGGCCGCCAAGGGGATCGGGCTGGAGGTCCCGAAGGTGCCTCCTCCCGATCCTTCGAGGCTGGATGATTGGTTTCTGGGGACGAGGTCTGCGGCGCCCCCGCGCTCGCCCCCAGTCCCTTTCTTCCCGGAGGTGCACGATGAGCTGGTTAAGGCGTGGCGGGCCCCTCATTCGGCTTGTTCACGCCTTACCTCCTCAGCCCTCGCTACCCTTGATGGCGGGGCGGCCAGGGGGTACGAGGGGGTCCCTCAGGTTGAGCGTGCGGTTGCGGTGCATTTATGCCCGCAAGACGCCGCCACATGGCGGGGCTCTCCGCGCCTCCCGTCCAAAGCCTGTAGGCTTTCGTCGGCTCTGACCGGCAAAGCCTACAGTGCTGCGGCCCAGGCCGCCACCGCCCTGCACGCCATGGCCACCCTGCAGGTCTATCAGGCCAAAGCGTTAAAAGAACTGCACAGGGGTAGTCCTGACCAAGCGGTTTTGCAGGAGCTGCGTGCGGCGACCGACTTCGCCCTCCGGGCGACTAAAGTCACGGCGCGGTCCCTTGGTCAGGTGATGTCCACACTCGTGGTCCAGGAACGCCACCTCTGGCTGAACCTGGCGCAGATGGCAGATGTCGACAAAGCACGCTTTCTCGACGCTCCCGTCTCCCAGGCCAGCCTCTTCGGCGACACTGTCGAGGACTTTGCCCAGCAGTTCTCGGCAGTCCAGAAGCAGACTGAGGCGATCAGTCACATCTTGCCCCGGCGTGCGACTCCCACGAAGTCCCCGGGTGCCCAGCCTCAGCCTGCTCGTCGCCGAGGGCGCCCCCCTGCGGCCCCCAAGAAGCAAGAAATACCTGCTCCGTCTCCGGCTGAGGCCCACGATGCGCGCCTCGCCGCCAGACGTCGCAGGGGAGCGGCGCCGCCCGCTGCTCAGGAGCCCCCTCATACACCTAAGACCCGCAGGTCTGCGCGGCGCTCCTGACACGGGCAGCCTGGAGATGATGGAAGCTGCTCTTCGGGGGACGATAACATCTGCCCCCCCGCCCCCGGTGGAGGGCCGGGGCCGTCTGTGCGCTCAGCTACCGTCGACCTACGGGTCGGCGGTACCCACCCACTCACAGAAAGAGCAATTTTCCACATCTCTGGGCCAAGTGCCCCGAGTTCTGTTCCTGTCGGACAAGATGTCTCCTCGGGTTCGGACTCGGAGCCAACATTCGCCAGCGCGGGAACCTGGGAGGAAGGTAAGTGCTGCTCACAGCGGCCAGACTGCTCTCCAGGACGTTCATCCTTCTGGGACCAGTCCCCTTCCCCTTCCCGCAGGCCGCCCCACCGCGGTCACGTCGGTCAACGCTCCGCTGATCCCACTGGTGACCAGGCTCGCAGCCTGGCTAGAGCTGCCCAGCCCGTCCCGGTGGTTGATCCGGACTGTACGTCTCGGCTACGCGATTCAGTTCGCCAGGCGCCCGCCCAAATTCAGAGGCGTCCTTTTCACCTCTGTCCACTCGGACACGGATGCCTCTGTCCTGCGTGCGGAGATTGCTGTCTTACTGGCGAAAGACGCAATCGAGCCTGTCCCTCCAGCCGAGATGAGGTCGGGGTTCTACAGCCCTTACTTCATCGTGCCCAAGAAGAACGGTGGGTTACGACCAATCCTGGATCTTCGAGTTTTGAATCGGTCCCTTCTCAGGCTGCCGTTCAAAATGCTCACTTCGAGGCGTATCCTTTCGTGCGTTCAACACCAGGATTGGTTTGCGGCCATAGACCTGAAGGATGCGTACTTTCACGTCTCGATTTTGCCTCGACACAGACCCTTTCTACGGTTTGCTTTCGAGGGTCGAGCGTATCAGTACAAGGTGCTCCCATTTGGCCTGTCCCTGTCCCCCCGCGTCTTTACAAAGGTCGCCGAGGGTGCCCTGACTCCGCTATGGCGGAAGGGCGTTTGCATCCTCAACTATCTCGACGACTGGCTCATCATGGCTCACTCGCGAGATCTGTTGTGCGAACACAGGGACCTGGTGCTTCAGCACCTCAGCCATCTGGGCCTTTGGGTCAACCGAGAGAAGAGCAAACTCTCCCCAGTGCAGAGGATCTCTTTTCTCGGTATGGAGCTGGACTCAGTCAATATGACAGCCTGCCTCACCAACGAGCGCACGCAGTCAGTGCTGAACTGCCTGAAATCATTCAGGCACAAAACAGCGGTCCCTCTCAAAACATTTCAGAGGCTCCTGGGGCATATGGCCGCTGCAGCCGCGGTAACGCCGCTGGGCTTGCTTCATATGAGACCGCTTCAGCGCTGGCTACACGATCGAGTCCCGAGATGGGCATGGCACCGTGGCACACTCCGGATTGGCGTTTCCCCGCAGTGTCACCGCCTATTCAGCCCGTGGTCAGACCCTGCCTTCCTACGGGCCGGAGTCCCCTTAGGACAGGTCTCCAGGCATGTTGTGGTTTACACAGATGCCTCCACCACGGGTTGGGGTGCTGTATGCAACGGGCAAGCAGCCTCAGGCTCCTGGACAGGACCTCGACTGCTTTGGCACATCAACTGCCTGGAGTTGCTAGCAGTGCTTCTCGCGCTGCGTCGGTTTCTTCCGATGCTCCGCCACAAGCACGTGCTTGTCCGCACGGACAACACTGCGACCGTAGCGTACATCAACCGCCAGGGGGGTCTACGCTCCCGTCGTATGTCGCAACTCGCCCGCCATCTGCTCCTGTGGAGTCAGACGCGGCTGAAATCGCTGCGCGCCGTTCATATACCAGGGGAGCTCAACCGTGCAGCCGACCAGCTCTCACGGCAGTCCACCCACCCTGGAGAATGGCGGCTCCACCCCCAGACAGTCCAGCTGATTTGGAGTCGATTCGGCGAGGCCCAGATAGATCTGTTTGCCTCCCCGGAATCCTCCCACTGCCAGCTCTACTACTCCCTCAGCGAGGCTCCCCTCAGCAGGGACGCACTGGCACACAGCTGGCCTCCGGGGCCCAAGTATGCCTTTCCCCCAGTGAGCCTCCTTGCACAGACCCTGTGCAAGATCAGGGAGGACGGGGACCAGGTTCTGCTGGTTGCGCCATACTGGCCCACCCGGACCTGGTTCGTCGACCTCAGGCTCCTCGCGACAGCCCCTCCCTGGAAGATTCCCCTGAGGAAGGACCTTCTTTCTCAGGGGATGGGCACAATTTGGCACCCGCGTCCCGATCTATGGAACCTGCATGTGTGGCTTCTGGACGGGACACGGTAGACCTCGCCGGCCTTCCACAGGCCGTGATAGAAACTATCACTCAGTCTAGAGCCCCCTCCACGAGGCAGGCCTACGCACTGAGGTGGGGTCTCTTTGTTGACTGGTGTACCTCCCGTGGGGAGGACCCACAGAGATGTCCGATCGCAGTAGTGCTTTCCTTCCTGCAAGAGAAGTTGGAGCGTAGGCTGTCTCCTTCAACTCTCAAAGTGTATGTCGCGGCCATCGCGGCATATCACGATGCAGTCGATGGAACATCCATCGGGAAGCATCAACTGGTCATTAGGTTCCTCAGAGGTGCGAGAAGGGTTAATCCCCCTAGACCGCACCTTGTACCCTCTTGGGATCTCTCCGTCGCCCTTCGGGGCCTGCGGGGACCTCCCTTCGAGCCGCTGGTTTCAGTCGAGTTTAAATTCCTGTCGCTTAAGACAGCGCTCCTGACCGCGCTCGCCTCCATCAAGAGGGTCGGGGACCTACAAGCCTTCTCTGTCAACGAAGCGTGCCTGGAGTTCGGGCCGGCTGATTCTCACGTTATCCTGAGACCCCGGCCCGGTTACGTGCCCAAGATTCCCACCACACCCTTCCGGGATCAGGTGGTGAACCTGCAAGCTCTGCCCCCGGAGGAGGCAGACCCGGCCTTAGCGTTGCTGTGTCCCGTTCGTGCCTTACGGGTTTACGTGGACCGCACCCGGAGCTTCAGACGCTCCGAGCAGCTCTTTGTTTGCTTAGGAGGACAGCAGAAGGGAAATGCTGTCTCCAAGCAGAGGTTGGCCCATTGGGTGGTAGATGCCATCTCCCTGGCCTACGAAAGCCAGGGAGAGCCGTGCCCCCTAGGAGTTCGAGCTCACTCCACTCGTAGTGTTGCCTCCTCCTATGCGCTGGCGCACGGCGCCTCGCTAGCAGACATCTGCAGAGCTGCGGGCTGGGCGACACCTAACACCTTCGCGAGATTCTATAATCTCCGCGTCGAGCCCGTGTCCTCCCGTGTGTTAAGGTAACATCAGGTAATTTGCGGGAGGCCGGCAGGTGTCGGCTTGCTGCGCCATTCCCACGGGATCCGTGCGCTATCTCCCAGTATGTTCCCTCCGGTGAACCTGGGTCCTCCATGCCCCGCAGTCAGGACTAGATGCGGAGTAGTCCGCGACTGTGCTCCGACTGGGTCTCCTTCGCCCAGAAGGTTGTGGCAACATGTCTCAGTATTTCTCCACAGTCAGCCAGAAGGCTGTGTTTTCCCTCATACATCTATAACAGATTAGATGTATTCAATTTCTTTATTCCACATGCCTAAACCACATGTGCTCCGCCCCCCCAACCCATGCTTCAGTACATCTGGCACCCCTATGGGGCCCCTCTACTGGTCCCTAGGGCGTTGGGAAGGTTACATAGTGACTCCACTTTCCGACACGTCCGCCTGTCGGCACTTGGTGTCTTGCGTAACGCAGCCTCAGGGTTGTGGCCTTTTCCATGGGTCTGTTCCCATATGTAACGTCGTAGTGAAACGACTGAAGGGGAACGTCTAAGTTACGTACGTAACCCTCGTTCCCTGAAGGAGGGAACGGAGACGTTACATCCCCTGCCACAACCCTAGGCTGCGCTGACGCTGGGCTGCAGCTCGGCTCCTCAGCAAAAACCTGAATGAGTGGATGCGCACCGCCATCTTATATACCCGTATGTACGGGGGAGTGGCGTTGCACGCAAACTCCACTCGCCAATTTCATTGGCCTTTTCTGTAAAGCTCAGAGGTGATTGGTCACTCAGGCGAGTTCCCATATGTAACGTCTCCGTTCCCTCCTTCAGGGAACGAGGGTTACGTACGTAACCTAGACGTTCCTGCAGTAAGTGAGTGGTTACTAATAATAGTGTGTGTGTGTGTGTACTGGTATTAACCAAATGTCCCCACAAGTATAGTAATACCAGTAAATTTTGACCTTGTAGGGACATTTTTTTGGCCCCCATGAGGAAGCAAGCTTATAACATACAGAAATAAAGGGGTCATTGGATGCCTACTTTCCAAGTTGATATGATTCTTTAGGGTCTTAATGAAAAGTCTATAATTTACTTTGTTTAAAAATTCTCAATGGTTGTGTAAAACAACACCCTTTTTACGTTGCCAAAATCAACTCTGCAAAAATCATCTTATTCTGGCTGAGGCTGCTTTAAATGCAAATGAGCTCTGCTCACTCCGCCCCTCTCTTCTCTCTGTGGAGAGACGAGCCTGTTTACTTTAGCCGCTAAACTTGCTAACTAGCACATTATTAGGAAAGGCGATCGCAAAGATTCATAATAAAAAATCCCACATTCTCACTTCTGCTGTAAGTGAAGCTGGATCATGAATGATTCGCGCGAACATAGACGGATATATGTAGATCGGGAGGCGCATTCCATTCACAAACAAATGTAATCCACTGCATCTTCAGCGGCTCAGATGTCGGGAGTAAATGACGACCATGTTCATTATTACATCCAGCAACACAACACCTCAATCGGAGATATTCTTGTCTAACTTACATCCCTGCTCCAGCATCGAATCAAGGAAAGTTACTGGACTGTGACAGCTGATCTGAGGTAAGACGCTCATGTCAATCAACTATCGTGGGAGCGGCCTCTGTGGGTGTGACGCAACAACGACAGGCATCTGAGAACGGCTCGATTTGAAAAAGGGAATATTATTTTTACAGATTAATTAAAAACCACTGCATGGATTTTTATCATTATAGGGAAGATTTGTACATGCACTGCCAACACACATTAATGTTCAAACAATATGTAAAAGTGAACTTAGCATCTGATGACCCCTTTTAGTGATCTGACAATCTAAAAAATGTGTGTAGTTTTGTGTGAGGGGTAGGTTTAGGGTAAGGGGATAGAAAATACAGTCCAATATAAAAATCATTATGCCTATGGAATGAATCCATAATGATAGAAATACTAGTGTGTGTATGTGTGATTCTATGAGAGGACATTGTTAAAGATGAGTAATATACAGCTGAGCTCATTAAATCCTGCAGCACACGCTATAATCCTGCAGGAACGCTGAAGGCAAACGCTGAAAGCGAAGCGTATCTGTACGAGAGGTGAGGAGACGCCTGACGGCACACACGTCACTCACACGAACGCCTGATCCTAATGAATACAGTCTGTTATGTTGTTATGTTAATGCCAGCATGAGAAGGGTCCTTGACATGGAGTTAAAGTCCAGCTGGCCTCCGCGAGTCTTTATCCGACGGGTCACTCGCCCCACGGGGATCTGACCCTGCTTTCTTACTGACAGCTGAATGAATCATGCTAATTTACCAAAACCTTATGTGTGACCATTAACATTCGTCTCAGAAAGTGGCTGGAAAGTGACAAAAATGCATTCGAACTAGCTCTTGGGCTTTAGTCTGTAAAACAGCGGTTTTAAGTTTGTACTGCACAATAACAGAACATCTCTGCTGTGTTCACAGGAATACTTCGGATTCAGTGTACGATAAGAGTAATCCATGCACTTGAGGCTTAATGTTGACGACCAAAAGAATTCATGTGCATTTGCCCTCTTTAAAAAAATAAAAAAATAAAAATCTGGGTTGCAGGGACACACTATTAAAACGTTAAAATAAACATTAAAATTGTTTCACATCGTAACATTGTAAGAAAGTATATGCAAGACACAAACAATAGAGATATTAACAATTTTCTGTGTAAATTATATAAAATTTTACAACTTTGTTGCCATGATAACACAATGCCATAAACGTAAATTAAATAAAGGATTGAGGATTTAAACAACAATTTGAATAGATTAACAAAAGAGTAAATGTAAAAGTCCTTTTAAAATCATAAAAAGTCAATCAAAAAAATATGAGCCATTATAAGAAATCTTAATGCCTTTGCTTTGCATTCACTAATTTTAAATTGGGACATGGGATAAAAACAATTAAAAATAAACTAAAATAAAAGTAATAAAATAAAATAAATAAATAAAATAAAATATATATTTATTATAATATTATAACATTATTTTATATAGTTTAAATTATATATCTATTATATATTATACATATATTATATATATATATATATATATATAAAACAACTTATCTATTATATATTATACATATATTATATATATATGTATATATATAAAAACAACTTATATAAATTAAATATTTATATAATTTAAATTTTATGTAGTTTAAATTATATATATATATATATATATATATATATATTTATATAGTATAAATTAAGTAAATATTTATTTTTTACTATCAAATATATATAAACATGAATCATAAAGGATTTTATTTTATTTTATTTAAAAAATACAAATATATTGGTATCACTTTTCAGTAGTCTCATTTACAACATTTGATTTTAAAAATGTATTAGTAAATGTTGAAATTAACATTAATTAACTGCCATAAAAGTATTGTTCATCATTAGTTCATGTTAACTAATTAAAACAAATCCCTATTGTTTAGTGAGTTTTATTCAGTATTTTATTCAAAATCATTTCATTAAAAAAAAAACATTTTGAAAGCCATTATAAGAAATCGTAATGCCTTTGCTTTGAGCAATTTCTAATTAAAACATGGAATAAAAACAATTAAAAATAAAATAAAATAAAATAAAAAAAGGATTTTATATAAATAAATTTAAATAAATTTTTTGCTGAACCCAAAATGTTGCTTTTTAAAATGTAAATTTCTGAACAGTATCTTTGGAAAACCCCACAATGGCTTTTAAAACATGTTTTATCCAAAAGCATTTCATTGAAAAACATTTTGAGAGCCGTAGCATTTTGCATTTCGTTGCAACCCAGACTATTAATATTTTTGAGCGATAGACGATATCAAGCGTTTGACGTACACAACTCAATATAAAGACAATGGTTTTCCATATAGCGTGTCATTCTGTACTGGTGATTTGGTAAATGGCCTACTAAAAAAAACGCTGAGTAGATGGTTGTGGGGTTGAGATGACATGAGGAGGGGGATGCATTCAATCGCCGCCCTCATATGAGGAAAGGAGCCTCGCTTATTAATATTTAAAGGCTACATTTATTGACAGCGTGTTGATTTACGGGTGATGTGGCAGCGCTCTAATGAATCCGGCCAATTCCGGCTCTTTAAATCAAGCGTAGCCTCTGATTGCACACCTGCCTCACTCATTGAATTAAAATACGCCCTGATTTTCTCACATATACGCTGTGGTTGGATGGATGTCCTTGTGTTTTTCATTAATGTGCATGCAGGACTGGAGTTTCTCGGCATCGTTCGTCTCGTATGACGGATGGAAACAAACACATCCCACTGGATGCTTTATTCCAGATTAGACTTTAATCTTGAGGATGGAGTTTGAATTAATCTTTTATTAAACTCTTACTTTAAAGGATACTTACTGCGTTTCATTTTTCATTTCCGAGGAAAGCCGCTGCAGTTAGTTACTGAACGTGCTTAAGTGAGTCTTTGATTTTATTTAGCACAAATGAAAGGCTTTACATGAATCCGTCCTTCTGTATAGGAAGCATTGTTTTAAGATTTTGATGTGTACATCATGGCTTTGGATGTCAGCTATAGTGACTGAAGGATTCATGTGACAGCAGATGCTATAAATTAAGTCTTTGTTGCTCATGCGGTTGTCATTAGACTTGTATTAATGATGGTCCGCTAATTAGCGGCATTAATTACACTAATGGGCAGACATTATGACACACATGGCAGAAAGCTAAATCATTCATCCAAATGAAGGGAATCTGCCGCCTATATTCAGTCTTTCATTTTAGCAACAAAATAAAATTGAAATAAACTTCACAGATTGTTGAGACATGGGACAAAACACATTTATGAAATTAATTAGCTAGATTACTTTTAGATTCATTTTAATTCAATTAAATTTTAATTCAATTTAATTTTCAGATTCATTTTAATTAGACAGATCGACAGATAGATAGATGTTAAATTAATTATATAAATATAAATAAAAAATAAATGAACAAATATTAAATATATAAATAACAAATCATTTAAATTAAAGTTTGAAATTAATACATAAATTAACAAACAAACAAATGAAAAAATAATGAATAACTCATTTAAATAAACATAAATAAACAAAAATATAAAAATATAGACGAAGAAAAATATATAATTTAAATTAAATAATTTAACATAAATAAATATGAAATAAATAAAATATAAACACAAATATAAAATAAATAGATGATAGATAAATAAATAAAGAATATAAATTAACAACTAAATATTATTAATAAAAATAAATCATTTAAAATAAATATAAATGAGAAATAAAATATAAAAATATAAAAAAATCATTTAAAATAAATAAATGATAGATATATTGATAGGTAGATAAATATAAATAAATGTATAAATTAATAAATTAATTAATTATAAAATATAAATAAAGAATATAATTAACAAATAAATATTACAAATAAAAAATAGATCACTTAAATTACATCACTTAGAAATAAATAAATATTAAATAATTTAACTATAAAAAATAAATTATGTAAAATAAATAAATAAATAATGAATTAATGAATATTTATTTTAGGTAATACTGCTCAAAGCAGTCAGTTCTTCTGTTATGTGATTTTGGTTACAATTCAATAGACAGAGCTGACCATCAGTTTGAAAGCATCCTATATTATCAGTTCATTTTTAAAGGAAGTGACAGCTACATATATCAATATTTATAAGTAATATCTGACATGACTGTACTCATTGATTTTGTCTTTTATCTGTGTCGACACATATTGAGTGATAGCAAGAAAAACAAACACACAATTTGTGACCAAATGAATGAAGCATGAGGTTGCAACAAACACAGGCAATAAAAAACTCTGGAAACACATCCAAAATCATGCCTTGGCCACAGCCTAGTTTTAGTTTCGCACAGCAGCCTGTTTGTCCAAGTACACTGAAAACATCAGTTTCAAAAACGTCATTTTTTATGTTAGTTATCGCCTTAACTGCATGTTTTTAGAGTAGTTTTTTCAGATGCGTGTTGATGAGGCACATGCAAACAAGCCCGTATCTCCCTATGCTGGAGATCAAATGTTTGAGACGTCGACCTCAGGATTTCCTTTGTAAATCCGATGATAGTATGTTAAAAGAGATTTGCTTTTGTGTTTCGCTCCATTAATCCAACACGCCACTGAATCCGATTGTGATTATGACAGGTCAAGAGAGGATGCTGTAGAAATGGAGGGATTGTTGTTACATGCTGTTTGTCAGCGGCTGCCAACAGAATGATACCAGATTAAAAACATGCACCGTGTACAAGCTTCACCATGATAAAGCCAGTGCTTGCAGTTTGTCACATTTTACTGTGCTTTTTTAAAGAGACGGTTCACCAAAAAGTTGGATTCTGGCATCATTTACTCACCCTAATATCATTCCAAACATTCTTTCTTTCTTCTGTGGAACAGAAAAGAAGATATTTGTAAAAATGTCTGGGTTTTTTTGTCCATACAATGAAAGGAAATTATCAAAATTATTTTAATATAGAAAAAACAGCTGAAATATACAGAAAAAAAAAGAGGAAAAAAACAAATCACACAGAAATTGCTAGTAAATTTCACAAATAAATGCAAAGAAATGGCAATCAACACACTGAATTAAACAAGATATTCTGAATTTAGAGAAACCGGAATATTATTAATCAATACTAATTTTTTTGTGAAAGCCCATTTTCACCACTAAATAAATCTCACAATTCTGACTTTTTTTCTCTGAATTGCATGAAATAAACTCGTAATTCTGTCTTTTTTTTTTCTCAGAATTGCATGATATAAACTCATAATTCTGACTTTTCTTCTTCGAAATGCATGATATAATCTCGTAATACTCACTTTTTTTTTCTCTGAATTGCATGGTATAAACTCGTAATTCTAACTTTTTCTCCTAATTGCATGACATTAACTCATAATTCGGACTTTTTCTCAGAATTGCATGATATAAACTCGTAATTCTGACTTTTTTTTCCCTAAATTGCATGACATAAACATGTAATTCTGACTTTTTCTCAGAACCGCATGATATAAACTCATAATTCTGCCTTTTTTTCTCTTAATTGCATGACATAAACTCGTAATTCAGACTTTTTTCTCAAAATTGCATGACATAAACTTCGAATTCTGACCTTTTCTCAGAATTGCATGGTAATTCTGAATTTCTTTCTCAGAATTGTATGATATAAACTTGTAATTCTGACTTTTTCTGAATTGCATGACATTAATTCATAATTCTGACTTTTTTTCTCTGAATTGCATGGAATAAACTCATAATTCAGACTTTTGTCTTTGAAATGCATGGTATAAACTCATAATTCAGACTTTTTTTCAGATTTGCATGATATAAACTTGTAATTATGACTTTTTTCTCCAAATTGCATGATATAAACTCGGAATTCTGACTTTTTCTCAGAATTGCATGATATGAACTTGTAATTCTGACTTTTTTTCTGAATTGCATGACATTAATTTATAATTCTGACTTTTTTCTCAGAATTGCATGGTATAAACTCGTAATTCTTACATTTTTTCTCTGAATTGCATGGAATAAACTCATAATTCTGACTTTTTTCTTTGAAATGCATGGTATTAACTCATAATTCAGACTTTTTTCTCAGAATTGCATGACATAAACTTGTAATTCTGACTTTTTCTCAGAACTGCATGATATAAACTTGGAATTCAGACTTTTTTCCTAAGAATTGTGTGAATTGCAGAATTGCAATTCTTTTTCCCTTCAGAATTTGACTTTATAACTTACAATTACGAGTTCATATTTCATCACACAATTCTGACCTTTTTTCCACAATTGCAAGTTTGTCTCACAATTCTGAGAAAAAAAGTCAGAATTGTGAGACAAACTTGCAATTGCTTATTTTATTGATGTTTTATGTTTTATTCAGTCGCGGAAACAGGCTTCTATAATTTAGTGTACTAATAGTACAGAAAAACACCACTAATGTTTTATTTACAACTAAAAAAAATATTTATTTTCTTAAATATCTTCTAAATCATGCACACAGGATTATAATGACATGAGAGTAAATGAAAGATGACAAAATTTTCTTTTTTTTTTTTAAAGCATGTTCACTATGATGCCGTATCAGTTTACAGTTCCGCATGCAAAGTGGGATTTCCTGTAAACACAGCGCTTTCTAATGAAGAAATCCCAAATGACTCTGTCCATGTCAAGACTTCAGCCACAGTTGTGTTTGATTCTGTCACATTCATGTGACCGCCTGCCATTGTTTGTCAGATGATCTCGTTCATCGGCAGGATGTCACAGCAGATATTGATCTCATGTCTAATTGGAGACGTTAATAAAGTCACAGTCTTCTCCTATTGACTTCTTCACTCATTATCAATCAGGCTGCTGTTCTCAAATGTCATTTGATGTTTATCTTTGGGCTTAAACGCACCCATTTTTTATTATCATATCACAAGGCATTTACTTAAATTCCTACAAACTTAAAAAAAGATGAGGGTTTAGAGAAATAGTAAGCCCTTTGGTCCTGACATAACAAATGGACATTGGCTCGTTGTTTATAGACATGAATTGTGGGCTGTGAGCGATGGCTCTGCTTCTTGTGATTGGAATAAGATTAGAATGCAACAATATTGACTCTTTGTAATTAGAGGGGGTCATTAGGTCCGCAGCCATTTAGGGCCATAAAAACTGATTTGGCTCCTGGAATGCTGCGGCGCTGGCAGATCATTCCGCCCAAGCTGAAATTAAATTGGTGTGGTAATGTGTGAAGGGAGGAGCAGCTAATAAAACAGAGCGGCTACAGACATGTGCTGGAAGAGGAAGAGATGTAGAAGTTTTATGGAATAATCTGGGAAAAACAACACTTATAATTCATATAATCCCATGCGCACACTTCTTGCTTTTGCTGTGCTCTTGGCTTGCTTTTTTATTTTTGATTATTGCCACCAGGAGCGATGACAACCGGTGCCTTTCATCACGGCAGACTCACTATTGCTTGGCAGAAATCGAATTTCCATGATAGTTGGGTCACGGAATTCCTTATGTGATTTAAGGAATGATAGAGGTACTCATTTTAGCGCTTTATTTTGGAGCCCACCGGGACATGCGGTACGTGTTGGAGGGTGTGATGGACTTCATAAAGAATGATTGTCTGAGTGACCTCAGCGTGACCCTCGCTCTCTCATGAGCAGTGCTGTTGCAGTCGCCCCTTCAAACCTGTGCTCTTATTGACCAACGCTGAAGACTGGAAAACCACTTTATGATGCACGGTTCAAAGGGCAGTGGGCTGCTCATCTTATGTCTTCTTTAGTGAGAAAAAATGGGTTACCGTTTCTTGAAGTGATTATAAAACCCACCCCTTCGTGTGAGGGTCACTAATTTGATTGATTTCCAGGCCCAAATAAAAAATCATGGCGCAGTGTTCATCTAATACATAAAGAATTCATTTCAGAATATGAATCTTCCATCAGAAATTGTATTTCATTGTTTCCGCGCTTTGCTGAACCTTGGAAAACTAAATGTAAGACACATGTTTTCTCAAAACAGACCTGACCTGCATCTGCAACAACATCACTGCAAGTGCAATAGTTCTTTTATGAAACAGTTCGGTAAACAAAGTTACAACATTACCAATTCCTTTGTCAATTTTGCTTTGCCCATAAAAAAAAGCTCTAAATGAATCTAATTGCGGGAAAAAAAACATTAAAGAAATACTTAGTAGAGGAATTACATATCTGAGTGAATTAGAGTTATACAGCAAATTGGTTGAGTAAATAATTCAAAGACTCACTCATAAAGTCAGTCACATTTTTTGCTCCTGAACGAATAGTTGGTTTAAGCGAATCGATTGAGTGAATGGTTCAGTGAGTCACTCATCAAGTCAGTCGCTTTTTTGCTTCTGAATAAATAATTGGCTTAAGCAAATCGATTGAATGAATGGTTCGCTGAATCACTCATAACAACAGTAATTTTTTTTTTTGCTCTGAATCAAATAATTGGTTTAAGCCCATCGGTTGAGTGAATGGTTCACTGAATCACTCATAAAGTCAGTCATTTTCTCACTTCTAAATCAATGACTGTTTTAAATGAATCACTTGAGTGAATGGTTCAATGACTCACTCATACAGTCAGTTACTTTTTTCACTCCTGAATGAATAATTAGTTTAAGCCGATCAGTTTAGGGAGGGTTTAATGACTCAATCATAAAGACAGTCACTTTTTTCCCCTCTGGAACGAATAATTGGTTTAAACTTATTGGTTGAGTAAATGGTTTAGTGAATCACTCATAAAGTCAGCCACTTTTTTCACTCCTGAACAAATAATTGGTTTAAGCGAATTGGTTGAGTAAATGATTCAATGACTCATAAAGTCAGTCACTTTTTTTTTCGCTTCTGAATCAATGACTGTTTTATATGAATCGGTTGAGTGAATGGTTCAATGACTCACTCATAAAGTCACTTTTTTCGCTCCTGAATAAATAATTGGTTTAAACTCATCATTTGAGTGAATGGTTTAATGACTTTATCATAAAGACAGTTACTTTTTTCCACTCCAGAATGAATAATTGGTTTATGCCCATCGGTTGAGTGAACTATTCACTGAATCACTCATAAAGTCAGTCACTTTTTTCACTCCTGAACGAATAATTTGTTTACGCAGATTGGTTGAGTGAACGATTCAATGACTCACTCGTAATGTCAGATGTTTTTTTCACTTCTGAATCAATGATTGTTTTAAATGAATCGGTTGAGTGAAAGGTTCAATGACTCACTCCTAAAGTCAGTTGCTTTTTCACTCCCAAACAAAAAATTTAAGCGAATCGTTTGAGTGAATGCTTCAATAACTCACTTATAAAGTCAGTTATTTTTTTCGCTCCTGAACGAATAATTGTTTTAACCAAATCAGTTGAGTGAATGGTTCAATGACTCACACATAAAGTCAATCTTTTTTTTTTCGGCCTTTGAATGAATGGTTGTTTCAAAAAAATCGGTTTAGTGAATGGTTCAATGACTCATTCAATAAGTGAGTTACTTTTTTCACTTCTGAACAAATAATTGTTTTAAACAAATCAGTTGGTTGAATGACTCACTTTTAAAGTAATTTGTTTCTGCATCTTCTGCAAAATATCCACTAGACAGACTGACTACTGTCCATACTGAAAACTGTGTATTAACAAGAAAAATCAGACAAGCCTTGTCATACAAACTCCCAGAAATTCCCAGTGCTAAATATTCACAATCACACTTAGCAAATCAAATTCAAGGACTGGAAATTGTGTATAATCATAAATATTAAAAAGCACTTCTTATTAACCAAAATATGGCTTTTCTTTTCCTGCTTAAACTTGAAATTTGGTATTGCAGTACTTCTAATATTTTTATATATTGTAGATTGATAACTGTTTTTATTCATATGATTTTTTTAGATGCTTTGGATAAAAGTGTCTGCTAAATGATTAAATGTGAATGTATAAGGCAATCGTAACCATATATGCCTTTCAATAATGTTAAACGTTCTCTCTTTCCCCCGAAGAGTCATGCCCCATATGGAGAGAGTCATTACACACAGAGTGAAAACACCAGCAAAACTGTGGGGAGAAATTTATGATTCCCCTGGTAAAGATAAAAAGTGCCATTAACCGATGGACCAAAGCAGTCACACACCAGGTAATGAAGTCATCACATGTTTTCAAGCCCAAAAACATTACATTGTAGAACTACATCTAGACATAAATCCTTAAAATGGTTCTCTTGGCTATCTGGATGATCAAACACGTGATTGGATTTGGGACTATTTCCTTATCACCTGCTATATTGTTCCAGCAGTGGGCTATAGGGCACATATATGACACTATAGGGCTTATCACACTTATCACGCTTATAAGAGCTAACCTTCATATGATTTCTAGAACTAAATAAGAACAGTGGTGTTTTAGGACATGATCCTAAGCATGTTTAGACATCTTATTTCCCACATTTTTAGACAACAGTAAAGTCATCAAAACTATATATATATATATATATATAACTACAAATATTATAAATTGGACAAACAGTGTTGAACAAATCATCTGGTGAATTCTGGGAAGGTTTTTTTTTAAAAACTAATATTCCTTTTTTTAAATTATTTTAAGCTAATATTCTGGTAAGGTTCTCTCAATTTTAATACAGTGTTTATTCAAAGATATCTGGTCTTTAATCTTCTCAAAATCTTAACACATTGTTTATACATCATTCATGAAGTGTTTTTCTGAAATGCTTCAGTTGAACACTTGTCTAATATTTTATAAATGTTATTTTCAAAATGTATAGAGAGCAATCAAAAGTAAAGTTCTTCCAGTAACATTAATAGAATGTTCGTTCAAACTTCATCTAACACTGTTTAAATGTTGCTACTTGTTTCACAATGTATCAAGAACATTCAAAAGTAATGTTTCCATAATGTTAGAAAAATTATAAAACAAAACATTCCTTTAACATTTACATAACCAAAAAATAAATATTTTTAAAACATTGAAAACCCTGAATGTTGGAACATTCAGAAATAACATTTTTAACTTAATTATAACTTAATGCAATCGAACGTCGGCAAAACGTTCTGGGAGGTAGCGTATATATCCATAAAATGTGCTAAATTTAAGACTTATATCTTAGAAATCATACCAAAAATGTTTATTTCTGTTGTGGGTTTGTATCATGTCGACTGGAAGGAAAAATGTAAATTCAGACTTCACACCAGCAACCTTTGGGCAACAGCTCTCATTCAGATTGGAGAACAAAACCTTCATTCAGATGTTAAAAATAAACTGTATAACACGGCGTATCAAACAGCGCTCACTCACAGTGCAAACATGGCAGTTGTTCCTGTGCTCTTTTCAGGATCACTGATCCGAGACCTGTTAGTGGTTGCCGCATAAAGAGGGAGATTTGGGCATCGGGTGAGAAAACAAAAACCCCCATAGAATCGTGGGCCACGTCTTTCCCCATAGGCTTGAGTACACAAGCTGTCATCTCTCACTAACATTGGTGAAATACGTTCACACAGAAACCCAGACTGCCAGGCTGAATAGGCACTCTCACACTGAAAGCAAAGCTGTTAAAATGTTTCCATGTTGCATTTCTATTGGCTAAAAGAAAGCTTTAACTATGGCTGTATGGCTGTATTTTCTCACTTCAATTGGTTAATCCAGGGCCACTTTAAGCCCTGGTTTATTATGGTACATGTGTCATACTGTTCACACTTTATTTTATCTGGGAAATCTGGGAAGATTTGCCCTGTACATTTATCTGGGAAGATTAGGACTGTACATTTGTAAACTATGAGTTAATATTATATATTATATTATAATATTTGTATATTTATGAGATCCATAATATATGGAAGCCTGTTTTATTAATTGCAATTTTTTATCTCAAAATTCATGCATAAAAAAACTATAAACTAAGAAAGTTATAAACACAGAATTGTGAGATAAAATGCTGCAATTACCTTTTTAATATTTTGGCAAAAAAATAAATATAATAGCAAGTTTTCATCTCAAAATTGATGCATTTTCTCGCAACTGCAAGAAACAAGTCAGAATTGTGAGATAAAATGTTACAATTACCTTTTTAATATTTATGGCAAAACAAAAACAAAACAAAACAACAGCAAAAACAATTATTATGTATATATTTATGAGATCCATAATGTATGAAAGCCTGTTTTATTAATTGCAACTTTTTTCTCAAAATTCATGCATTTTTCTCACAATTCTGAGAATAAAGTCATAATTGAAAACTATAAACTAATAATTGCAAGTTATAAACACAGAATTGTGAGTTATAAACTCGCAATTGCAAGAAAAAAGTCAGAATTGTGAGATAAAATGTTGCAATTATCTTTTTAATATTTATGGCGACAAAAACAAACAAACAAAAAAGCAAGATGCAACCTCAGAATTCAGAGGAAAAAAGTTAGAATTAAAATATATAAATTCAGAATTACAAGAAAGAAAGTCAGAATTTTGAGTTTATATTTTGCAATTTTGACTTTTTTTTCCTTCAAATTGCAAGAAAAATATAAAAAGCCATGATTATTATTATTACACATATGAAACGAGCATATAAATTGTTCTGAAAACTACTTGTGAAAATATTGCCACATAAATGCTCAAAATAATTATATAAATAATTATGGATATTTATTTATTATATAAATAATTATGGTAGGTATGAATCAACAAAGAACTGATTTCAACTGAATAATGACTGTTTACTATTGTCTTTTTAGAGCTGCTTTATAGCACAATTAAATTTAGTTTTCTGGAATCATACAATATTTTATTTTCCTCTCAGATGCTGAAAGTAAACGCATCATCTGAGCATTTCTATGGCTGTATAGAGCTCATGCATATTTAATGAGGTATGTCCTGAGGCATTTTCTGATTGGTCCTGTTGCCAAAGTTAGCACCCCTTGTTCCGAGTTACCCAAAGGTTAGAAGTGCATTGCGAAAACACTTCTCAACCCAAGGTTTAAGTGGCCTAATTCTGGGATTTACAGAGCTGATAACCCGAGGTTAACACATCAGTGATGCTTTTGTGATCTCGATTAAAAACAATTTCATGGGTTCAAATTTTTGCTTCCTGGCCGATCAAAACAACACACAGCGGGAGGATCAGATGAGCGCTCGGCGGTTTATCAATAGTGTTTGGGTAATGGGCGGTAATCTAATGTCCATTAGGGTCTTGGAGCATATGCCGGGCTGTGATCTCACATCTGCTCTCCACAGGGACACGCGCGCATGTGGAGACACACCGAGAACAATCACCTTCTTGGGTGTGTGTTGAAAAATGTTTTGCTTTCCAATGTAAAGAGGCTGAGGATTAAAGCTTTTCACATTCCAAAAACGCTGAACGACTCGCATGTGGGTAAAATCACACTTGGTGAGACTGACAGCAAGTGTGCCAAAAATGTACATATAATCACAAAATAAACTGTACAACGTCTTAAAATTACCGATTTGATTTAGTCAGTATTCCTAAATTTGCCTTTTGTCCTAAGACTTACACTGTTACACATCAATGCAAATGAGATCATTTTAAATAGAGTATGTATAAAAAGTTACTGTAAATCCTACCCAGTTTAATGTGGACAGCTAATGTAAGTGAGCTGTTTTCATATGGCGTTTGCGTTGTTCTGACATACGGTGCAGTAGCGCTTCAGGCGACCTGCATTCAAGTTCTTGCTCGAGGCCCTTTCCTGACCATGTTCCCTTCCTTTCTGTTTTATCAAAAAGAACATAAATGTAACTTAAAAAATGCTGTGAGTTTGGGGCAGGACTATCTGGTTGTCACCAATGACAGACTGGTGAAGTGTTTGGAAAACCTGTTCGATAAAAGACATTGCAGAAACTACACACTTCAATTTTACAGAAAAAGAATCGCAGTGAATAAAATTAAAAAAAAAAAAAATTCTATATAAATATATGTTTGTATGTATGTATATATTTTTAGTTAATTCATTTTTAGTTTTATTATTATTTAATTTTCAATGCCTCAATTTTTTATACATTTAAATTTTCAATTTTTAATTAATTTTGAATGAAATTCCTATAAACATAATATCAAACACAAATGTGATTTTTTTTTTCCAGAAACACTGAAAGATAGTGACAATCAATACTTCAAATTTTATTATTAATTATTTGTTTATTTTAATTTTTAATAATTTTGAATGAAATACCTATAAACATAACATAAAAAACAAAATGTGATTTTTCCAGAAACACTGAATGATATTGACAATCAGTGCTTAAAATTTTAATTATTTTTAATTATAATTTTGTATTAATTTTGAATGAAATACCTATAAACATAATATCAACAATGAATGATATTGATAATCAATGAATTTTAATCTTTAATTAATTTTAAATTTAAATTTTGTATTCATTTTGAATGAAATACCTATAAACACAACCTATGTGATTTTTCCAGAAACGCTGGATGCTACAGACCATCAGTGCTTCAAATTTTACATTTTAATTAATTTTTTATTTTAATTTTGTATTAATTTTGAACAAAATACCTACAAACACAACATATGTGATTTTTCCAGAAACACTGGACATTATTGACAATCAGTGAATTTTAAATTAAAATTCTTAATTTAATTAAATTAAAATTCTTAAAAACAATTTTTAATTAATGATTAATTGTAATTAATTTTGAATGAAATACCTGTGAACATAATATCAAAAACACAACATATGTGCTTTTTTCAGAAACATTAAATGATTTTGACAATCTATGCTTCAAATTTGATGTTGAATGTTTTTAAACATTAAAGTCTCTTCTGTTTACTAAGGTTGCATTTATTTGAAAAAAAAAAAAACAAAAAAACAAAAAAAAAATCTGTAATATTGTGAAATATTATTACAATTTAAAACACCCATTTTCAATGGGACTATATGTTAAAATGTAATTTATTCCTGTGATCAAAGGTGTATTTTTAGCATCATTACTCCAGTCTTCAGAGATTCTTCATGATCTTATATATTAATTTCTTGTATGCTGATTTGGTAATTATTCCAAAGTAAGTTATATGTTTATTTAAAACAAAAAATCTGAGAATAAATAAACATAATTAGTCTAAATTATGTAGGTAATTTAAAATTAAGTTTTTGTTTCTGAACTGATTAAGTTTTTCTGTTGTGCGGCCAATTCAAATTCACACTACTAAATGTATTCGTTTTGCTGTAAATTCTTCTTCTACACATGTTCACATGTTGTAATTTAGTTTGTAAATGTGTAACACAGTGCATGTTTGTATTACATGATTTACTGCCAAAGCTGTGATTTTACAGTCAGAGAGCTGGAGGTGAGTGGACTGGGTGTTGATCAGATCTTATTAAGAACAATGAGCGGGACGTCCCGCGGGACGGGCCAAATGAAGAGGGTCATCAGTCCTCAGATAGTTGCTGCTGTCATGGGTCAGTGGAGGGGAGCAGCAATTAAACAGCAGCATTATGAGTGATGACCTACTTGTGCGAGAGGCGTGAGTTCTGCCAAACCTGAGAGCTGCCATCGATTCTTCTGCTGAGAGTTTCTGAGACACTGACAGATTGATTCCTGGAGAAACAATACAAAGCAGTTTGCCATAAAAAAACAAAAGAAACAACGTCCAATAAAGAGGTTTCTCAACAAGTGTGTGTTAGCAGCAGGACATGCATGAAAAAATCTATTATTATAAACTACTGTATATAATAAGCGCACTCATTTGAAGTAATGAAAGTAAATCAACTTTGACTTTATGGGTCATTAACAGACAAGTTGACAATATCAATTTATACAGTCCTAAATGTTAATGTTTCTCAACATTAATGATCTTTTACACAAAATCACTGCCATCGTTGACCTAGTGGTGTATAATGCCATAGACACCCAAATGTGACGAACCAGAATGAAACCCCTTCCTTAAATATAAAGACATCTATCTATTTTCATGCATAAAGATCCGTTTAAACTGTAAGAAAAATATGATTAATCGTGATAATGTAAGGACAACATGCTGTTTCCAAAACTAAATTACTGGCTTTTTACTGTTACAATACAAAAGTCATATAAATAAAATAAAATAAAATAAAATAAAATAAAATAAAATAAAATAAAATGTACTGACAAGGCATCCTTTTTATGTACACACTAAAATTAATAATTATATGAAATAAAATGTGTAAAAATATGAAATTAAAAATTAAACTTTTTTAATATTAAAAACAAACAAACAATCCCAACCCAGATGAGAAAAAATAATGCAAAAGTAATGTAACTTATTTACACTGTAAGAAAAATATTAAGCATGATAATGTCAGGACAAATTGTTGTTTCCAGAAATAAAAAAAAAAAAAGGCTTTTATACTGTCACAATACTAAAGTCATAGTAATAAATAAAATAAAAATAAATGAAGTAAAATAAAAATAAATAAACAAATAAATATTAGAAAATATTTACTGGCTAGGTATTCTTTTTTATTACACACTAAAATTAATAATGAAATGAAATAAAATAAAATGTAAAAATATAAAATTAAATACTGAAGTTTTTAATATTAAAAACAAACAAAGAAGCCCAGCCCAGATGAGAAAGAATAATGTAATGTAACGCATTTCAACTGTAGGAAAAATATTAAGCATGTTTATTTCCAGAAATAAACAGCTGGTTTAATAATGATAATGTAAGGACAACATGCTGTTTCCAAAACTAAATTACTGGCTTTTATACTGTTACAATACAAAAGTATAAATAAAATAAAATAAAATAAAAATGACTGACGAGGCATTTTTATGTACACACTAAAATGAACAATTAAATAAAATAAAATAAATAAATTTTAAAAATATAAAATTAAATCTGAATGTATTATTAAACTTATTTTATAAATAAAATGCTCCTAATAGAGCATGCCATTAACAACACCAAGGTCATGGGTTTGATTCTCAGAGAATGCATAAATACATAAATGTAAATACAAATTTAAAATTATTCCACAAACATAACTTAATTTTTACTTGTTCTATAAAAAAAATAAAAGTATATTTCTGAGAGAAGTAAATTTGCAACGTCACCCCATAATAGACTATTATATCACTGCCAAAACATAAATGTTGACTTGATTGTGACTATCCAAACTCATTTTTCATTTTCTTTTCAAAGCTAGTTGTTCTACTTGACTCCAAATGCCACGGCTGACATTCATTTTTAGGGTTTTCTAAACTATAACAAAACCAATGTGACTGAATTTGGACAGAACAAACATTTCAAATCTTACAAAACAATGTTTTTAAAAGCGACACACTTAAATTCATAATCCAATGTAACACCCACAATGGCCACAAATGGGACGCCACAGGAAGTGCTCTGGAATTAAGTGACACCCCGCGCAGCAGGAAAGGTGACGCCAACAACGACGCGGATTACTGGCCCGTATCTCCATACTCATTAATCCGGCGGAGTTTTCAGAACAAATACAGGCAGATTTATGAGGATAACAGCTCTGTTGTCATGATGTTTTACCCCCACCCTAAAGTGATCTGTAATCCTCACTATTTACAACAGTCTTATTAAACAACCGTACCAGATGTGTTCTGGCTCACAGGGAATCAGGTCAGACATTCAGCAGGTAGTAATCTCTCTCTCTCTCTCTCTCTCATTCTCTCTCTGTGTTAAATGAGCTTGTATTTGAGTTGAGACCCATCTCAGACACTTGTCCTAAAAACATTGTCCCTCCAAAGCAAAACATCTTTTTACCTATTTAAGTCTTCGCATAAATATTCATGTCACATACTAATTGCCACATATTGTATTCTATTGTACACAGTGTTGGAGGTAACGCATTACAACTAATGCAAGTTACGTAATCAGGTTACTTTTTCAAGTAACTAGTCAAGCAAGCATTACTTTTTAATTTATAGTTTGGGCAGTGTGCTGACATACAGTGCCGTTCAACATGGGGAAAAAGTGGGAAATCAAAGTAACTGGCATTACTTGTTTGAAAAAGTAGCACAAACTGTAATTTTTTTTATTTATTTATTTTTTGGGAACACGCTACAGGTATCCCAAGTTCAATTCCTGACTCGAGGATCTTTCCTGAAATTCTTAATATTAAAAACTAACAAACAAGCTCAGCTAAGATGAGAGAAAATTACACAAAAGTAATAAAAACACAATTAGTTACTTTTTCGAGAGTATCTTAATATTGTAGTGCATCATTTTTAAAAGTAACTTTCCCCAACACTGATTGTATATCTAATGCTTACTTGTCACTGAAATACAATATTAGGAGAACTAATGTTTTATTTTGACAATCTGTTACATACGTCAATGATTGTCAGACTGGAGGATTCAGTTCTAGGGAATCCTCAAAACAAAATCAAAACTGTTATTATTTACTAAAATTAATTTTATTTACTGTTATTATTTACTAAAATGTAATTATTATGCATTTTTAGGACTGTCAAAATTAATTGCAAAAATAACCTGGAATGATATTTATTGTGAGAATGATTTAAAAAATAAAATTCAAATAAAGTACCTGTAATAGTAGAAAAAACTCAATATTTTGCAGACTAACTATACAACTATACAAATATTTAATTTCATAGACATGTTGTCTTCATAATATACCGCTTTAAAAATTATTTTACAAAGATTTTACAAGAACATTTGGAATGAAAATGAAATTTCATGTTTAATTCAATGTGTTGGTTGCAGTTTCTTATAATTAACTCTGAAATCTACTAGCAATTTCTGCATTAAAATTGTTTCAAAATAAATAGTTATTTTTTTCTCAGTGTATTTCCAAAGCAGGGGTGTCCAAAATTTTATAAAAAGGCAAGTAAGTTAGTTGTTTTTTATCCATAAAAATAACTTCTGTGTACACAATAATTTTTTGACTAATTTGATCATACACTTTAAAAAAGGTTGTTTTTTTAAAGATGTAAATAAAACAATGATTACAAGAAAATATAGTTTTTCTATGTCAAAATTTCATGTTAATTCAATGTGTTACTTGCCATTTCTTTGTAATTATTTGTCAAAATTAACTAGTAAAAATTGTTACTTTGTTACACTAAGTGTTTTTCAGTAGATGAACTTGCCATACATTTGTCATTATTAAAATTAGCATTAGATCCTGTTCAAATCCTGCATAATGCAATGCTCTTTTTAATAAAATTAAATGTCAGTGAACATGTATGGAGTGCATACAGTATTTATCCTCCGTGAGTCGTGACTTTGATAAAATACATGCAACTGAATGCCAGAAATGTTCCAGTTAGGTTTGCATGTCAGTACAGTTAGTTATCCAGGCTTAAATCTTCTGACAGTACAAACTAAGCATCTTCAGCACTGAATTAAAGTGCCTGTCTCTCCTGCTAATCTGGCTTTCAGTTTAAGAGGGTTTTGTGCTTCACAGGATGAGTAAAGTGATTAACTCCAACTAGGAATACAGGTGCTGCACAGAGAAGCTTGTCCAACAGCAGCATTGGGACGATTAATGGGGCTTAAACCATTAGCACACAGTCTGTCCCGAGACCTGCATAGGACTTCAGATGAGCCCAAACACAGGGGCGGCCAAGAATAAACCATGCAGATTCAGAAATGCATCATGTATCAGCCCTTTCTCATTAATGATTAATTAGACATGCTGAAAGACTAAAGGCTGTCTGAATGCATGCAAAACAGAAGCTTTGTGATAAAAGAACCAGCAAGAAGCAAAAGCAAGAACAGAGGCTGCAGTCTGCTCGAACACTGAAACACAAAAGCACTTGATCCAATAATCTGCCTCACACCTCTCACTCCAGCTTACAGCAAACACATTCACAATCTGTCTGTGCTGACACTCTGCTCACAAAAATATGTTATGCAAACGTTTTTTCTGAATGTTCAAAAACTCAATTTTTACAATGTTTTAAAAATATTTTTTATTGGTTATGTGAAGCTTTAAAGATCTTTCAACAGATGGTTCAACATTTTATTTTAACAAACTGCTTTGATTTTTATAGAACACAAATTAGATTTTTCGAAGCATATTCTGGCCTTATCTTATACTGTACAATAAAAATAAATGGAAGCTGAAGTTTCCATTAGCAAGCTAAAAAATGGCCATAAATTATTCCATACAATGAAAAAAATAAATTGGTTTAGCAACAATTTTAATTCAGAAATTGCTAGTAAATATTACAAATCAAATAATTACCAAGAATGGCAAGTAACACTTTTAATTTAATATATTTTAATTTAATTTAAAATTAATTTTAATTACAACTTTTTTTTTTTTTCCAGTTTATAATGAAAAAGATTATATGTCTTTAAATGGGACATCGGAGGCAAAATTCACTTTTTACATGGTGTTTGCATATGAAAGTGTCTCAATTATCAAGCCGTTTTGATTATCTGAGCATTATGACATCATACTGCTCAGGCCCTGCCTACAACTGCTGACGGACTGTCCCACATTAGCATATCTCCACCCTCAGCTTGGTTTAGCAACAATTTTAATTCAGAAATTGTTGGTAAATATTACAAATAATTACCAAGAATTGGTAAGTAACACTTTAAATTAATTCAAATCTGTTTTACTTACAACTTTTCTTTTTTTTATTTTTTTTTTTCTTTCAGTTTATAATGAAAAAGATTATATGTCTTAAATTGGACATCGGATGCAAAATTAACTTTTTACATGGTGTTTGCATATGAAAGTGTCTCAATTATCAAGCCGTTTTGATTTTCGGAGCAGTATGACATCATACTGTTCAGGCCCCGCCTCCAACTGCTGACTGACTGTGCCATTAGCATATCTTCACCCTCAGCTAGTTGTCCACCAATTTCTCCGCTTTCGAGCAGCTGTAGTGACAACAATGTCTTGTAAGCAAGCAGGTGTTTTATAGTTGGATATAAAAGAGAACAAGACATTTTCTCCCGACAACAGAGCCACTGAGGACATAGTGAAACTGGTTTGTTTTTGATGGTAAAGTGCCACCGAATACACAAAAAATGGAAAAGATGGGCGGTGATGAGCAGAGCTCATTAGCATTTAAAGGGACATGCACCAAAATGGGTTGCTGTGAACAGAGCTGTTTTTGACAAGGTAAAAAGGATGTTGTTTTACACAATCATTCAGGAACATAACCATGTTATGTTGCAGACATTTCATGAAGACCCTAAAGAATCATACCAACTTGTGAAAATGGGCATTCGATGTACCCTTTAACATTCTTAAAACATTTTTGGAACATTTCTTTTAACATTAATGTTTAATATACATTTTCGTACTGTTCAGAGAAAACATTTCTATACTTTGTTCTCAAAACGTCCTTATGATGTTATTTTTTAATCTCAGGTCTATGATGATTAACATTATTCTGTAATAGAATATTCTCACAATGTTTTCAGAATGAAAGAATGAAATGTTTCTACGTTCCTGAAAATTCTTAAAGGGGTTAGTGCACCCAAAAATTAACATTTTGTCATTAATTATTCACCCTCATCTCATTTCATATCTGTATAACCTTCTTTCATCTTCGGAACACAAATTAAGGTATTTTTGATGAAATCCGAGAGCTTTCTGACCCTGTATAGACAGCAATGCAACTGTAGGTAGTAACGACATCATTAATTCCACATGGAATGTTCACATAACCAAGAAAAACATTCTTTAAATATAAAAAATAGGTGTTTTTAAGCCTGAGAGAACATTTAAATGTAACATTCTCATAACGTTTTCAAAATGATAAAATGGAATGTTCTTGTCACATTAACGTAACCAAGATGAAACATTCTCAAGCCATTAAAAAATTGACACTTTGAATGTTTAGGAAACATTAAGAAATACTTTTTTATTGAAACTGAATTCATTTTATAATTAAGGAATTTAAAAGTTATTTTCCTGGTAACAATGTGAAGCCACCTTGAAATTATCTGTAAAGCGCTATAGAAATACCTGTAAATGTGACTAGATAATTTTCTCTAATACACCTTTTGTTTTCCACCGAAGAAGATGAATCAACACCAGTCCGAAACAACTTGAAAGTTTGTAAATGACATAATTTTTATTTCTGGGTGAATTATTGCTTTAAGGTCAACAATGCAAAAGCATTGCAAAAGCACTACAGGGGATAACAAAGCTAGGCGAGGATGTTTTCAGTAATGTATGACATGAGAGCCTTCACGTCTGAAATATTAATGTTCGAGCAAAAGCCGGCGCTCATCATTAAGCACATGCATCACCAGGCTGTCGGTTTGTTTTTAGCTGCTTTTCCATATTGCATGTTGCCCAGTTAGAGATGCCAATTCATTGGTTTATTCATGGAGCGCTTGTCTTTACTTTAGCTGCAGTGATTTCCCCTCAAATGACTTTGAGAAGAAAGTTTGAACGTGGAAAAAGCCTGTTTATTTCGAGCAACAAATGAAGCCGTGATGTTTTTTAGATGCAAAGCCAGCCATTATATTTTCATTGCATTACACTAAGCTCATCGTGACATCATCAAAATGTAGATCCCATCCGTGTCACATACAACATTAATTTGTGATGAATAATAGACTGTCAATTGCCAGCCGAGCATCTGAATGTACAAAGGCGCTATTCTAATGGCATTTCAGTCTGCCCTCTGTGCAATTATGGCAGGCCACTCCATCCTTCAAAAGATTGAAAGGTTTTGTCTTCAACTTTATCTTACTGCCTCTCGACGCAAACAACAACATATATCTCTCGGAAAACAACCCGGGATACAGATTTTTGTTGGGCGTGCGTTGCCTACACACAGCAGAAAATGAAAGCCAGCCAGCGAGCAAAGCAATTATTTCTTATTTGAACATTTCAAGAACGGCGAGCCAGGTATGGCTCAGCACGCTTAATAAAGCTCTGCTGCTCGTTATACTTTCATGAAAACAGTGTTTTCTAGCCTGAAGGAAATAAATCAGTCTTGCTGCTCACTGGCCCTGACCCAGGGGTCACATTTTTATAGATGGCTACTTCATCATCCAGCAATCCGTTCTTGGACTGCAGACTGAAGACGTGCAATTGCTTGGACTGACTAAAGCGACCTTGTTCTCTGATCCTTGAAAACAACTTAAATTGATAAAACAAACAGGTAAATCCAGCCAGATATACTACCATGCCACTTACCAGTGCATTCAGGTGTTAAGCCATGATTTAAAGAGTGCTACTTTTTTTTTTTTTGTAATCAGAGCATTGCTTTTTGGATAATTTTGTAAACATTTAATGCCTTTTTTTCTTTTTTTAAATTAAATTAAATATTGCATTTTAATTCATTTTAAATAGGCTGTTTAAAAAACATGCATATAAACTTTGCACTTTTTTTTTAAATCATGCAAACATATTATTGCTTCGATATCATGATTATACAGACAAAAGTGGTGGAAAGCCATCTAAAAGAAATGTGATTATTATATTTGTGTTGTATTGAATTATATTTATACTATGTCATACATCATCATTATGTATTATTACATTAGTATAGATGTGAAGAAAAACACAACAAATTTTGGAGAATGACTAAGTATGGATCTTCTAATATGGCTCTTTTAAAGAGAGGGCACGTTTAACCTTTTGACCCCGGTCACATCTGCACTTGGAAGATGGAAGAAATAAATCACAACATAAACCAGACAAATCACCACAAAATGGCCACGTAATGCATTTACCCTGATGCTGTCATGATGCAAAAGGATCATTAAGTGTAATGCAATAAATATCAGAACTGTAAAGCTATGGAACGCTTTCAGTGTTTATTTGATATAGCATTACTGAAGTCTGCTTTTGCATGTAATAAAATCACAGTTATATCTGCCCTCTCTAGCACTTTGTCTGTCGTCTGTTCCCTGTGCATTAATGATAATATCCTAAAAATAACAGCCGTATGTAATAATGTTTCTGCAGATGCTTTCTAAGGGAGAGCGTAAACACTGTCATCATGTGCCTGTGTGGAGTAATGTGATCACCAGCTTTACTGTGCTGATCTGATCACTAGACTACATGCCAAACCAATTATGAGATCAAGAACACCCGCCTGACATCTTGAAATGGTTACAAAGGACAGTTAGATCGCTAGGATCTGGTCGAGGGTCACAGAACGAGGCCTTTTCTTAGTTGCAGGTTTGAGGAGTCATGTTTGATAGCCTATATGCTTGTATACAAATCCAAATCTAATGCAAATACCATCTTCTGAAGCCATATGATAACTAAATTTAAGCTGTTATTCACAAAAAAAAAAAAAAATGTTGCGATTGAACTGGGCAGCTGCAATTTTTTATTATTGTTTTTAAAGCATACTTAATAATGTTTAAAGGGATAGTTCCTCCTAAACATTAAAAATCACGATATTTTTGATGAAATCTGACAGCTTTCTGACCCTCCATAGACAGCAACGCAACTACCACATTCAAGAAAGGAAAGGTAGTAAGGACATAAAATAGTCCATGTGACATCCGTAGTTCAACCTTAATTTTATGAAGCTACGAGAATAGTTTCTTTGCACAATGAAAACAAAAATAACTTTCTGACACAGAAAAGATGAAATTGTTGAATAAAGTTGTTATTTTTGTTTTCTTTACACACAAAAAGTATCCTCGTAGCTTCATAACATTACAGTTGAACCACTGTGTCACATGGACTATTTTGAGGATGTCCTTGCTACTTTCATTATCTGAGCCTTGAACGTGGTAGTTGCACTTCTCTCTGTGCAGGGTCATCTAAAATATCTTAATTTGTGTTCAGAAGATGAATGAAGGTCTTACAGATTTGGAACGACATAAGTGTGAACAATTAATGACAGAGTTTTCGTTTTTGGGTGAACTATCCCTTTAAAATTTTCAACTGATTCAACGGTTTATGATCTATACAAAAAAAGTTTTGTTGTTACCTAAAATATCTATAGTTATTATTTCTGTTTTCGTCCCCATCATTTTAGCCGTTCTTGTGCTTTAGGTCAGAACTTGAAAATACTGAGAAAATTGGAATAGGATAGTGCATCTTTAAGTACTAATTTATCATAATTGTAAAAAAAATAAAACTGCCAAATAGAAATTTAACAATAAAGCACTGTCTTTGTGCAGTTATGTATGCAAAAGAAGACAAGAATGTTAAATATCAGTTTTCTCGAAGGAACTGATCATATTTTATTGTGAAGTTCTGCACTATGCCATAGCTTTCATATTTCATTTGCATTTCTGCATATTAAAACATGTTCATAGGACTTTTGGGGCAAGTTGTCACATTTTAATTAAAACAATCTGTTTGAAATTTTATAAACGGAAACTGTTTATTTATTATATTGTTTATTGGGTAAACAATTGGAGTATTCCATATTTTTGTTTGTTACCTTGTCTTGCTATTATAGCCTGTAATTGGGTTTCACTGTAAGAAATTACCCCATATAATGCACTGACAGACTGTTGTCCTGAACAATAACAGAAAACTAATCAGTGTTCAATAGTTTGAAAACTGACTAGGGTAAATAGAGAACAAAAGATATATGTGACCCTGGACCACAAAACCAGTCTTAAGTAGCACAGGTATATTTGTAGCAATAGCCAAAAATACATTGTATGGGTCAGAATTATTCATTTTTCTTTTATGCCAAAAATCCATAATGATATTTTGTAAATTTCCTACTGTAAATATATTAAAACTTAATTTCTGATAAGAATTGCTAAGAACATTATTTGGACAACTTTAATGGCGATTTTCTCAAAATTTTGATTTTTTTGCACCCTCAGATCCAGATTTTCAAATACACCCTTAAAAATAAAGGTCCTTTATTGGCATCACTGGTTCCATGAAGAACCTTGAACATCAATAGAACCTTTCAAATGTAGAAAATGTTCATTATAGTTGAAAAAGGTTCTTCAGATTTTTAAAATGTTCTTCAAATGGGTAATTTTAAGAACTGTTCACTGAAAGGTTCTTTGGGGAGCCAAAAATGCAAAAACACCCTTTTGGAACCTTTATTTTTAAGAGTGTAGTTGTATCTCAGCCAAATATTGTCCTATTCTAACAAACCATACATCAATGGAAAGCCTATTTATTCAGTTATCATATGATATATAAACCCCAATTACAAAAAAATAACCTTTATGACTGGATTTGTGGTCCTGGGTCACATATAGTCCTGTACAGAAACTGAGTTTCAGAAAGAAAATGTTCACTGGAGTCAAAAGTGTGAGAAGTTCTGCCCAGTTTTTATATTTTTAAGTAGGCCTATGCACAGAACTGAATGTGATTTGGGAACTGCAAAAGATGTGGACTACATTTTATGTTTTTTTGTTTTTTGTTTTTTGAGTTCCTCTCTGTTTCCACTTTTCCCCTTTTCTGGGGTAAACAATCCTGTTATTATTGTGAGGAGAGTCAATATTAATGTACGTAGCTGTGGCCAAATAATGGAAAAATAATGCAAGCCATATTTCACCCCGTGCTCATCTGATGTATCAGTAGAGCAGCATTAAACCCGCCTTCAGCCGTCACCCTCCAATCAAACCCAGCTGAAGCGCCGGGCGCACTTTCATGAATGAATGAGAGCGGCTTCAGGACAGCAATCCTCCCGGGACAGTCACATCCTCGCACTCCTGCACGGATATTACAACCTCTGTTTCTACTGTCCACGTAAAGTATGGAAGTACGAGTCCCCTCAATCTCTCAGTGACACAATGACACTCTACAAAGCGGATTTTGTTAAGGAATGCCGCTCCGTGAAGCGCTCGGAATGAGACGCGCGATGTCTTCGGCTCCGCTGCGGGACGCGCGGGCTGTCATTCGCCCGTTTGGCTTCCAGCTGGTCAAAGTGAAGCGAATAAAGTCCTGAAGAGAATGGCCGTCTATAGAGCGTCCTCAAAGGGATGGCAACTTTTACCAACGCGCCCCTGGACCTCCGGAGACTCTTGCAAAAACTAGTCATCATGTTTTCCTTCAGCATCATATGCGTCTCGATATTATACTTTCTGCTGGGATGCTGCGAGTCGGACTTGGTGGACACTGCGCAGAACTCACCGCCGAGACTTTCACTGGAATGGTATAATAAGACCGTGCTGAGAGAGATATTAACGGCGCCTGACTATGTGGCAGATGATAGTGGAAACAGCTCAGGGAAGGACTGGACAGCGACCCGGCGCCTCCCGGACGCGCTCATCATCGGAGTGAAGAAGGGAGGCACGCGTGCGCTCCTGGAGTTCCTGAGGCTTCACCCAGACATCCGCGCACTCGGCTCCGAACCGCACTTCTTTGACAGGCACTACATGCGCGGACTCGGCTGGTACAGGTAATAATGACAAAGGAACGCGTTTGGCGTTGGAATAGGACGTTGCACGTTGTTGTTGTTGTATGCCCGTTAATGATTGGAACTGCAATATAATGCATATAACTTTAAAGTACTTTAAGTAAAATTACATAAGCGCATGCTATATCAATTGATGCACCCAAAACTGCGTTGGGGGAGACCTTTGCACATTTAATTACCTGGTGTCATTGTCTTATACAACACATTGCGTTGTGTTACACGGAGAAAGAACGCAAAGTTTAAAGATTGACTCTTTTTTTATATTTATTTATGGGATTTATTATGCCTTTATTCGGACAGGACAGTATAAAGTAGACAGGAAAGCACTGGGTGGAGAGAGGGGAGCGGATCGGCAAATGACTACGAGATGGGATTCGAACTCAGGTAGCCCGGAACGCAGTTGCGCTGCATGTTGGCGCACTAACCAAGGGTACTGGTGCAGACAGTGGTTGACTCTTAAAGGGCCAGTGCACCCAAAATAAGGGTTGCCAGGTTTTCATCACAAAACATGCCCAACTGCTAATTCAAAAGTCGCCTAGTTGCGTTTTGGTGGGGGTTCCCGCTTTCCAGGGAGTAAAATACATCGTTTTTGGCAGGGTTCCCCTGGTAAAATTCACATTCCAGGGGATAAATATCACATTATTGGGGTCGCTTAAACCTAGGGACATGAAAAACAATCCGTGGTAAAGTAGCCCAATTCTGCCGGACTTGGCAACACTACCCAAAATTTAGATTTTTAAGTAACTACTCTTAATGTCAGTACAGAACACAGAAGAAGATATTTTGAACAATCTTCTGTTTCAAACACCACTGACTTTCCTTTTAAGGACAAAATACACTTTTCTAAAATAGTTTCTTTTGTGTACAACAGAATGAAGTCATGGAGAAATGGGTGAGATGATTAAGTGAAATAATCTTTAATCAATCAATAAACATACAACAAACCAAGTCAAAGTAACAACAAATGCAACAATGGCTGCAAGAACCAAATGAGCCAGTGCATAGTCAAAGAATAATGGAAATGCATTATCCATGCTTTGCATTGCAAACTGGTTCCTTGGACAAAGGGCATCATAACATTGAAACTGCTACAGTAAAACAAAGCAGCAACTGTTATGCAAAATTACAATACAAAGTCACACATTGTTTACAGTGTACTTACGCTTTCCTAAAAAATTATGCAGCATTTCTTTAGGATACCTTGTATTGTAGTACATTCCTTTATATAAATATATAATACGCTTACGCTACTGACTGTCCTAAAGTGCGAATTTCACCACTGTGTGACCTCAATGCAATGCTGTTTTTGATGAACATAAGCGTATTATTTGATGAGGCGTGGTATCAATATTACACTAGGCTCATATTACATTCATAAAGGTTTGAGTGAGAAAAAAAATGCCATCTGGCTATTGCAATCCACTGAAGTGGGCTGGATATAAGTTGGCAGTGTTAATCATCTCTGGAGCTGTTGCCAGATGTTCCTTTATATTGAGAACACTTGTGTGTCAATTGCTGGATTTGAAATATGTCTTGGTATCTTGAAATATCTAAAAGTGTCTGGCAAATTTGGTGGGTAGGGAATTTAGCCTGCAGATGTTGGGGATAAGGTCTTGTATTCTTAAGCATCATGTCAATTAGTTATTTATTGGATTGTCTAGAAAACAGAGTAGCAGGTTGATCAACAAGCCCATTGGAGATTCTGTCCGTACCTTCAATAAAGTCTCACTCTCCATTTTATGGTTTGTCACGCTGCTTTCGAACTGTTCAGAGAGTTGACAAAACTCAATTACTTACCTTTTAAGCAACTGATTGATTGTTTTGTCAATTCACAATCGGCTCGCTTAGTGTCCGCGACCACATTAAATGGTCTGGAAATGCTTCTGAAACACTTCTACGTTTGAGGCGTTTGCCTGTAAGCATATTGCTTTGATATTCCTTTGTGTTTGGCACATAAATCCCCGGTGTTCTGCTCAGAGGAACGAGCCGAGAGCGGGCAGATTGTCATCTTGCCGGGACCAGATGGACCTCACAGCATGACGGGCCACTTGACATTATTGTGAGATCTGTCAATTGATCTTTAACCCGAGTCACATTTTCCACCAAACATAATGATCTGCGCCAGGGACTTCATATGGTCAGAGGACCCACAGATAAGCAGCCAAACGCAGATCCTGGAATCTGTCCACGCTGACTTATTCGGGTCTAATGGAATGGACCGGTCATTAATCTTGTTATCAAGCGCAGATTAAATCTGTAGGTGTAGGTGGGGGTGGGACGCTGGTTTTGCAATCTCAATTCAGATCTTTTCCAAAGAGAATAAATGGCAGAAAAGCACAGATAAGGTCTGGAATGCGCATAAGGTGATAGATGGAGTTTTGTCCTTACAGTGTTTCTACGATTGATTGGCGCCAATGCTTGACCTTCACGCTAGAATTAAATCGGTTAGATTCAGTTACAATTAGCAAGAGGTTTTATTCTGCTGAGGTTCCAAGTTCAAGTTTCAAACGCCAATACTGTCACTTTCCTTTAAAGAAATCTTTTTGCTGTAAGTCACTCTCAATAGTGCACAAGAAGGATCCTCTGAAAGGTCTGGAACTGATATAAGTACAAATGTGAGATTTGAGATCTAAACATTAGTCATCATGTAAGAGCTTTGAAACACACTTTTGCAGTTTCTGAAGTCTGAAAAGCATCAATATATTGATTCAGAAGTACTGGAGGGACAGTCGAGCCGAACCGAAAATCTCAAGACCGTTTTCCTGGAACCATGCGGTAAAATAAGCAGTGCGTTTCTCTTCAGTCTTTCTGGAATGCGCTTTCACCGTGATAGTGCTGCGTCACGCGCTGTAATTTGGTTTGCTGATGTTGCATCTGATGTCATCACACTATGGGAATTCATTTGCAATTCATATAGTGGTCATTAAAACGGCCATTTAAATTCATACCCTGGCTTGGAGTCAACACCAAACCTTGATTTTGGCGAGGAGTTTTTTTTTAACATGCATATGTTTATTCAAAAATGTAATTAGGTTGTGAGCATTCCCTGGTTTTGTAATGCAGAAATGAGACATGCCTTTATAGCAGTTCATAGGCTTGTCCCGAGAGGAGCTTTTTTAAGGCCATTAATTATTAATGCACTGTCAATATGAGTAGTGCATCTATTTCACAAGGACACAGACTCATCAAAATACTGCTGCTGAATAGAACAGAGGAATATAAAAGCCTTTAATAGTGAAAACGATGAGATTTTGCAACTTCCACACGCTTTTCACACAAACACAGTGCAACTAAACAAAGGAAACCAACATGACTCATACTACAAGAGCCAGATCTGACTGTCAGTTATTGTATTTAGTATTGCATAAAAAAGATGCTTGATTTGACCCAAAGTGAAATTTCTGTGTATGTTTATTTTGGCTAGGTGTCTATATTGGCATAAGTAAACACTAGTTTATGGAATCAACATAAGGCTAGATGGTCCATTGGTAATTCAGCTCTCATTAGGTGTCTCGAGGGAGTGGGAATGGGGATCTGGCGTCTGAGCTCCTTGATGATGGATGTTTCTGGGAAGTGGACAGGGCACAGTTACAACTGACTGGCTCTTTAATGGCCTCTATATGCAAAGAAATGGATGGTTGGGCCCAAACGCGCGCGCACACACGCACACACACACTTCCTAATCCCCATTGTCTTACCTCAAGCGCATATTCCCGTTTACCTTTACAGAATTTATTATATAAATATTGGCTTCATTAAACTGTTTTTTCTTTAATTAATTGAAGAATTTTGCACTTAAATATTATTATTATTATTATTTTATTATTTTTTTTTTTTACAAATTATTACATTATTAAGTGTCAGCAGTGAAAAATGTTTGCAAAAGTATTTGCAGAAAAAAATGAACAGTTCATAACACGTGAATTATGAATTTCAATATTTTATTATACACTATAAAAAAGAATTACTGGAGGACATTTTACAAGAAAATATTATTTTGTTATTTCTACTTCAAATTTCATGTTTAATTCAGTGCGTTACTTTATATATATATATATATATATATATATATATATATATTGAAAAAAAAATGGTGTAGAAAAAAAAATATATATATAACATATTACCAGTCAAACATTTTTAAACTGTAAGATTTTAAAATAAGTTTTTTTTTCTGTTCTGCTCACCAAGCCTGCATTTATTTGATCCAAAGTACAGCAAAAACACTACTTATTTTTTCTTTTTTTTCTATTATATTATACTATTATATTTTCAGCATCATTAGTCTTCAGTGTCACGTGATCCTTCAGAAAATATTCTAATATGCTGATTTGCTGCTCAAGAAACATTTCTGATTATTATTATTATCATTATCAATATTTAAAACAGTTGAGTACATTTTTTCAGGATTGTTTGAAGAATTGAAAGATCCAGTGATCAGCAATTATCTGAATTAAACAGCATTTGTAACATTATACACTATACCATTCAAAAGCTTGGAATCAGCATCATTTTTTATTTTCTTTTTCTTTTTTTTTTTTTTTAGCAAGGATGCTTTAAATTGATCAAAAGTGATGATAAAGACATTTATAATGTTACAAAAGATTTCTATTTCAGATAAATGCTGTTCTTCTGAACTTTCTATTCATCAAAGCTGCTTGAAAAAAATTCTGCTCAGCTGTTTTCAACATAATAATAAATCTTTTTTGAGCAGCAAATCAGATTATTACAATGATTTCTAAAGGATCATGTGACTGGAGTAATGATTCAGCTTTGAAATCACAGGAATAAATTACATTTTAAAATATATTTAAATAGAAATAGTAAATAGTAAAAATAATTCAAAATTTGACTGTTTTTGCAGTACTTCAGGATCAAATAAATGCAGGCTCGGTGAGCAGAAGAGACTTCTTTAAAAAACATTAAAAATCTTACTGTTATACACACACACACACACTACCATTTCTGAAATCTTCCGCTCAACAAGGCTCAATTTATTTTATTAAAAATACAGGAAAAACACTAATATTGTGTAAATATTATTACAATTTTAAATAACAGTTTTATGTGAATATATTTAAAAATGTTATTTATTCCTGTGATCAAACTTGAATTTTCAGCATCATCACTCCAGCCTTCAGTGTCACATGATCCTTCATAAATCATTCAAATATGCTAATTTGCTTTTTTTTAAATATATATATATATATTTAACCAAAATGTTACCCATAAAGACATTCAAGCCATGTTAGTGTGGAACATTTCTATTCTTTAAATTGTAATAGTGCACCTGTCCATGAGCATCCAGGTGTGCGAGAGCTGTTTATTTGTAAGTCAGCATTTCTAAAAATGAAAAACGAAGGCTTCATCATCCCATTAAACAGATTCATTGGAATGAAAAAAATTCTTATCACATCCATTGCTGTGGTTGATGCCTGGACAGAAGACAGGGTAATTGCCTCACATCTGTTTGTGCACAGCAAGCTGCTGATGAGGCCATAGAGTGGCCCATCTACAAACTCCACCTGCCACCCGCAGCAGCTGAGGCCCGCATTACCATACCCCCATCATGATCAATACCCACGGCACCATTTGGTTTATTCAGGATACCTCAGAGAGGCCCGGCCAAATGCAGCCTCAATTAGGGGAGACCTATCCACTGGCTCCTGTGGGCTGCTGGGATTGGACAACACAGAGCAATGTGCCAAACAATGAAGCCGCTTTAAAGCTTACACACAATCCATATTGCTCAGATTGATCTTCGTGTTCTGTAAACATTTTACTAACAAAGACTTACCTGTTCTGAATCAGGCCTGGCTTTGCGTTGGATTCTAAAAAAATGTGGCTAGTATATTTTAAGTTTTATTTCTCCAGAATATCGTGCCAGCTAATCATTCAAGTGTTTGCCTATATTACAAAAAGGCTGTTAAACTTTGATACAAATTCTCACAAGCCAACATATATTCAATATAAACTGAATTACTGACCTCATCTCACAGACTAATCTGAATGAAATTGATGTTCCTTTGGATCGCTATCTTTGTTCTTATCTTAGATTGTCTCAAATAAAAAAGCAAATAAGAATATATTAATTCAAAGCAAATAAAATACATGCATATATCTATATATATATATATATTTATATATATGTATCAGTCATTATCATTTTTATTTCCATATAGGTTTTCAAGATTTGTTTTCTCCATTCAGAAATATCATTGTTATATTTTTGGGGAGTTGCACCTGTCATAAAAGGTCAAATTATATGTAACCTGGGACCACAAAACCAGTCATAAGGGTAAATTTGAAACTGAGATTTCTAAAATAAATGCGCTTTCCATTGATGTATGGTTTGTTAGGATAGACCAATATTTGGCCAAGATACAACTACTTGAAAATCTGGAATCTGAGGGTGCAAAAAAATCTAAATATTGAGAAAAAGTTGTCCAAATAAAATTCTTAGTAATGCATATTACTAATCAAAAAATAAGTTTTGATACATTTACAGTAGGAAAATTCTAAAAATATCTTCATGCAACATGATCTTTATTTTTGGCCTTAAAAATTTTTTTGGTAATTTTGACTCATGCAATGTTTTTTTTGGCTATTGCTACAAATATACCTGCGCTACTGGTTTTGTGATCCAGGGTCACATATTTTATTTTAAGAGACATACTGACCCTGACACATCATTTCCATTTTTTAAGAAATAATAATAAAAGACAACTACTTAATAAGGTTTCTTTTAAAAAAATGTAATTATTTTAAGAGCCTTTTTTGTCCTTATGATGCTGTATCACCCTGATGTTTTTCACTTTATACACTCCAAAATATCAAAATAATTTTGTTTCAGAAATCAGAAACACGCTCATCATAGAGGTGCATTGAAGTCACTGTATATATGAATTGCATATATATTTTTTATTTAAAAAAATAAAATATTTTTATTATACAATAAAATATTATTGTATATTAAACCATAATGTATTATTATTATTATTTATTTATTTTTTTTTTTTTTTAAGTTAATCGAGGAAAAATAGCCACTGACCCACATTCAGTGTTATTGAACGCATTCCTCTGTATCCCGTAATGTTCAATAGTCGGTGGACATCAGAAATCCTTGCATTAGCTGGAGGACAAACTCTCAGCGGCACATGCAAGTACGAAGCGGTCACATCACTTGAAGTGAGTGAATAATTAATGGCGGGATCTAATAGACTTGCTGGCCCCATAATAGGCATAGGTAAACAGGGAAGTCTTTAGGCTAAGTGCTTTCTCAGATGAAGTCATTGATAATGCAGGGAGGTCTGGGGATTGGCATGGCTGCCGTGTTGCTGTATCGATAGGAGCTTGCGTTGCAGGGACGCCTGGCACAGCAGTGTGAGTCTGTCTCCTGCCAGAGGACAAAAGAGGCATCATATGGCCCGTCCTCAGTGACCTATCTGAACAGCATGACGGACAGTACGTCTCTGTCATCTCTTTGATCAAATGCATTCTGGGTCTGACCTGCTGAGCCTCATACATTTAAATGCTGTGTCCTTGACTGTGGTAGAAAGTTCCACTTTCCAAGAATTCCACAATTATATATCATATCATGTAATTATTATTTACATTTTGGCCTTGAGCTCCACTTATAAAGCTTTGTCCCAAATATCATATTTTAGCTATAAAACTAGATATAACTATATCATTTTACGAATGGTCATGTTCAGTCATTTTTTTTGGCTTGCACAATAGTTAATTTAAAAATAAAAATTAGCTCAAAGGTACTCACCCTCAGGCCATCTGAGGTGTAGATGAGTTTGTTTCTTCATCAGATTTAGAGAAATCTAGCATTCCATCACTTGCTCACCAATGGATCCTCTGCAATGAATGGGTGCCGTCAGAATGCGAGTCCGAACAGCTGATAAAAACATCACAATAACTCACAAGTAATCCACACCACTCCAGTCCATCAGTTAACATCTTGTAAAGCCAAAAGCTGCGTGTTTGTAGGAAACAAGACATTTTAAACTAAAATACGAGTCCGTAATAACACTTCCTCCAGTGAAAAAGTCATCTGGTCTGAATCAGGAGAGAAATCTGCACAGATCAAGGACCATTTACGAGCCAAAACAGCTCTAAACAAATGTGTGACCCTGGACCACAAAACACTTAAGTAGCATGTTCTTTTATGCTGAAAATCATTAGGATATTAAGTAAAGATCATGTTCCATGAAGATATTTAGTACATTTTTTTCACCATAAATATATCAAAACTTAATTTTTAATTAGTAATACGCATTGCTAAGAACTTCATTTGGACAACTTTAAAGGCGATTTTCTCAATATTTTGATTTTTTGCACCCTCAGATTCCAGATTTTCATATAGTTGCTTCTCGATCAAATATCCTAACAAACCATACAACAATGGAAAGCTTTTTTTTCAGCTTTCATGTGCTGTATAAAAATCAATTTTTTAAAAAATTGACCCTTTAATGTGAGAGGACAACTAAAGATGGAATTTTATTATGTTATTATAAACTCGTATTTTAGCAGTGCTTCAAAGTTAAACACCTTGATGATGGATGGCATAAGGATAAGCAAAATTTAATTTATGGGTGAACTGTCCCTTTAAGAAACACTCATTAGCCACACCCCACATGAAGCTGAATTGCAATGGCGTGAAATGTACAATTCATAAAACTAAAACAGGTACCGCATTCGGTTTGTTACATATAAAGTATAGATAAATGAAGTACATATTTCTAGAGGTGACTTTTCAAACAGATCTGGCATATAAATCCTAAAGACTTTTTAATGATCTTCAAACTTTTGTTTTGACAAAAAATTGCTATTACACTTAAAGATGACACTTATTACAGTTAATTTTCTTTGAATTTCTGTTTTTCGATTCCTGTTTACATTCTATTTTAATTAAATATTAAAAAAACAAACAAATACAGACTAAAAAATAAAAAATTAAGAATTAATTTGCTTATTCTTGCTCACTGGCCAAGTTTCTGATCACTTAATAAGCATCACTGACATGTACATTTTTTGGTTTTGAGTTCTGAAACCTCCTGTATGTTTTACTCATCAATCATTTTTATCATAAAACATTCAGAAGAATTTAATTCCTCATAATATAATGGCTTTGTTTTATCCGAGCACATTCTTTTTTATTTATTTTGTCTTGTGTTTGACTGCTGCTCTGCTCTGGCATTTCACGCTCAGTTTCTGTTGTCAGAATTCTGTTTGACTACTCAGAGCTTGATAGATTTGGATTTGCAGTCCCTTAAATAGACATTAGATGTGGTCGTGTTATAAAGGCAGGTGGGGTGCAGGTGCACCATTAAAGTCGGTGCGCCTGTGAGCCACTTAAAACAAATGAGTCCCATCTGCCAACGCTAAGAAAGACACGCATGCATTCCATTTGTTTTTCCGTTTGTGTTGGTAACCCGCTGTGATTGATGCCGGCTGCACATCTGCACGATAAGCAGCATTACTGATGCACATTGGGAGCTGCCTGACTTCTCATTTACAGCCAATAAGAGGCACAGTGGAGCGTGTGGCCCGGGCTGATCAGCTCGAGGAGAGAACGCCATGTCACCTCATTAGGTCATGTGCGCCGGGCCGCAGAAGCTCTTCTGATGCCGCCGCTGGGGGCGTGATGTGATTTAGATGATCAATACTGGGCTGGCAGTCGCAATTCAGCTCTTAACTAAAACAGATCTGTGGAAACGTAAGATTGATGGTGGTAGGGAAGGAAAAGTAAGTTTCTAAAGTAAGTCTACTTTACTTGATGACTTTTCTAACTCTTCTTCATTGGTAATCAGATTACAGTTTCAAAAGTGCAAAAAGTATTATTTTGTTTGTGTATTATTGTGGCGTTGTTTTAGAGTCATGGATATATGGTGTTAGTTTTTGTTAATATTTTGAATAAAATTTTATTTTTACATTATATTTTCGGTTATTTTTAATTTTTGAAGTTTAAGTTTTAAATTTTGTTTTGTTTTAATTATTTTAATGCTTCGACGTATTAAACAAAACTTAACGAACTAAACAAAAATAAGAAATGTTGCCTTGGCAATTAGCTGAAATGAAAAAAAGTTACTTTTTTAAATCTAATTTTATTTTATTTCAGTATTGTATTTCAAGTAATTTTTTTTTATGTTTTTTTAACAATAGTAACCATAGCATTTACACTTCCAAAAGTTACTATTTCGAATTTATCATTTGTTTAATTTAAAAATTATTTAGCGAGAAATGTCAACAGCTGTGTATACAGCTGTGAAACACTCTTACAACACATGCTACATTCCTCTGGATAGACAGATGGCACTGTTATGTCCTAAATGAGGAACTTCCTGTTGGAAATAATAGCATGTTTCTAATCATACAACTTACAGAAAATGTTTTTGACTTTTCTGGCTGCAGTTTTGACAAGATTTTACAAGATTATGATAATATAGGGTTTGCTTATGTTCGTCATGTATTTTTTTTTACAATAATAAATGTTTATATGAGAAATCCATTAGCATTTTGCATTATATATAATAATACACAATGTACTACAAATAAAATCCATGTGCAATCATAAAAAAGTAATTTTATACACCCTGTTTGATTCTGAAGTAAATTATTGTGTTTGTATTTTATGGTGAAATCTATAATATATAATAATAATAATAATACATATCAGAATAATAAATGTTTTCTTATAGTAAGACATTTGATATTCTTTTAATATTTTGATTTAGTTTTATTTTTTGGTTTTTATTTTCACTTTAGTTACACTAGCAATGTGTTGTCATTTTTTTAAGTGTCTATATATTTTATTCATTCTTAATTTCAGTTTTATACATTAAGTTCAATTAAATGAAAACAATAAAAGTTGCCTTAAATAGCTTAAATAAAATTGCTTTTTTTTAATATTTTATTTTATTTCAGTTAACTTTTATGTTTTTATTTTTTTTTTTATTGTTTTTATAGTTTTAGTTAATTGTAATAACCCTGACTGATATTTTCTGGTAAATAGCTTAACTAAAATTATTTAGTTTAGTTTTATGTTTATATATATATATATATATATATATATATATATATATATATATATATATATATATATATAGTTTTTAGGTAATTATAATAACCCTGAATAATACATATTAAAAAATCCTATTCTTAACAAATGTCTTGTTTTCTCAGTAACAATATCTAATTAAAACAGGAGAAATTTATTTGAGATACAGGCTTTTCAGAGAACGCATTTTCAATATAAATGATAAATGTACCTTTGTCCTACTGCAAACATCTGTTAGAGAAGTAATGAAGTATCCCTGCTCTTATTCCTGTATTTTAGGAGCATGATGCCTAAAGCCCTGAATGGGCAAATCGTAATGGAGAAAACGCCCAGGTACTTCGTCACCCCAGAAACACCGGGCCGCATCCACACTATGTCGCGTGACATCAAGCTGATCGTAGTGGTGCGAGACCCCATCACCCGCGCCATTTCAGACTACACCCAGATCATCTCCAAGACTCCTGACATCCCCAGCTTCGAGAGCCTGACGTTCAAGAACCGATCCACAGGACAAATAGACTCTCTTTGGAGCCCGTTGTACATCGGCCTGTACGCCAGACACCTGGAGCGATGGCTGGCCTACTTTCCGCTCTCGCAGATCCATTTTGTCCACGGCGAGAGACTGATAAGCGACCCGGCGGGCGAGTTGGGCCGCGTACAGGACTTCCTCGGCCTGCAGAGGATCATCACAGATAAACACTTTTACTTCAACAAGACCAAGGGCTTCCCTTGCCTCAAAAAGCCAGAAGGCAGTAGCAAACCCCACTGTCTGGGCAAAACCAAAGGCCGAACGCATCCTAAAATCAACCCGGAGGTCATTCAGAAACTGAGGGAATTCTACCAGCCTCATAACCTCAAGTTCTACCAAATGGCAGGCATGGACTTTGGATGGCAATGAACTTTTCTGAGCGTTAACACCTAATGGCTCCATACTGCGGTTGATTGAACTGACTTGGTCTAAAATGTGATCGAAGTGAAAAACGATATCTTAGGATGGTCAATGGCTCTGTAGCTGTTCAAATCAATGCGTCTGGCAGATAAATAGAGGCCTGAGCACTTTGGGTCACAATAGTCTTTTCATACCGTCAGTGTGGCGCAGTTTGAGGGAACTGATAGAAATGACCTTAAATCATTGGTTTAAGTAGCACTTTTCTGCTCTTGCCATTTTGATGTCTTTTTTTTATGTTGCTTAGTCAAGCTTCAATCATGTTTGATCGATTCTTCATAGTAAAAGGAGAATTTGAAATAAACTGTGTAGCATAGACATATTTGTCATTGTTGCAGAGAAAGAGGCATTGTAGCACATCTGTGTAGGGGGTGGTCTACAATCACATTCTACACTCAGTGGCTCAAATTAGTTTTGATTGTCTGCTGTAATGGACCTTTATCTCACTTCCTATATCCGGTAAGCGAAGCAGTGTATCCCCACTTCCGGTCCCATCGCAACGCAATGAAAACTAATGGGAGAATCCTCTCTTTCGCCACTTTTATTCTAAACAATGACACACTGCCTCAGTTTTCACGATTTCCTGACACAACACGGATGAGATCCGTGGGATGAATTAAGGTCCTTCTAAAATATTACGCGGGAGCACTTTCGCGTGGAGTATGCATTTCGAAACTGAGGATGTTTAGGCCTACATCTCATATCACCCGCTGAAATGTTCCTATTAATATATTTCTCTTCCAAATGTCCATTCTGAATAATAAATAAATTTAACCTGCTGCAGTCAATTTCGTCTTCTCATTAACAATGTCTTTCTCATCATATTTTATACCTGTTTACATTAAAATACATTTTAAATAAACACCCTTACTAAATTAACCATGGATTTACTGTAGTAAATGTAGTAACCATGTTATATTTTTATTTTTTCCGCGGACTGATTTCCAATTGTATTGCCATAGTTTTACTACACATACCATGGTTAATTTTCGTAAGAGTGGTATTAAAATAGATGAATGAATGCACGGGCGTTGCCTTAAAGAAATAACAATGTTGAACATTTTAGCTAATTAATATAGACCTTATAACGCGTTGACAGCGTGATTTGAGTATTATTTAAGAATTTTGGCATAAACGTGAATTACATAGTGAAATGACTGTGAATGAAAAATGACAGAATAAAGACTAAAATTTAATACAAATAAATAAATATGTTGATTCTGATTTTATTCGTCAGGTCTCACACACACTGCACGCACTGACGCAGTGTGGTGAAATCACGCATGTTTATGAGCCATGGGTTTCTCAGATCGGTACGTTGGATTAAAACTACAAGTTCCGTTGTGTTTGGAAAATTCTGTGCGCAGTAATCATCAGAATATTTCTTCGACTGTCTCTGAAAATGTCCGGATTTTGAAATCAACCTGCAGATGCTTATTTTAACAGGCTTTTATTCAAGCAGTGATTACAGCATATTGAAAAATATACATAACCGGAAGAATCGATACACTGCTTCTACAAGCGCTTCCGGTGTTCAATTCCGGTGCGATAAAGGTCCGTTGGCTCAAATGGAGACAATATGCAGATGAGGCCGGTCCTGAATTTTCCCTCTGCATGCATCAGTTTGCACTAGAAAACCCACTAGAAAGCCAATAAATTATTTTAAGTTCATGAGTAGTTGTTTTCGCTCGGTTTAATCCCAAAAAGTTTCACATAATTCTAAAATAAAATGATTTATTGTATCATGTCAACACAATCCCCTCAAGGAGCTATTGGCTAAAATTTGTTTCTAAAAGCACAAACGGTACACTATCATTCAAAACTTCGATATTTTTGAATGAAGGCTCTTTTGCTCTCCAAGGTTGCATTTATTTGATCACTACTGCAATAAAAACAGTAATAATGTTAATAATATTTTTTACATTTAAAATAGCTGTTTTCTATGTGAATACATGTTAAAATGTAATTTATTCCTGTGATCAAAGCTAAATTTTCAGCATCATTACTCCAGTCTTCAGTGTCACATAATCCTTCAGAAATAATTCTAATTTGCTTATTTGCTGCTCAGAAAACATTTCTGATTAATATCAGTGTTGAAAACAGTTGAGCTGCCGAATATTTTTGTGGAAACCGTGATACATTTTATGTTGCAGGATTCTTTTATGAATAGAAAGTTTATAAGAACAACATTTATTTCTGTAACCGCCTGTAGGTGGCGCTTGGACTTCATTTAAACAACTATGATAGTTTCATCAAAAAGGTAAATCAATACGCAGTATGTTAATACGAGTAAACTGAACACTACTTACTATCATTGTGAGTTCTGGTGCTGAATGGCTTTGCGGAGTCAATTCACATCAAGTTTGTAAGCGACAAATTCGATTGTGAAAATGGGACAAACCACAGATCCGGATCGCTCCACAAACTCGTTTGGAAACTCGTTTGTCCATTCGGACTCTAAAAAACGATGCTCTGCTTCTTTCTTCTTCTTAAACCACTTCACCAAAATCCCGGGAAATTACCGCGCCACAGACTTCACACTGTCCAATGAAATTTGAGCTCGTTGTGCCACATGACGATTGGTTAGTATACACACAACAAACGGACATTATTAAATATTAAATAAATAATATGTAGACCACTGATAATATAGATCAGTGATGTAGACTTTAAATGACACACTAACTTTATGAAGAAAGATTTTAAAAGTCGTTATGTTTTATTTTTTTTTCGGTCGCCGATCCACAGCTATAGGCAATCAATGCAAACAGACAGAGTGGTCACAGCCCAGCTGAAAACAAAACAAAACAAAAACAATAGAAGCTATCACAGTTTTTGTAATGGTTTTTCTGGTTATAATGGGAGTTGTATTGGTTTTAATGGAAACTGTAATGGTGCCTGTTAGCCTCTACTGGCAATTGGTCGCCTTCTATTGGTGGTTTGTTAAAACTAATGGAATATGTCCCAAAACACACTACAGGAAACCATTTTTAATGGTTTTAATGGTTAAAAGTTTATGGTTTGTAATGGAATTTGTAGTTGAAACCATTTTTTCAGCAAGAAGTTGAAACACTATGGTACACTTTTGTACCTAAAGAGTCCATATTTTCTGCTGAAAAAGGCTGAACACCTCTGAAGAAAGGCTGGTTGGCTGGTTTTAGCTGGATATAGCTGGTCAGCAGGCTGGTTTTAGAGGAGTTTTGGCCACTTCCAGGCTGGTCTTAGCTGGTCAGGCCGGGAGACCAGCTGGTTTTAGCTGTTTTTTTTTTCAGCAGGGTTAGTACTTTAAAGATATATAGTAGTACCTAAAAGGTAAAAAAAAAACAAAAGTGACCCTTTTGAAAAGGTACTGCCCCAGTGACAGCTTTTGTACCTTTATTTCTGAGAGTGTACCTTCTGTAGGCCTATTATATTTGACAATAATCAGACTAATTACAACAAAAAGAGGTGGACATACTGGAGATTAGTAAGGTTAGTAAACTGGTTAGTTTGCCTACCTTAATATAAACAGGGATTTTCAGACTTTCGAGAGATTCCTTGCTGTTTTATACACGTTGTCATATTAATTGCAATACAAATGCATTTTGTTTTATTGACTACAATATTATTGTTCATAATTGTTGAGGATGTCACTTGATTTTTCTTCGAAAAGAGAGAGAGAAACGACAGAAATCTAAAAGAGAAACTCTCATTTTCCCCTCAAGGTGTGTATAATAAGGTAAAACAGTCTATAGCGCCACCCTCTGGTCAAAACAATCAAGTGTATCCCAGCAGAAACTAAACAAAAGAAAAACGCAAGATTTCAGGTTATAAAGATTCTTTATTATTATAATGCATTGATTTATTATAGTTATTACTCTATGTCTTGCTGCTTTTGTAAAAGACTTAATATACATTTGATCAACATAAAGTCAAAGAAAACCAATGATTAAAAAACCTACCAAACCAAACAAATAAACACAGCAGTTAAATCACTTATGAGAGAACACAAAAAATCAAATTAAACATGAACTGTCTGACAAAAGCTGACATGCAGTTAACACATTTAGTCTAGAAGGAGTTGGTCAGTGTACATTACTGTAAAAAAGTATTTGATTCATCTATATGTTTCATTCATTATTGCACATAAAATGTAAACAGTTCATTTTGGCAGTACAAAGACTCATTAGACAGCTTAGAAATGAATGGATAAATTGATAACTTATTTATTCTTATGATTTGAATGAGATCAAATATACAGAACCTAAAGAGATGATGAAGAATTCAAGTAACTTGACCTCATGTATCATGTTCTTCCATCCTAAACAGAACAACACAGCGTCCCACAGTAAAGTCACTTCTTTAATCCCAAACATTCGCATGCGCTTAGCTGATCTAGAATTCAATTCTTTTTCTCTTTCAATTCTCTTTTCACAGTTACGCACATATAGATCTTTGCACTCTGCAGAATGCAAAATCATTAACAATTAACAACAAAATGATTGATTTTTAATTTATACTATAGAGCTGATGAGGTTAATAAAATAGAGCTAAATGAAACAGCAATCTTTACATAATTTGATATGTATTGAGACAATTATGGATGATTAAATAGGCTATAAAATAAACTGTTCCATGACTTGCATGCTACGGTTAAAGAACCAAGATCAATAGCTCAAACAAAGGCACTCAGCAATGTAATTTGTGTGTCATTAAAACTGATTTTGAAAAAGATCTTCAGGATCGATTTGGTAATGACTTCATAATACAGCAGAGGGAAGATCTAAAGCAGCAGGCAGTTTTCACTGACGTCAAGACGCTTTCTACTGAATCAAAAAATGGGAATATATTTGTAATGCAATTTCAATAGTTAGATTTAAGAAAATGCCTTGTGTCACATTTTATTCTCTAGGATTGAGAACAATCGTTCATTCGTCGCAGTTCCGGTTCCAGAATACGTTTTACGCATACAATGTCAGCAGCACATTAATAACAAACTAAAACTCACAGCATCACCTTCAGACAACAGCACAACATCAAACCATACATTACGCAACAGTTATGAAATCTTAACGCATCACCTTCAATCAAAGCTTTTCCAGCTGCCAGAGTCTGTTGTTAACACTAGAATTTATGTAGATGATGACAGGATTCAGCAGTACTCCTCTCCTTGTGGAGACGGCAGGTCATTGAGGTCCAGGAAGACTGAATTGGCGGAGAGCTTGCGTCCAGAACCGGACAGGTCCAGAAACTCCTCGGCCGTGCTGGGGACGGAGCTGATGTACATGTCCCACACCTGGTCTGGAGAGTCCAGGTCCAGCAGCTTCTGCTTGATCTTCAGGTTCTTCTCAATGTTTCTTCGCTTGTGTTTGAACTCCAGAATAGTCTTAGTGTATCTGTTGATGGTGGTGACAGAGGAGGCCATGCAGGCAGTGAAGGAGCTCCAAGCCAAGCTGGAGGAAGAAAGTCAAGAGGGTTTCAAATCAAAAGCAGTTGCATATATATAAAAAACTGTTATATATACATATATATATATATATATATATATAGTGCATTGTTTTCAGAGCTTGAAAAACCCCAAAACTTGTATTCTTTGTTCTAATACTTATTAATCTTAGACAACAGAGCACATGACGTGTGAACGTACATGTAAGACCAGCTGTAGTCCCAGTTCTGTGGCTTCCAGTCCTCCGGGCCCAGACTGACAGTCAGCTGGAACGCTGTAGTGAACATCATGTGTGCTACCATACCAAGAAGACCTGTGAACCACATCAGAGACAAACACTGTTACAGACTGATCTCTCCATCACCAGCAGGAGGCAGTGTTGAACCACGGCACAGATGAACACACTGTCATCATAAAACATTAGCAGCATCACACACTCATATGACACTACACCTCAAACAGTCAAACCTGCAGGATCCTGCAGGTCCACATGCAGAACTACATTTAACACTGATCTAACTTTCTAACTGATTTATCATTAGGTAATTTAGTTTGTATGAACTCATATTAAAGGAGAAGTCCACTTCCAGAACAACAATTTACAAATAATTTACTCACCCCCTTGCCATCCAAGATGTTCATGACTTTCTGTCTTCGGTCGTGAAGAAATTTGGATTATGGATTATGGATTTTTCTTCATATAATGGACTTCACTGGTGCCCCAAAATGTAGTTTAAATGTGGCTTCAAAGGGCTCTAAACTAGCGAAGGGTATTATCTAGCAAAACGATCGGTTATTGTTTTTTTGAAAAATAAAAATTGGCACTGGGATGCGCGTCCACGACAGTTCATTGTCTGTGTACTCCGGCTAAAAAAGGTAGAGTATGTTGAAAAACTCATTTTATCCTACACCTTCAGAATTGTATGACATTGTTGTACATTTCTGTCTGTAAACAGTGTTTGACTTACTTGCACTTCCTTAGTCTTTGCGCGTTTGCTTTGTAAACACTGGGTCTGTGGTTCCGCCTACATTCCACGTGACCTTTCGACATGATTCAATAGTATGTAGTGTCGTAGACGTGCATCCCAGAGCCTGTGCTACATGAGCTGTTGTGCTTAAAAAGTAAACAAATTTTTATTTTCTGAAAAAAATGACCAATTCTTTCGCTAGATAAGACCCTTCTTCCTCGGCTGGGATCGTTTAGAGCCCTTTGAAGCTGCATTAAACTACATTTTGAAAGTTCAAAATCAGGGCACCAATGAAGTCCATTATATGACGAAAAATCCTGAAATGCTTTCCTCAAAAACCGTAATTTCTTCACGACTGAAGACAGAAAGACATGAACATCTTGGATGATTAAGGGGGTGAGTAGATTTTTTTGTAAACTGTTGTTCTGAAAGTGGAGTTTCAGAGAATACATCTTGAGGCATTGACAAGGTATAAATAGGGGTATTGTCATGAAAATGAACGCCCAAGTGTACTAGAAATGTTTGTCTAAGCGGATCTCATAGCTGTATGTTTCATTTTTATGCACCTCTTAGTATTGTGCTGCTGAAATAGCCAAACCTGTTCATTAAAAAAGGGGTGTTTCGACACTGATTACAATGTTTCCACAGTTCCCTAAGTGTGTGTGTGTGTGTATTGTGTGTGTGTGTGTGTGTGTGTGTGTACTTGTTCTTGCTACATTGTGGGGACCAAATTAAAATTTCAGGTTTTACTATCCTTGTGGGGACCGGTCTTATTAAAAATAGTAAATGATGTTTATCTGAAAGTGTACCGATGCAAACATGTTTTCTGTAAGGGGTAGGTCTAGAGTTAGGATTGGGTTAGGGGATAGACAATATCGTTTTGTCAGTATGAAAACTACAGAAGTCTATGGAAAGTCCCCACAATTCACAAAAAAAAAATATATATATATATATGTGTGTGTCTATATATATATATATATATATATATATATATATATATGATGCACTTTCAGTCAAAAGTTTTTGGACAGTATTATTTTTAATAATAAAACAGTAAATATTTGAAATATTTTTACTATTTAAAATAACTGTTTTCTATTTGAATATTTTTTAAAATGTAATTTATTTCTGTGATTTTAAAGCTGATTTTTTTGCATCATTACTACATGATCGTTCAGAAATCAATCTAATATTATGATTTGCTGCTCAAAAACATTTATTATTATTATTATTATGTTGAAAACAGCTACATTTTTTTTGGTAATTTTATTTCAGATTTCTTTGATGAATAGAAAGTTCAGAAGAACAGCATTTATCTGAAATGGAAATCTTTTGTAAATATAAATGTCTTTATCATCACTTTTGATCGATTTAAAGCCTTGCTGAATAAAAGTATTAATTTCTATAATCCTGATCCAAAAACTTTTGACTGGTAGTGTATAGGAATAATGTAAATTTACTTGTAAAGTGTACACATACATGTTATTACAGGAAATAAATAGAGCATTTCCTAATTTAGTTATTAAAGCACAACATTGAAATATATTTAAAGAGGCTATCTTGCCCCACTACTGGATTACATTATTACAGAATGTATAATGATAATTGTTATTCATATTTATATTGAATTTTAAGGTATCATTAATGTAAAACACTAAATCAGCCATTCTATTCAAAATTGTATTTTGTCAATTTAGTTAAATAATCAAATAACCAATGACAGACAAAGCAGACTCCCAAGAGATTCATCTGAAAGGCAAAGGTATTCTATGACTATATATATATATTTTTTTACATATTTTATTGTCCATAATGTAATTGAGGATATGTCATTATAGCAACAACGTCTAAAATGTTACATGGGATTATTGAATAACTTATTCTTTGCAATAATAATTCTTTGCATGCCACTCTGGGCCTTCAGTGCCAATATTTCAACACAAAAACTATAACTTTTCCTCTAAAAACATGTGTCCACAAATTTCTCATTGACAAACTTCAAAACAATGTTGATATTGCATATTACATACAGCATAATGCAATGTCAAAGATCACTCTTTTACAGAGACACAATGTTAGATTAATTAACCTCTGAACTATTTGACTGACCAAATATAACAAATGATATTCCGATGAAATGACAAGATTAAATGACAAAATTATAGCACAGCCATTCATCTACATTATATACATGTTATTTGTTCTCATCATATATATCTGGATGTTCAAAGCTGAATAATCTTGTTTGAATGTAATTTTCTCTTAATATTAATCAGAGGACGTGCTAGGAAATCTTTCTGAATGTAGAAATGAATGAGTGTGTGTGTGTGTGTGTGTGTGTGTGTGTGTGTGTGTTAGCAGCAGCACAGGTCAGGCTTTCCTGCTTAATGGAGTCATTATATGGAAGTGAAAGCAGTCTAAATGCTCTGGCCAGATGGCAAACTGGACATAATCAACAGCGTCAGACCTGCAGTCCGGACAATCAAAGTCACCTCACCAGAAATAGCAAGGACAGAGGTAAATTACACATTATTTACAGCTCACTAAGTCTGCATACTGAGCTACTGCGAATGCACTCAATAAGGCTAAATCACAGAATTGAGTGGAAAAACAACAAAAGCGAGCTGAACGAGACAGTTTGAGCTTTCAGACTTTGTTTGTGTCTCTTTTAGTATCACGTCCATCTAAATCCTCACACGCGTGTCTGACCGATAACCCTCACGTCTCCATGACAACCGCAGCAACGATCCGCCTGTATGCAGACATCTGCGCAAACACATGCTAGTGAATAATAACAATAAAAAGCGCTTGTTAATCGCATTAATTCATGAATCAGCAGAATCCCCAGCCAATACGGCCCACGTTCACTACAATGACCCTTCAGAATTATGATTGGTTATTTTTATTGCAACATTTTTCACCAAACTGACAGTGCAAATGGGACATAGGATGTGATTGATTCCTTCAGGGCGTCTATATAATAGATTAATACTGTAAAAACACAAAATAAATCCTCAAGAGACTCTCCAGTGACCCTCTGCTGGCAAATCTCATTCACACTTATGAATATTCAAACTACATCGCATTTGGGTACGAGGCACTTAGAAACCAATTAGCTTTTCTTTTTCATACTAAATTATTATCGGCTTTAGAAGACTTACAATATAGCTCAGAAGGACAGTTTATTGTTCTTTTATGGTACTTTTTTCTGTTTTTTTTTTGAGCTTGACAGCTCCTGAAATATAATAATATAATGATATATTATGTTTTTATTTCTAATGTTACATTGCATTAAAGGTAAGATGATCATAATTACAATGATAATTATTATTATGAATAATACATATATAAAGATCATGATATCAGTTTTCAGTGTGATTATTATTATTATTATTATTAAAAATCATGCAGGTCTATAACAACAACAAAGATGTGCAAATTACGACAAAATTATAATTTTTGCATGGCGTATCCTTTTACTTATACATAATATAATATAATATAATATAATATAGATACATTATAATATAAAATATAATATAATACGTTATATGTTTTTAATCTGATATTATGGTATATTGCATTAAAGGAACTATGATGTTGATGACAGTGATGAAGATGATTATTTTTAATAAATATATTAAGATGATTATATTATTAATTTGATAATAATATAATATAATATAATATAATATATGTTTTTAATCTGATATTATATTACATTAAAGTAAGACTATTATTATTATTATTATTATTATTAAAAATGATTCAGGTCTGGAACAACACAAAGCTAAGCAAATGATGACAAAATTATCATTTTTGCATGGTGTATCCCATTAAAATAATAATATAATATAATATAATATAATATATGTTTTTAATCTGATATTACGGTATATTGCATTAAAGGAAAGATGATGCTGATGACGATGATTATTAATAAATATATTAAGTTGTTATATTATATTATTAGTTTGATAATATAATACAATAATGTTTTTAATCTGATAACATATTACATTAAAAGTAAGACTATTATTATCTTTATTATTGCTGTTATTATTAAAATCAACACAAAGCTAAGCAAATGATGACAAAATTATCATTTTTGCATGGCATATCCCTCTACTTAGGATTGTACAATATGTTTATTGCTGTTGGGTAATAAGGCTATCTTTGGTGTTTTCGACTGGTCTAATCACTTTAATCTACAACAGCACTAAAACACGAGTTAAATCAAGCAAAGGTAATGGGTTATTAGAGTCACAAAACATAATTATCTATGCGACTAAGCGCATTAAACTTAAAACTTTTCAGTATACATCATGCACTTAATGCTTGACTGCATCTAAACGTGTCGTGTGTTAAGAATACAGTCGACTGCTCTCTTCTGTTGATTGTGTCAAATGAAGACAGGAGCTAATTGAGGTTGTAGCTCCCTTCCCATGCAGCACAGCATTCATGATCCCAGCTCTCACATGGAGCTCAAGAAAGAGGTGACAGTGGGCCGTAAGTTCATCCCTCAGCCTTTATGCAATAATAAAACTCTAACATGACACAAAAGGTCTCACAGCAATCTCACTCTGTGCTTGACACACATTTAGGCTGGTCAAAGACTCATTTAAATACAGAAGTGCATTTTGATATGGGAGGTACTAATTTTAATACCAATAAATATGATGTGCAAACGTTCATTAGTAATTAAAGTGTGTAGAAAGAAGAATGTCTCCTTTAATGCAATACTATATAGATATTATAATCTTAAAAGAGAAGTCCACTTCCAGAACAACAATTCACAAATAATTTACTCACACACAAAAAGCGCAAAAGCTCATGTAGCACAGGCTCTGGCATGCGCGTTCACGACACTACGTACTATTGAATCACGTTGAAAGGTCATGCGGAACGTAGGCAGAATTACAGACCCAGTGCTTACAAAGCGAACGCACAAAGACTAAGAAAGTGCAAGTAAGTCAAATGCTGTTTACAAACAAAAAGGTACAACGATGTGGGACGATTCTGAAGTTTTAGGAGAAAATAAGATGGAGTTTTTCGCCATGCTCTACCTTTTTTAGCCGGAGTACACAGACGATGAGTCTTGTTCAGCAAAATGAACAAATCTTTTTTCGAGTCATTTCGTTCATTTTAGCAAAATATAATTAAAATGTTACTTGTGACTTCCCTAACACATCTACTGCTTACACAAATGTTGATCACACTACAAACAAGACAAAACTATAATGCTATAAGAAACAGAAAAGATTCATTCATTGTTTACCTGGGTCTTTAGTCTATAATTAGCTCACCTCACCTCTTATCTGACAAGTTTTCGGGTTTGAGTCGTTCGTTCATCACGTGACAGCCCCATAAGATGAACGAACAACTTAGAAAACCCGAAACAGGTGAACTAATTCCAGTACCGAACCTAATAGGATGTTGCGCATGTGCGACTGAACGAATCACTCCCCGAGACGACTCGTTCTTCCCGAGTCACATTAAAGATTCGTTCAAAATGAACAAATCATTCAAGAACGACCCATCACTAATTCGTAGCATCGTAAACGTGCATCCGAGAGCCTGTGCTACACAAGCTTTTGTGCTTAAAAAGTATACAAATTTGTATTTTTTGAAAAAAATTACAGATCGTTTCGCTAGATAAGACCCTTCTTCCTCACTGGGATCGTTTAGAGCCCTTTGAAGCTGCATTTAAACTACATTTAGTAGGAAGTTCAAAATCGGGGCACCAATGAAGGCCATTATATGACGAAAAATCCTGAAATGCTCAAAAAAGTTCAAAAAATCCTGATTTCCTCAAAAAAACATAATTTCTTTACAACTGAAGACAGACAGACAAGAACATCTTAGATGACAAGGGGGTGAGTTAATTATTTATAAATTGCTGTTCTGGAAGTGGACTTCTTATTTAATAATAATAACAACATAAATGTAGGATATTGACTGTACTACAGTGCAACTCCCCCTCCATACAGTGGACTCGCATAGTCAATGCTACACTGAAATATATAAATCAGTAGAGCAGTAGAGCAGGATTTAAGCAGATTGAATTTCAACGCATATGTCGCTATAAGCCCTTAAATTGTGAAACTGTCAAAAATAGCCTGGATGACATTCAAGAGTACTGCTAACCAATACAGTGAGGCTTATATGGGGATTTTGAGCCGGATGTTTCTGTATGTATCTGGGGAACAGGCAGGGCTGTGATACCACATAAATGCAAAGACATTCGGCACAAAAAAACAGGCAGAGGACAGCCTGCAGGTAGACAGACATCGACCAGGAATGCATCTCCATGAGGGCAGCTGTTAGTGGGCTTTAAAGCATTGCTAAAGCTAGTATAGAAGAGGGATGTTTGCTGGACCTGTTTTTGATTATTTAATTGGTCAATCAAATACAATGTGGCTTGAATGTGGATCTAACAGGTCTGAATCACAATGAGACTGCTGACCTTTGAAGGGTAGAGCCTGACAAAAGATGCTCACTCAAAAATCAGCATCAAAATCAGAGACAACAACAACAAGCACATGCTGATCATATACAACTAGTGTGGCCATTCATCCAGTTTTAGGTCAGACGGTGCAGTTTTGTAATATCATATTTGCCTACCAGCACAGGCTTGAGCCAGATGCTCTTTTGATTGCTATTTTATACTTTCTACAATAGTATATAATAAAAAATAAAAAAAATGTTATGATCTAGTTGACACTAAAGGGATAGTTTGCCCAAAAATGAAAATTTTTCAATGATTTACTAACCCTCAAGCCATCCTAGGTGTAATGTATATGAAATCATACTATTTAATAGTATTATAAAGGCTATGTCAAATAGCATTGCATTATAAAAATACCTTATTCTTATAAAAATACCCAAGATTGCTTGAAGAACACAGACAAACCATATACTGTAGTAATGTTTACTGTCGTCAAGTTTCTTCAGTTAATATTTCTCTATCTGCATTTTATTTCAAGTTAAGCTACAGCGATAACTGGATTAGAGATTCCTTAAAGTGTTGTCAGTACTATTACTTCTGCTATGAAGCATATGTGGAGTTTCTGCGCAAGGGTGCCCTCCGGCTTCCGAATCAGAATCAGAAAGAGCTTTATTACCAAGCGTGTTACACACAAGAAATTCGTCTTGGTGTTAAGAGCTTCCAGTACAGAAAATACAACAATTTAATTCACATTACTTTTGTACTCAGTAATGCTCACAACACCCTATTTTGGGTAAAAATAGGAAACATAATACTTTTCTCTAAAGAAACAGGATTCCCTAAATTATCATCATTGATAGCAATAAATACCAGAAATTATTGTGATAAATTTTTAAGCCCATATCGCCCATCCCTACCACCAGATGACGTTATAAAGGTTTATAAAGATTGAAATATGGATATTTTTCTTACACAAACGTATCGATTCACTTCAGAAGGCCTTTATTAACTCCTGGAGCCATGTGGAGTACTTTTTATGATGGATGGATGCACTTTATTGGTCTTCAAAAAATCAACACCCATTCACTACCATTATAAAGTTTGGAGAAGCCAGGATGTTTTTAACTGAACTCCGACTTTATTCATCTGAAAGAAGAAAGTCATATACACATGACCTGAGGGTGAGTAAATCATTGGGTAAATTTAATTTTTGGGTAAACTGTCCCTTTAAGTGGAGTACATTTTAGACACAATATTGCAATGATCATTATCGTCATTGTTATCGTTATTGCAACAAATACCAGAAATTATCGTGATAAATTTTTAATCCCATATCACCAATCCCCACCACCAGATGACATTCTAAAGGTTTATAAAGATTTAAATATGGATATTTTTCTTACACAAACGTATCGATTCACTTCAGAAGGTCTTTATTAACCGCTGGAGCCGTGTGGAGTACTTTTTATGATGGATGGATGCACTTTATTGGTCTTCAATAAAATAAACACCCATTCAGTATGGACTGTTTTGCTCTATTTCGCCAGTCACTGCATCCCCAATCAACACAGCAGTGTTTAATGTCTGAATGATTCACTGTGAAAGAATCAGTTGAGTCAATGATTCAATAAGCCATTCATATAGTTGCTAAATTCAAAAACTGCTCACTAGTATACGACTTTCTTTTTATGGCAGAAATAGTAATATTATAGCACCTGGTTCTGAAATCAACAAGTCACATGCTTCATTTCTGAATCACTTCTTTTTTAGTAAATCAGTGATCCACTTATTAAGATTTGTCACCATCTGCTGGTGGTTTTAGTATCATTTATATTATATTTTATATTAATGCATTGCTTATCGTTATTTATGCAATTGTAACTGCAGTGTAAATGCATTCATTGCATCTTTGAGCTGCATTAAACAGTGTGTAAATACACAAAATGCCACTTCTACAGTGCAAAGATTGCTTTTGTTAGTATTGATTTGATTTAATTGGTGATTGGATTTCATATAACTGAAATTTACATAATGAATGACACAATTTGCCCTTATAAAGGTCCAAAAATGCCCCTGAAATCACCTTAAGGGGGTGATCGTTTCTTAATCCTTCACTTTGGTGTTATAGTAATGCCAACCTATCTGCAACACGTTACCTGACAGGACCGTGAATATGGCAGCAAAGGCATTCAGTTTCAATCCATCGATGACGTTTCCAAAATGGCAGACCTCGATGGACATGAGGATTCCTCCGGTGGCCAGCAGTAAGATGTAGAGACACTCAGCTACAATGCAGAGCCACAAAACACCTGCGAGGATATGAGAGAGAGAAGCGATGTGTATCAAGGGAGTTTCTGACAGGCCCTGAGGAAATTATGGATGGAGGAGTCTGGTTCTATCAAGATGAGGAGAGAAAATGGATGGAGCCACTGATTAAGATGATATGGAGCTACAGACACTCACGGAGAACGACAAACTGAACCGCTGGGGCTTATTTAGAAGGGCCTCCCTTCGGGGAGCGGCTGAAATATTTATATGCCAGAAACTTGACAGTAGATTCAAAAGAATTTTTCAACTTTGAAAGCATGCGGATGCATCTACATATTTCATAGTGTTCGGTGGAAATCTTCATGCTGTCACATGCACTTTGGGTGGGAGGATGATAACAATATTCACACAAATGCCGAAGTGTGGAAGATGCGGTCTAGTTTTCTAGTTGCAGACATAGTATAAATGAAAACAAGGCTGTGAGGGACAAAAGTTCAGTCCATATTACTAAAAATAATGAAACATTGTTTCTTTTTTGCTCACCAAGACTGTATTTATTTGATCAGAAATACTGTAAAACTGTGAAATATTATTACAATTTAAAATATCTGTTTCTATGTGAATATATTCTAAAATGTATTTTATTGCTGTGATCAAAGCTGAATTTTCAGCATCATCACTCCCGTTTTCAATATCAGATGATACTTCAGAAATCAGATGATACTTCAGAATTCAGATGATACAGAATTCAGATGATACTTCAGAAATCATACATTTTTCTTTTCTTTATTTCTTTCCTGTATATGTATTTGTCATTGACCCATATATGAATGGTCTGTACATGTATCGCCCATATATAAACACATCATGACTTCATCATAATGCATGAGCACAGATTACTCATGAGTAAGACTCTGTGGTTATAATCTACAAGAATATCATTATACTGATACATGCGTTTCATCTCCAGAGATATAAAGCCTAAAGGTGATTATTTCTCACTCTTGATTTAGACCTCAGCTCTGTCACGGTCAGGGCAGAATGAGCTGAATTACACTGAGGAGTCACCCTGTGTCATCATCGTCATGATTAACTATCATTGCATCTGATGGATCTTTAGTCTGGATCATGCATCTATCAATTACACTCACAAACAATTGTGCTAAAGATGCTGGCGCTGCCTGCTGAGAGAATGAAATCGTATTGACATGTTCATATTTCTGCATAAATAAGAATGAGGAAGGTGTACAGCTGGCAGAAAGATTAAAAAAATCAAGCATGATTAAAAGTGACTGGACCTCCAGACAGCATGTGCAAAATAAAAGAACAGACATCAGTCGAAGCGCTTTCGGCAAGGACCTGAGCGACACTCTATTTAATACATCATGCAAAATCTTAATGGTCCCCAGAGTTTATAAGGAAGAGTGACAGACGTACCTCTCTCATGAGGAGGAGCCACATTTATAAAGCTTCTGCATTTCTCGCCTGCAAGAGGAAAAGAGTTTCAGCATAACAGTGTGAGATTCACTAAGTTATTTATAATGTTATGACTATAAGCATTGTCTCATTTTACTTTGTGATTCTTAATGCAGTAAAAATATGTTTGTAATTTTAAGAGAGAATGTAAAAATGATACTGTAAAAAATATCAAACTGTGGTATAAAAAACAGTACATGTCATTTTACTGTCAGTAAACTGTAAACTATAAGCTAATTCATACTCTTTTTTTGCGACATATAAAAACAAGCATTTTGGTAAAACTGCATTTTTAATAATCAAAGTATTAGTATTACAGTACAAAGTATTATTTGACTTAACAGTATATGGAAAAGGAGCATTTCTAGAATTTCCTGCATGAACCATCACATACATTTTAATGTTTTCTTTGTTGTCAGTTATATGCATTGGAGTGCTTAATATATGTTTTATGTAGTTTATGTTTATTGCATTATTTCAGTATGATGTTTGTTATCTGATTGATGGTTTGTGATTGTTTTTTTGCTTTTATCTGTTTGCTGAAATGTCATCAGATGGTCTTCCATTGCTTCCATCACATTTTACAGTAATAGAAGGTCTACAGTTATGAACTGTACAACATAAAATCACCAAAAGGCCATTTTATAATGCTTATAAATGCTATTTTTAGCAGAAGTGAACTTCTGAAAGCCACTGCTGCCAGGTTTTTACTGTAAAATTGACATAAAAGTATACTTAATCAATAGAATAAATCTGTAAATATATATAAATCTGCCATCTTTAAAAAAAAAATTGAAATATAAAAAACTGTTTTTTTCCCAAACAGTATGAAAGTGAGAAAACGTAATACTTTACAAAAAGGTCCTATTAGTTAATACATTAACTAATATTAACTGGCAATGAGCAATGCATTTGTTATAGTATTTATTCATCTTTTGTTAAAGTTAGTTAATAAAACTACAACTGTTCATTGTTAGTTCATGTTAGCTCAGGGTCATTAAATAATATTAATATTTAATTTTAATAATGTATTAGTAAATGTTTTCATTGTCAACTAATGTTAACAAATGGAACTCTAAAGTGACAAAGAAAGAAATAAAGAAGCATTATTTAAACAACTGTAACTATTTTCTAGTCCTAGAGGAATGAGTAATGTGTATGGATATAGGTCAGTAGGTTTAGAGGTAAACAGGTAAACAGCACTAGTTGACAGCCTAATAAAACCAGATCACCTGTCAAATGGTTTATCACAATGATGAAAACGAGTTTTTGATCTGCTATTCAGACTACAGCAATCCCCTGATATTAATAAATTTTAAAAAGGAAACAGGCTTGTTTGATAGTCATAATTTATTTAGTGATGTTAGGAATGGAAAAAACAAGGTTTATGCGCTTCAAAAGTGGTAATGACAAGGAATATTCACACTGTGATGGATTTTGAGTTCTGGATGAAGCAAACCCAATTAACAGGGAACATTGATTTTCACTAATATTTTTTAATGTATATATAAATATTAGGATGGAAATTAGTGGTAATGTTTATAGAATGTTCAAATAACATTATTAATATTTGATAATAATGAGAGGAAACATTCATAACATTCCTGGAACATCCTAATGATGTTACCTGGAAGGTCAGAACTATGTTCAATACCATTCTTCAGTAATAACAATGTAACATTCTCATAACATTTTCAAAATGATACAATGCAACGTTTCTCTGTTCGCATAACCAAGAAAAACATTCTTTAAATGTTTTTTAAACATTGAGAAAACATTCAAACGTAAAATTTTCATAACGTTTTTAAAATGATAAAATTGAATGTTTCCCCAGTGTTTGGATGAAAAACATTGATGTGAACCAAGAAAAACATTCTTTAAATGTAAAAAGAGGGTGTTTTAAACGTTGACAGAACATTCAAATCCAACATTCTCATAACGTTTTCAAAATAATAGAATGGAACGTTGCTTTAACATTCACATAACCAAGAAGAAACATTCTTATTACTTATATATTTTTTTAAAAAATAGACGATTTGAACACTTAAAAAACATTAAAAAATAACATTTTCACAATAGTTTCAAAATTAAAGAATAGAATGTTCCTCCAGCGTTCGAAAAAACAAGAAAACCGTTTTTAAAATGTAAAAAATGGTGTTTTAACGCTGAGAGAACATTCAAATGTAATATTGTCATAACTTTTTCATGATAATAAAATGGAATGTTTATTTAACCTTCATATAACCAAGAAAAACGTTCGGTAAATGTAACATTCTCATGACGTTTTGGAATGTTTCTGTAACGCACGTAACCAAAAGGTAACATTCTTAATACATTTAAAAAACTGGACTGTGTTTAAAAACATTTAGAAATAACGTTTCATAACTTAATTGGAATGTTAACGAAACGTTTTTGCTGTTTGCCGGAATGACAGGAAGAAAAACCGCATCCTTACCGACAAGGTCGACGTTCTGCTCGCAGGAGAACCAGATGCCGGTGTGGAACTTCCTCAGAACAAACTTATCCTCGCCGGTCTCCCAAATATACTGAACAAGCCGGCTGTCGTTGATATTCGAGCTGTTATATCTAATGCAGTGCGTCTGTTTGACGGTCACCGGTCCGGTACAGAAGGGCTTGACAACTTTCCGGTTCCCCTCGCACCAGTAGCTGGTGGTCAGCGCAGATATGGCGAGGATCAACGCGAGGAAGTTCAAGGTGAGCGCCAGCGAGGCTCTCCGCCGCCGGTCCATCCCCATGATGATGAACAAAGATCCCGATGCTGCTCGCGTCCCGTCCGGTGGTGTTTAACCCCGGTGGTTTGTCATGTGTTGGCGTGCGGTGCTTCTCTCGCTCCTCTCATAGAGTTGTGCGAGCTGAGCTCCTGCGCGTTTCATTTCTCATGTGATGTCAGACACACAATGAAAGCAGCGAGGTCACAGCGCCCAGTCAGATATTCCCCGTCAAATATGTAAATCAGCATGGTTCCAGTGCTCACAAAACACCCTCACAACATCTGGATCTCCTTTCTTATGAGCTGAAATTGAACTCAGTGGAATATACAAGTGTTTCATATCTCTGTCGTTGTTTAGGTTTAGGTTATAATTTTTAGGTTTATGCTTTAGAAATGTTATAGGAATGTTGTTTTGAAATGTTTCCGAAAATCGCGGTTACAAATCGCTATTTGAACGTTTATTTTAATATTCTAATGATCGAATTGAATAATTCGCAAATAGATGTGAATTCGCGCAGAGCCATGCAAATGATGCGAATTGGGCGACGATTGCCGCGAGCACGTGATATGCCAAGTCAAAAGATCAAGTTCAAAAATTTTAACTGGAGTGGAAAATTCCAATGACGTGTTGTAGCAAGCTACATGTGCATATTTACACCTCCAGCTTGACACATCTGGTTTTTATTACGGATTCATGCGTGCAGCGCTGAAACCTTTTTGTAATTGTTATAATGGCCAAGGATCAGCAATATCCATGTAAAACTGATCATGCAGACCAAACCATAAGTCGTAGAGACTTGAAACTTGGAGGGATGGTAACACTCACACCACCAACAATGTGACCAAAGCTTGCACCAATCGGCCTGACGGGGGCGCTACAGCGATCAAAAGTTCAAAATTGCTCATAACTCAGTCGCAAGCTCAAGTGTCTTATGTCATTGGAATCCTTGGCTCACACCAGACAAAACGTATGCCTCAGATTTGATCGTAAAATTTTTGGGTATATAACTACTTTTGCGAACTAATCTTAGGTTTTTCGCCCAATCAGAACCAAACCAGTACAGAAAGATTCTGTGGAGAGTGAATGGCAACAATTCTCAAAATAAGTTGAAAAAAATTGCTGTGCTTAAGCACTAAGTGGTGCTATAAGAGGAAAAAAAAAACATAAAAATGGCTCTACCTATGCAACCATTTGTTCTATCAACAAAGCACGGTTTTGGTCCAAAGTGCCACGAGTGTCTATAAGGACGTGAGTATCTCAAAAAAACATGGATGCCATTGGCGATGAAATTTGAGCACCTGTTAGACAAGGTTAATGGAGGCCAATCGGAACGAAACTCGGTATTGAACATTATTTGAAGATTACAAAAAAGTTCCTTACAATGTTGTACTAGATTTACTTTCAACCAAAATATGTTATCTGAACATTCAGTTTTAATATTCTAATGGTGTGTGCTTACCAAAAGTGAACATTTTCTTAATGTTATGAGAACATATATTAAGTATTAATAAAGTTATAAGAGTGTTCCATAAACATTACTGTCGTAGCATTTTGTCCCATCAAAAATTCCGTTAGCTGGAAAGGCACTCCATTATTTCCTTATGTACACAGTGTAGGTGATGGAAAAACAAAATAAGCTACAGAAGTGAAAAAAAAGAAACGATTTTGAATTAATCTCATATTTGAAGTATTTCCCCCCCTTGTAATCTCTCAATATGGGTCAGCGCTGTCAGACACAGAAGCAGTGTGTACTGTGATGTCAAATTATTGACAAATCACATCCGTTCACATTGATGAATGAATGAGTTGAGATTTCAGGATGGTTTCAAACTGATTTCATCTCCATCTATTGAAATGTCACCACAGTCTGACAGGGATGACAAAATAATCGTATTTTACACACGACACATATTAAATGCAGTAGCCATTTTATTTCGCTGGTGTTGCAAGCTAGTAGGACCTAAACAAAAGAATATTGATTTTTCACAAAATCCCAAGCAACTCTGCATGACAAAGTTCATATATTATGGTTGTGACAGAAAACAATTACTTTCAATTATTTCAAAATAATTATTACACACACACATACACACACCACGCACACACACACACGTTTGTTTTTGTGAATTGTGGGGACTTTCTATAGACTTCTATAGTTTTTATACTGACCAAACGATATTGTCTATCCCCTAACCCAACCCTAACCCTAAACCTACCCCTTACAGAAAACATCTTTGCATTGTTACATTTTCAGATAAACATCATTTACTATTTTTAATCATTTTTTAAAAATTTCAGGTTTTACTGTCCTTGTGGGGACATTTGGTCCCCACAATGTAGCAAGAATTAAATTGCAATTAAATGGTAAATTGTTACTCTATGATTAATTCTGAATTAAAACAACTGAAGTAGAAAAACAGTATTTTCTTGTAAATTATAGTACAATAATCTTTATTTACAGCTTTTAAATAAATAGATAAAAATTATAAATAAAATACTTAAAAAATAACATTTTCGACAGTGTACAGTTATGAACTGTACAACATACAGTCATGAAAAAGCCATTCTATAATGTTTGTAACATTTTCGTTGTATGTTTACAGTTAACAGACACAGCTAGCTTTTCACTGTAAAATTAACAAAAAAAAATGCATTGCACAGATAATAAATAGCTACTATTTCTACCATATGTGGCTCATTTAAAAGTGGAAATGTAAAAGTGTGGATTTTTTCTCATAAACACTATCTTATTCCCCTCAGAAAAACTCCTTTTGTGTCTGTTGAATGCTTCTGGAGATGTAGTTGATATCAGGTGAACCATGAAAAGAGGAGCATCAGGATGAATCTATATGAAGTAAAAAAGTACTGAATAATGCACAGAGGCCAGGAGGTTAAAGTGGTTATGAATAAATGTCATAATTTCAAGAAAAACAAGAAGATTACAATGAAACCATACATTTTCACTAAGAGTGTTCTAGCTACCATCTCTGACTCATTTTCCATAATTATTCCCCTCAAAGGGTTGTGTCTATTGAATGCATCTGGAGATGTCGTTGAACTCACATTAGGTGAATTATGGAAAGAGGACAATTAGAATAAATCTATGTGAAGAATTAAGTAATGGACAGAGGAATGGAGGATTAAGAGGTAGAGAATAAAAATCTAATGTCGGTGAAATTTGCATTTCTACCAACTCTGATTCATTTTAAAGTGGAAAAACTGCTGGCTGGTGAAACTGTGGGACGGTGTTTGATTACAGGTTCTCATGAAGGACGCTGTAGAAAACTGCTTCATTTGCCACCTAATTCATTACTCTGTGTTGGACATGAGACCGGCTGATCAATATTAGTGACAGAGCGCTGAAGGATCTGAAACACCCTCGTGCCGACTGGACGTCTCTGGAGAATGTAGTCAGCGTCACATCGGTGGAGCTCACAAGTCCTCATCCTGACAAGCTGACACCCAAGGGCAGAAAACTTACAACGGTGCGTAACAGATGCGTCACGCTTTACGCACACGGTGTCCATACAGTGATGAACGTCGTTTAGAGTCCCAGACTCTTCCTAAATCTTAAATCCACTGTTTTCCTGTGCCTCATGATGTTTTTCACAAATTCTGGAAGTATCTTCTGTTAAACTATAAACAAACAGTGAAAGGTTTGCTGTATGAATGCAATAATAACCATTTTTCATTTTGGAGTGATGTTATTCTACCCTTCAGCCATCCAACATTACAAGGAAATTTAAAAGCGTAAAAGCATTAACAACTGACAACAAAAGACCATGGATAATCCCCAAAACTCTGCAGCAATATTACAGACGTATTTAATATTGCTGTAGTATAAAACATCTGTATTATGTAACATACATTGCCTTAATCAAAAATGTTCACTAACTGGAACACTGAGTGATAAAATTTCACTGATTTCTATCATTTTTAGATAACAAGTATTGTATTTACCTGCTTTAGTAAACACAGCTAATAGGGATTAGAAGTGAAAGAAAATGACAACTGTGTGAAAACAAACCTGGAAAGAGATGTGAGGATTTGGGAGAAAAACAGAGTTTCTTAGTGCATTCTGTGAATTATTCATCTGATATATTGCACATTAAACCACAAATGCGCAACAAATGTTGTCTTTTTCATATTGTTATAACAGGATACAAAGAAAAAAAAAATCAGGAGGAAAAGATGCAGAGCTATTCAGATGCAGATATTCTTCTTATTAATGTCACAATAAAATACCAATTATGTTATTCTTCTGACATCTGAAAACAGAACATGAAGGAACATGTACAGCTCATTTTTTCAAGCTGATGAATAAGGATTATTTGTAGCATAACTTTATGATTTCTTTCAGTCTTTTTGAGAACCTCTCCAAACAAGACTCCCATCATCTAAAACACTCGCTAAGAAAAAGCTGGATAGCATCTATTTAAAAACAGGTTGGAGTGAAGCAGTATTTGTGATTTGTGAATGTGCAGTGGATTTCGGTGCGCAGTTGCTCGCCGTATGTACAGTTGTTGCTGAAAACATAATTGTGTTTTATTATTGCTATCGTTAGGTTGATGCATCTGTGGCCTAGAGAGCACTAGGCCAGCAACGAGCAGCAAGAACGGCACAAACTATCAGTGAGAAGAATGTTCCAGTTAGATTACGGTTTACCTGACCCTCGGGAAATCACAGCAGACCCATCATAAGTGGATATGGGAGAAGCTGGGAAGGTTTATACACTCACATACATACACGTGTGACACGAGGATCAATATTTTAAGGAGAACAGACAGCGCAAGTGATTGAACGAGACTGAGCATTGATGAATGGTAAAACTCTTTGTCAGTCATATAAAATGACTTGAGGGTCTTATGGACAGTTGTTTGTTTAATTAGGTGCAGCTTAGCCATTTACAGAGGATAGTTTATTAAAATGGTGGGCGGTTACCATCGGAATGCTTTTACTTTATTTTACTTTAAGACAGCTTTATATTCTGCAGAATGTGTGTAGATACTAATGCGGTGTGGTACACTGTAAAAATTATGAGTAATAAATAAACATATGTGACCCTGGACCAAAAAAACAGTCATAAGGGTCAAATAAATAAGCTTTCCATTGATGTATGGTTTGTTAGGACAGGACAATATTTCCTGTATATAAAGTATCTTCATGGAACATGATCTTTATTGAATTTCCTAATGAATTTTGGCAAAAAAGAAAAATTTGACCCATAAAATGTATTTTTGGCTATTGCTACAAATATACAGGTGCCACTTAAGACTGGTGTTTGTGGTCCAGGGTCACATATGTTTTTTCATTACTTCAACTCATCAAAATAATTGAACAAATAGTGTAAAGTTAAACAATATTCAAGTATAACTTGTGCAGCCAATTGGTTCATTTTCAAAGTTGAATATAAAGTTTCTATTTTTCATAAAATCTCTCCTATTTCCCCCAAAATGCTCTTTTTGTGTCTATTAAATGCTTCTGGGATGTTGATGAACTTATGCAAAGATGGCCATTAGGATGACTCTGCATGAAGTAGTAAGTGAACAGAAGATATAAATGCAATAAAATAATGAGTATATTACAATGAAACACCATATTTTTGTTAGTAACATATTTAACACAGCAACTTGAAAGTAAAGTTCATCCTAAAAATGAAAATTCTGTAATTGTTTACTTGCATTTCACAGACATAAGTCAAAACACAAGCTAAGATATTTTTAATGAAACCTGACTTGTTTCTGTTCCTCTATTAAAGGTCCAGGCAACCAAAACTAAATTAAGGCATCATAAAGGCATTGTAAAAACAATCCATATGCATCAAGCGATATAATCCAAGTCTTGCAAAGAGAGACAAATGCTTTATATAATGAACAGATTTAACCCTCATGTTGTGTTCTGGTCATTTTGACCTGGAGAAGATTTTAATTTTCCCAAAAAAGCTAGTTAATGTTATCAAAATATTGTCATCCAAGATGTTCACGTCTTTCTTTCTTCAGTCGTAAAAATTTTTTTTTTTTTTTGAGGAAAACATTTCAGCATTTTTCTCCATATAATGGACTGATATGGTGCCCCGATTTTGAACTTCCAAAATGCAGTTTAAATGCAGCTTCAAACGATCCCAAATGCGGTTGTAAACGATCCCAGCAGTGGAAGAAGGGTCTTATCTAGTGAAATGATTGGTTATTTTCATAAAAATTATACAATTGATATACTTTTAATGCCAAATGCTCATCTTCTCTTGCTCTGGATGTTTTTTCCCGGTTTATGACAGTTAGTGTATGTCGAAAAACTCCCATCTCATGTTCTCCCTCAACTTTAAAATCGCCCTATATCGCTGTTTTACCTTTTTTGTTAAGGGTGTTTGATGCACTCTGCATGTTCATGTTGCATGGGTCAGTACTTCTGCAGTGATGTGGGATTTGGGATCGTTTGAGGCCTCATTTCAACTGCATTTTGGAAGTTCAAACCATACCATACCAGTCCATTATACGGAGAAAAATGCTGAAATGTTTTCTTCAAAAATGACAAGGGGGTACATTATATGTGAGCTGATAAAAAGATTGAATCCAAGATTTGGTCATAATATAGCATATTACAAGCAACTTCGAACTTTTTTAAGTTAAGTAAGTTAAGTAACAATTTTCAGCACAGCAAGGGTTCATTTTTTTGGCTGAACGATTTCTTGAAGTTGAGTTGCTTTAGGTGGAAATTGTTTTCCAGTGCCGCTCCACAGTCTCCACCGTGTTTGTCTGCTGTATGTGTGTATTCATAGCAAGTAAACATCTCTGAGGAATGAGAACATAGGATGACAGATTTTTTTGGGAGATAACAGAAACAATTTTTCCATAAATCTTCAAAAACAGAAGCAACGCTCTCTTATTCCCCCCCAAAAGGCCTGTATGTGTTGTCTTGAATGCTTGTGGGAATGCAGACAGAGCCGAACAACATTTGCACACTGAGTCGCAGCAACTGTGTCTTTAATTGTCCGCCAAAGTTTGCTCTCACACTCGTTATGAGAACAGCAGCATTTGCTGACAGCACACACACATTGTTCTGCCCGGCAAGACGAGGTGGAGGTCAGAGCGTCTTTGTGTCCTCTATTCTAGCATTAGTTCTCATGTCCAGCGCTCTTGTGATGAGCTGCAGTCGCTGGAGATGATGCTGCACACCTGCGCTCAGTGTCCTTCAATTTACCTCAAGGTCACATAAGACTGGCTATATATCATAACAAAACAATACGGATTCTCACATCACTGCTTGGGAAAAAAGACCTGCTTCCATAGTGCATTTTCATCAGGAAAAATCCGTATTGTGTAATTGCTTCTGCCGCAATATCTACGCTAAAACTCTGATTAACTGTGTCCCCTAAAGGCAAAAGTGCATTATTTACTCGTTAACTTTGACAATAATGGAGACATTTCGTGCTCCTAGTTGTGTCTCCTTCACAGCAAGCCATGGAGCTCATTATTATGTCCCGCTATCATAGAAGCTCATTACAATAAGTATGCCATTTATCAATCTTCTATGGTGAGTTACAATTACAAGATGGCCTCGGAGAATACGATAGACTGAATTTAGGTTGGATGGGACTGTTATTGCATTCCGCCAGGCAGGCGAAACTGCTTAAGGTTACTAATCTGAATATGATTTATGAGTCACAACAGTGAACCGTGAGGACGCTGGGTTGTTTTGAAAACATTGGCCTGTAAAGTTTGAATGGATGAACCTCTGCTCAGAGAGGATGGAAAAGATTTCTTACATTACAGCGGGCCACAGGTGGCTGAATAGACTTCCCAATCACTTCACAGATATTATTCCAGTGGGAATGAAAAGACTTCGCTATATCAAGGTACATTGAAGTTCTGGATGTAATAAAAATTGCAGAGAAATGCATGTGTGCAATGATGCATCTCAACACAGGTGAGCTTTTTTAAATATTAAATACACTAATGTTCAAAGGTATTGAGAAATTAAAGAAATGAATACTTTTATTCAGTAACAATGAATCCTGGAAAATAAAACATTGATAATAATCAGAAATGTTTCTTGAGCAGCAAATCAGCATATTAGAATGATTTTTGAAGGATCTTGTGACACTGAAGACTGAAGTAATGATGCTGAAAATTCAGTTTTGATCACTGAAATAAATTATGCTTTAACATATATTCTCACAGAAAACAGTCGTTTTAAATTGCAATAATATTTCACAATTTTCACTGTATTTTTGATCAAATAAACGCAGCCTTGGTGAGCAGAAGAGACTTCTTTTGGAAATCTTTAAAAGAAAATTCTCACTGACACAGGTCATTTCCTTTTTTTTTCCACATTTGTTTTCAAAAATATCATAATATAGAAACATCTTTTATCTAAAGCAATTTGAAATGCTATTGAGCTTCACATTTTGCCAGTACGTGTCGTATCTTAACATCAGGCTCCTTCTGAAACGTCTCAGTTGAATCGTGTCAGGAACTCATTTTCAAAAGAGACCTTTGCTACTAAAGGCTGCATGTCAGACTGACATATCTGGGCTAAAGTTTGATTTAGTAAATAGGTACTATTCTCTGACAGCCAGACTCATACTGGTGAGAAATAGCCAGTGCTGTGAAGATCATGGAGCCAATGAGGAGTCCGAGGAATTGAATACTGCTGCATGTTTTTACATTTCTTGATCCTGCTTAATAGCTCATTTCATCCTGAGATTAGCAACACAGGTGAAAACAAGGCATGTTTTAGTACATTGCAATTGCTAAGTTATCTTTCCCATGAGGACTGTTTTCTTAGAGGTGTTCCGGGCCTCTGATTAAAACAAATAAAAACTCAATTTATTGCAAACATCATTAAAATGAGACAATATGGGCTTCATTAAACACCAATAAATGTTTTACTGAACATTTGGAGTCCTGTTTGCAGTGCCTCTGCTTCTTTGTTTTGTGCTGACTGAATGTTAACACACATGAAATGATTATTCAGAGCATCAGTGTGAGTCACAACAGCCGCACTCATGAATAAGAGGGTTAAAAAGCTCGCTGTTAGCCCTTGGCAAACGTGTATACTCCATGTAAGTCATGCTGGATTAAGGACTGGGCCGAGCAAATAAATAATGCATGTTAGCGGTGATGAAGAGCAGTCAGTGCACTGGACGGATGAGCCGAAGAGCGCCAGAGACACCTGAAGACTGATGGCAGAGGAGCAGATGAGATAAACACACCTGCGGTGGAAAACAATCAAGCAGACTGTCAAAATGCTTCAATTAGGCAAGACTTCAAACTTGGAATGAGTAACTGATTGTTTTACATTCGCCATGAGCTAGACGATAACAGATGTCATGTTATTAAAGGATATATGACATGAGACGTCTGGGATAATAGATGCATGTTATGTTGCTGGATGGTCTGAAACATATGGATGGTTTGAAAGTGTATTGCAGCCTCATCCCGCTGTAAATGAATAACATTTTAATGTGAATGATTTTCTGTATTTGAAACAGGCAGATTATTAACAAACAGTGATATTTTTGGGAGCTGAACTCAAAGGTTCAATGAATCAAAGCCCAAGTGATCATTAGTAATCACTGTATAGGGTTGGGTATCGAGAACCGGTTCCATTTTAGAACCGGTTCCAAATTTCCAAGAACTGGGTATTCAATAAGACACGTGCATTTTGGTTTGCTTAACGATCCCTGCGTTCGCATTTTAATGCGATTTTAAAGTTTACAATCAAAATGACTTAAGTGCAGGAAGGGAAAGTACTTGCATATTGTTTGTGTGCACCGCACACATCTGAAGCGTGAGCACAATGAACAATGGTCCCGATTAGGGTTTCCGGCCTCTTTCAGAGTTACCGCCCAATATACGTCAATATATCATCATAAACACAGACGTTTTTTTGAAAGTGAAAGTAAACAGATGAGAAAGAAAACGCATGTGCAACAGTATTTTTAGATCCGCATGCGTCTGGTATTAAAGATACAGCAGCCTAATAAACATGCTGCCTGTCATTAATATTAATGCATGACCCAAAAAGTCATTCACTGATCTTGACTGAATATCTTTTGGAATTTTAATGATCAGTATTTTATTTATGAAAAGAAAACTATGCAGTGTTTTTAAGCTTTAGGTTTAAATTTCTGTACTTTAATTGTTCAATTGTATTTAGTTATGCTATTGCGAATTTATTTGCTTGTTCCTATTTTATTACTGATTACTTGCCTTTAACAATTTAATGTTTGAAATTTATATTAGTCGTTTATTAATTGTTTTAACTGTGGTATTTTTTGTTAAAACACTAAAAAAGTGTTCTGTAGTATAGGCTGCTGACTTTTGCTCATGCTATTCAGCTGCAACAGAAAACTTACAAATACAGAATAAAAATGTTTGACCTCATTTTTTATTGATTTTTTTATGTTGTTGGAATGGGAACTAGGAGTCGTTAAGAATCGGAATCGATAAGCAGATTTGGAATCGGAACTGAAAAAATTCAAACGATACCCAACCCAATCAGTCTAATTGCAGTATTTGGAAAAAAGCACAATATCAATGTGTTGTCACCAATGGAACAACTTTAGAGGTGTATACTACTGTTTAAAAATTTGGGGTTGGTAAGATTTTTAAATGTTTTTAGTCTCTTCTGTTCACCAAGGTGCATTTATTTGACCAAAAATACTGTAAAAATTGTGAAATATTATTAGAATTTAAAATAGCCAGCGTCTATGTGAATATATTGTAAAATGTAATTTATAGCTGTGATCAAAGCTGAATTTTCAGCATCATTATTACAGTCTTCAGTGTCACATGATTCATCAGAAATTCTAATATGCTGATTTGCAGCTCAAGAAACATTTCTGATTATTATCAGTGTTGAAAACAACTGTGCTGCCCAATAATTTTGAGGAAACTGTGATACACTTTATTTTTTAGGATTCTTTGATGAATATAAGGTTCAAATTAATAGCATTTATTAGAAATAGAAATGTTTTGTAACATTATAAACATCTTCACTGTCACTTTTGATAACTTGCATCCTTGATGAATAAAATGCTGAACTTTTGAACAGTAGCACATTTTTACAAATCTTGTTGAAAACAACCTGAATATTTGAGACATTTTGATGCTGCACTTACATTTACATAACAATTGCTTTTTGAATAAATCTCTCTATATACTGTACCTAAACTCAGCCGAAGCACATGCTCCATTCATCGCCATAAGGGAAACCCTTAAAACAAAACCATTTCAGAAACTTCAAAGCCAAAACACAGAACAATAAACAATCAGCCTTTTTTCAGCATTTCCTTCTCTCATTTAGTCCCATGCAAAGCATGCTGAGAACTTTTGCTTTTGCTTAGTTTCTGTTAATGCAACAAAAATAATTCATGTAGCCCCAACACAAATGGATTAAGTAAACATCTATTTTACAAACTTAAATGCGTGAAAAGAAATTAAGTTGGCCAAATGTGGCAGAACTGTATTGCATTTTAATTAAGTAAATTGCACAAGCCGCAAAAATCTTTCGAGACCCTTAAGAAGAGCTCTGAATACTAATGAGAAGACTGTCTAAATCCCACTGTGACTGAAGAAGAATATATGTAAAAGCGACTGATGTGTGTAATGTACATAAAACTTTCCTTCATTTCTGAGGTTCGGTTCACACTTTAAATTGGCTGGTGACAAAGCCGCTCATCTGAAACTTGACAAAAGAGACTTTATGTGGGTCAAGATCAAGAGCAAATGCTGGAGGGTTTCTATGTGGAAAACTCAGACAGAAACAAAGACGCACCAGAGACGTCGCAGCCATTGATCTTACAGGAACTAGCCACTGACAGACGACAGAAACCGTCGCGAGTCATGATATATTAAAACCGCTAGTCAAATCAGTCAAACACGGAGCTCGAACCTTCACCTCAGGGCGAGAGCAGTCACAAGCGGCCTGGAGAAACCTACTTCATCAGACTCAACTATCTGCTGGTGGCCGCGCTCCATCACTGGAATGAAATGGATTCCTGAAGCGGCTGCCGTGTGGAGAACGGCTGATTGCCTGAGACCTTTAATTTGCCGCTCTCCAGCCTCCATCCACGCCGCAGGGATTCAGCCTCTCCGCCGACACGCGTCACGCTCCACGCCGCACCTCACCGCCATCACGCATTTAATCATGATTTATAATCCATAGCGGTAATTACTGCTAAACTCTGACTTCTACATCAAAGACTAGTCATTTAATGAGTTTAGCACCAGACTTCATTAAACATTACCTGAGGTCGGGAGCCATGACCCAGATATATCAAGTCTTGGGACGCAACAAAATACATCAGCTTCATCTGAGAGATTTTTCTGCCGTGCCGGAAGAAACCGATACTTGCTGTTGGTGAACTCATTATTTCTAAGTCAAGGACTAACTCGGGGGGCTTTTGTATTTTCTTCTGGAACTCGGAAGAGAAAGTACAGGTTTGGGAAAGAATTATGGGAAATCATCAAATTCATATCACGTTTACGTCAAGCACCCTACGGGAACATGCTCACTTATTTGTCATTTCTTTTGTCCCTCTATAGAAGTTCTTACGGTTAATAAATCTTAACCCTATAAAGCCTACTGCACAGAAGGCCTCTAAACTTTGTTGTTGCACACAACCTGCTACATTCTGTCGTCTGATTGATAGTTTAAACCTTGTTAGTAAGTTAATGTCTGTTAGTATAATTGTACAAACATCCATCTTCAGCTCAGGCTTCACTTGTCGTTTTGCTGTAAATGTAAGAATAACTTTGATATCGTTAGTAATATTTCCAGATGAGCACTTACCTGGACTGAAGCAGCTTTGCTCTACTTGATTCTCCATTAATAGAAAAATCAGTGAGTCTTTACTTTCACTTTTCCTCAGTGGAGGAATGATCTTCCCAAGCCTCCAAAACATCTCACATCTTTCGAGGAATGTTTATTTGTTCATCTCTCAATCATCATTGTATTGCATTGCATTATATGTTTCGATCATTTAAACATCATCTTACAAAGACATATTATTGGAGATGTAGCGTGATGACATATACATGATATATACAGTGCCCTTCATAAGTATTGGAACAGTAAAGACAAAATTGCTTTGTTTGGTGTGGAGTCAAGACATTTGCAGATATGATTACAAGATGAATATGAGACAAAACTACAGAATGTCACATTTTCTTATTAGCTGTTTCAACACATACATGTTTACCAAATAAAAAGGACAGCACTTGTAGAGTTCATCCCACTATTTGATGTGAGCATAAGTATTGGGACAGTTGAACTTAAGGCAGATATAAAAGACTAAAAGCTATTATTTTGTTGCAGATCCCTTGTGTGCAATCGGAGCAGTGAGTCTGCGACCTATAGACATCACCAGACTCTCGGTCTTATCCTTTGAAATGCTTTTCCCAGCCTTTAATGCAGCCAATTCCAACTGTTGCTTGTTTTGCAGAGTTTCTGCCTTTAGTCTCCTCTTCAGCTGGTGAAATTCATGTTCAGTCGGATTTAAATCCAACATGTTCTCACTCCTAACTCGTCACATATTGAGGCTTGGTCAGGACCCCTTTGGCGTCACTTCTTGGGTACCACTTTAGCGTCATTTTTTGACGTGCAGGGTCCTCCAGTACTTTACATAAGAAACCCTTGGCGTCAATGTGCTGACGCGAAAGGCACTGGCACATTTTATCGTAATGATTAAATTATATATTGGGTAATAATATTGCTATTATTGCATATATGTTGGAGTGTGATTTTTTTCAATGCAAACAGTCACAACAGTTTCATTTATATTACACTATTTACACATTTAACCCAACCCCTACCCCTAAAATGAACCATTTGTCAACATAACAGGCAGACACAAGTATATTCATAATTTATTCAAAAAGTATTGATATTCCAAGGGTTCCGAAGCAAAGTGGTTGATTTGTGAGAAGAATAGACGCGATGGTGTTTTAGTCCTGATGCAATGTGAAGCGCTTTCTGATGAGTCTGGTGGCATTTTCTTGAATATTGGTCGCCAAGATCGTTTTGTACCCTTCCAAATTCATGCTGCTGCTGCCATCATATATTATGTCATCATGAAAATTGAGAGAGCCTGTTCCAGAGACAGCCATGCATGCCCACGCCATGACACCACCTCCACCATGCTTTACAGATGAGGTTGTATGCTTAGGATCATTTACAGTTCCCTTTTTTTCTCCACACTTTTGATTTCCCATCACTTAGATAAAGGTTAATCTTTGTCTCATCTGTCCATAAAACTCTGTTTCAAAACTCTACTGGCTTTTGCAAACTCTAATCTTGCCTTTCTATTATTGGTACTGGTCAGAGGTTTGCATCTTGCTGTGTAGCTTCAGTAATTCTGTGTCAAAGTCTCCTGTGGACAGTAGATTGTCAGAGCATCACCCCAGCTTCCTGGAGGTTGTTGGTGATTTTACAGACATGTATTTTAGGGTTCATTTTCACAGCTTTTATGATTTGCCTGTTATCAACTTCTGTTGTTTTTCTCAGCTGATCTGGTCATTGTTGACTGCTAATGTCTCCGGCGGTCTCCAAACTCTTGATTTCTCCATGCCCTTTGTTTTTTCTATAGCTCTGATTGACTTCCTCTTTTCTTTTAGCATCCAAATTGCTTGCTTTTCTCTCAGAGTCAGCTCCCTTGTCTTTATCCTGGTTTGTGTGTGTCATCATCGAATGCAAGACTCAGAATGCATAAGCAATGGATATAACTGATACAACACATTCCCTGCTTTTAATATCTGAACAAATAATGCAACAGGACACAGCTGACCACTCAGAAAGACCTGTGAGGCAACTGTTCCAATACCTATGGTCACATCAGATAGTGGGATGAACTCTAAAAGTGCTGATCTTCTTAGCTGGTAAAACATTTATGTGTTGAAACACCCAATAATGAAATGTGACATTCTGTAGTTTTGTCTCCAATTCATCTTTCAGTCATATTTATAGATTTCTTGACTCCACAGCAAACAGAGCAATATTATCTTAAGGAGTGCACTGTATATCATTTTAAGTAAGTATCTGTTAAACTGTTATTAAGATCTTTTTGATTTAAATTTTTGCTCAGTTTGAGTCTAAATAAAGTTTGTTTTTCCTTTATTCTCACTATATCAGAAAATAAGAGCCGTAAAAATTCTGATGGATCAAATATGATACAATCACATATATAAAACACGTATGCAAACATTTTAGATTTTTATTTTTATTTCATCTAAATGTTCAATAAACTGTTACATTTCAAGAATTTATTAGTTGACTGAGACATGCATCATGTTGCCTTAATTTTTAGGTTTTCACATCAGCTTGTTTTGTTATTCCTATGTGCAATAAATACATTTAAAAATATGTTAAATGCATGAAGAGCTGTCCATGCACACACAAACACACTCATTTATTGCATGCAAATCAGCTGTAGTGAATTGTGGAGGGTTATTGTCAAACAGCCTGTCCAGTGGGCATGAGAGATGTTGTGAGGTCCAGCCACGGTTTTTCCATCAAGCACTCTCAGACAGACGCAAATCGCCATTCATCTCATTTATCAGCGTGAGAGCTGGGCTGATGTTCAGATTACAAATCCTGCCAGACGCTTACTGATGGAGCGTAATCTTTCAATAGGAACAGGGGAAGAGTCAAAGACCCGACATACTACCTTCTCTCAAAGGACACTGCTCTGTTTTTTTGGAAAATAGGTCAGTCATGACTGTAGGTAATCTCAATCCAGATGTGAGATGAATGAATGACTGTGTCAGTTTACTAAGGGAAAAGAAAGCACTGGCTTTAGGTTTGGAAATGTGTTTAAGTCTTACATGGGAATCAAGAAAGCTGATCAAAGGCAATAAAAGCTTTGATCTAGTTCAGAATCCAAAATAATAAATATAATATGAACTTAAATTATTTAACATGTTTAAATGGAAAAGGTCCATGCTAAATAATAGGCCTAATTAATTATTGAAGAAATATTCAGGATATTTTGTTGACCCCTTTGTACATAATATACATGGACAATAATTATGTACACAACAAATTGTTTCTGTGCCTCTTTTATAAGTAACTTTGGATAAAAGTGTCTTCTAAATGCATACATATAAATACAGTTTGCCATTAAAGGCCAATTGCTTTCCTTTACAAGCCATGTCTTATCAGAGTAACATCCAAGCTTTGTTTGTATTTGCCACCTAAATGATTTTCTGTGACCTTCTGTCACTGTAATTGAACAAATAAAGTTACAAAAGCATGCTGCATTGTGTTAGTGCGTCCTTTCAGCAAATTCTAGGCAAATATGAAGGATTAACCCTGGGTGTAAAGGGATATGCTCACATTCTCTCAGTAACTGTGTGTTTATGCAGGAATGGAAATCAAGAGACAATCTTTAAGCCTTTACTGTGGAATATTTCCCTGGATCTGAGCCTCCAACAAACCCAGATCATAAGCAGAAAGGCAGGCGACACAGCTTGTGTTTATCCATGCCAAATATCCAAACAATCATCCATGACGAATTAGCCAGTGCATCCTCTTGAAAAATATGAAATGTGTGGCAGTGAGGCATTCTGGGAATGTGGGAGTTAGAGCAAACATTACTCTCCACAAAATGTGAGTTTCTTTATCTTATATTATGTAGTGATCTAAAAATGAATTTATTTTAGATAGGAGACAAAGGACAGACAAAGACAGAACAACAGATGGATAGAACAATAAAACAAAAGATAGAGCAGTACACAGAACAATAAAATGATAGATGTATGGAGTGGTAGATAGGAGAACAGACAAAGACAGAGCGACAGATGGATAGAGCAATAGATAGAGCGACAGATAGAATGATAGAGTGATAATGCAATAGAGAGGTAGATAGAGCAACAAATAGAGCAACAGAACAATGGATAGAACAATAGACGGGGTAGATATAGTGACAGAAGGATAGAGCAATAAAACGAGCGTTAGAGCAATAAAACAGATAGATAGACAGACAAAGAGTGACAGGTGATAGAGCAACAGACAGAAAAACAGAGCAATAATACAACAGAGAGGCAGATAGAGCAACAGAGAGCAAAAGAGTGATAGAGCGATAGATAGATAGATAGATAGATAGATAGATAGACAAAGAGTGACAAATAATAGAGCAATAGATAGAGCTACAGATAGAATGATAGAGCAATAATACAATAGAGTGGTAGACAGAGCAACAGAGAGCAAAAGAGAGATAGATAGATAGATAGATAGATAGAGATAGATATAGATAGATAGAGATAGATATAGATAGATATGATAGATAGATAGATGGACAAAAAGTGACAGATGATAGAGCAATAGATAGAGCGACAGATAGAATGACCAAGCAATAATACAATAGAGTGGTAGACAGAGCAACAGAGAGCAAAAGAGAGATAGATAGATAGATAGATAGATAGATAGATGATAGATGATAGATAGATAGATAGATGACAAAAAGTGACAGATGATAGAGCAATAGATAGAGCGACAGATAGAATGACCAAGCAATAATACAATAGAGTGGTAGACAGAGCAACAGAGAGCAAAAGAGAGATAGATAGATAGATAGATAGATAGATAGATGATAGATGATAGATAGATAGATAGATAGATAGATGACAAAAAGTGACAGATGATAGAGCATTAGATAGAGTGACAGATAGAATGACAGAGCAATAATATAATAGAGTGGTAGACAGAGCAACAGAGAGCAAAAGAGCGATAACGCAATAGATAGATAGATAGACAGACAGACAGACAGACAGATAGATAGATAGATAGACAGAGTGACAGATGACAGAGCAATAGATAGACAGATAGAGCTACAGATAGAATTATAGAGCAATAATACAATAGAGTGGTACACAGAGCAACAGAGCAATAGATAGATAGATAGATAGATAGACAAAGAGTGATAGATGGTAGATGGATAGAGTGACTGATAGAATGATAATACAGTAGAGTGGTAGATAGTAGATAGCAACAGACAGAGCGACAGAATACTAAAATTATAGAGTGGTAGAAAGAGTGACTGAATGATAGCATGATAGATAAAATGATAGACAGAATAATGGACAGATAGAAGAATAGACAAGGTGGTAGATAGATATATTTCCATTTTGATATACTCTGCACTTGCAGACTGCTTATTATCCTCATGTTGTGCATGTTTTGGTCATTGCATTTCTTGCCCCGTCTCTTTTGCTTCATCCTTTGTTTTCAATAAGCAGTGCTAACTAGCTTTATCTCAGTGTACAGCTGAGCTTTATAAAATTAAAACCAGACACATGATCAATGGCTCAAAATGAATCTGCTTTTGTTTCTCTCTAGGGGTGAAACTCATAAAGCACTGCCTATTGTGCACTTCAAATTAATTGTAATAACAGCTGCATCTTTACAACACATTATGTAAGACTCTACAATATATCATGAGAACGAATGATTAATAGGTACTGATATATATAAATCACTTTTATTTTACTGTTACGTAACAGCTCATAGGGTATTGTCACTGAGAATATATTGTTGCTATGAGAAGAAATCTATCTCTGAAACACCTTTCCAGGACAGAGAAATGTATTACTGTCAGGTTATGTCAGGATTCAGTATCTAAGTAATGAAAGTTACTGGCTTTGCGTTGTATCTAAATGACACAAATGATCCCAGGATTCAATTAATGTAGAAGTATCAAAACTGTCATATCGGAAGGGATTTCCAGGACAGGGTTATCAAAATATGCATGCTATTAAATATGGAGCTGTGAGCTCTGGATCCAGTTTGCAAGGATTATATGAGACAGTACTATTCAGTAATGCTGTACATAGCAGCCTTCTGTAATTCTCTGTTAAGCATAAAATCCCTCAACTGTTGCATACATTTGGGATCGATTCCACTTTACTGTTCACAATAGTGGAATGGCTCGCTTTTAATATACAGCAGCTTAACAGTAAAATTGAAATGGCTCTTTCAAACTCCCAAACACTTAAAAAATGACTGCTCTCGTCTATGGCCTTGGAGAGTCAGTGTTACATCGACTGTCTGATTCACACATAGAAAACTAATATTCGGAGACTGAAGTGAAATGCTCTGTGCAGTGATTCTTTGTATTTATTTCTTTCACTCTTTCACAAACAAAAAAGCTTTAGGTGAATAATAAGTCACGCTATTGTAATGGGGACATTACACATAGTAAATTTATGGTCTACAAGAAAATGGATGGGTGAAAGGATGAATAGAATGAAAAATAATGATAGACATAAATAGACAGCATTAGACAGATAGAACAATACTTAGAGTGAAAGACAGACTAATGATAAAATGATAGCTAGAGCAAGACAGAGCAACAGACAGACAGAGACAGGCAGATAGACAGATAGATAGATAGTTAGACAGACAGACAGACAGATAGATAGATAGATAGTGATATAGAGCGATAGAAAGATAAAGTGATATAACAAAAAACAGTGATAGACAGAGTGATAGATATAGAGCAACAGATAGGGTGAAAGAACAAAACAGAGCCAAAGAACAAAAAGCAGTGATAGATAGAGCTTGATAGAGATCGATACACAGAATAAAAGACTGTACACAAAAAAGAAAAAAAACTGGAGCTGTAGACAAATGAAATGATAGATATAGAGCAACAGACAAAGTGATAGAAAGGAAGGAAGAGTGATGGCACTATAGCCAAAGTGACAGATATAGAGTGACAGAATAAAATACAATGAAAGACAGAGGGTCAGATATAGCAACAGAACAAAAAAGAGTGACAGAATGAAAGACAAGGTGACAGAAAGACAGAGCAAAAGAGAGTGACAGATGGAATAAAAGACAGAGTGACGGACAGATAGAGCGATAGAACATAAGAGAGTGATAAAATGAAACAGAGCAACAGATAGAGCGACAGATAAAACAAAAGAGAGTAAGAGATGGAATGAAAGACAAAGCGTCAGACAGAGAGTGATAGAACAAAAGAGAGTGATAAAATTAAACAAAGCAACAGAGAGACAGATAGAACATAAGAGTGACAATGAAAGACAGTGATAGAGCAACAGACAGAACAAAAGAGAGTGATAAACAGAACAAAAGAGAGAGACAGAGTGACAGATAAAACAAAGGGCAGTGCGACAGACAGATAGAGCGACTGATAGAGCAAGACAGAGCAATAGAACAAAAAAGAGTGACAGAATGAAAGACAAGGTGACAGAAAGAGAGAACAAAAGAGAGTAAGAGATGGAATGAAAGACAGAGCGTCAGACAGAGAGTGATAGAACAAAAGAGAGTGATAAAATGAAACAAAGCAACAGACAGAGAGACAGATAGAACATAAGAGTGACAGAATGAAAGACAGTGATAGATAGAGCAACAGTCAAAACAAAAGAGACAGTGACAGATAAAACAGAGTGACAGAACAAAAGGCGTGCGACAGACAGGTAGAGCGATTGATAGAGCAAGACAGAGCAATAGACAGATACAGTGACAGATATAGATATAAAGCAATAGATAGGGTGAAAAATAAAACAAAAGACAACCATAGACAGAACAAAAGACAGCGATAGACAGACAGAGGGATAGATAGAGAGAGCGACCGATAGTCAGACAAATAGAGCAACAGACAAATAGAGCAACAGACAGAGCAATGGGTGATAGGCAGAAAGAGTGATAGATATAAAGCAACAGACAGATCAATAGATAGAATGAAAGACAGAGCGGCGGAGCTGTAGACAGACAAAAATGATAGATATAGAGTGACAGAAAGAGTTGATAGAAAGGAAGACAGAGTGATGGAGCTATAGACAGAGTGATAGAAATAGAGTAACAGAATGACACATAGAATGAAAGACAGAGGGACACATAGACATAGCAATGATATAACAAAAAAGTGACAGAATGAAAGACAGTGACAGAGTGATTGATAGAACAAAAGAGAGTGATAAAATGAAAGACAAAGCAACAGATAGAGTGAGAGATAAAAAAGAGTGACAGAACGAAAGGGAGTGACAGAACAAAAAGCAGAGCGACAGACAGATACTGTAGAGCGATAGAACAAAAGAGAAAGACAAACAGAATGAAAGGGCAGCAGATTGATATAGTAACAGATAGAACAAAAGAGAGTAATAGAACTTAAAGGCAGATGACAGAGAAATGACAGACAGAACAAAAGAGAGTGACACAAATGAAAGACAGAGTGACAGACAGATAGAGCGGCTAGATGGGAACAAAACACAGAACTAAGGAAAGATTGTTAGATAGAGCTGGTCAGACAGAGGGACTATAGACAGACAAAAAGACAGATAGACAGCTCCAGGTTGGACAAGCGCTCACCCGCTGCCCCTCCCAGATAAGTGTGTTCAGGATGACCTCTGACCCCAGGTTGGGCGTGTGGCTCCAGCACTCAGGAGATGGAGTGGGTGTCAGGAGAAAGGAGGTCTGGAATTAATTGATGATAAGCTCATTCATCACCCACAGATATCCGTTCCGATGACTGACTCCTGCATTTCCATTCTCCTCTAGTATGTTTTGCATTGGTAATTAAAAATGCAAAGTAGTAAACATCTTGAACGCATTTCTTCCACTATACACATATACTTGGTCCCATGACATGGTTTCCAATGAGTTTTTGATGTCTGTGGAATTAATATTTTAATTTCAGAATATCATTTTACTACTACTTAAATCTCTTGATATATAGCCTATATATTCTTTTGTTAAGTTATGTTTCATCACATCCGGCAGGAGACAGCAACGATCCTACATTACAAATCTTAAAGCACAACCAAAAGCTAATGTCATTTGTCTGATCACCCTTGGCAGCACTGAGTGTCCCTTCTTGCATAAGGTAATATAATATTAATAAGTCATCTTAGCTGCAATACGACCTCCTCTAAAAGCAAGTGAGGAACATTTCCTTTCTCTATTCCACCTCCATCTGGTCCATATAAACCTCATAACACCAGCACAAACCAAGCTCCCATTCCATCCTCATATTTATAGTAGCTCCAGCACAACGTCCAACTCTCAAAGCTTGAGTGATGCACATATGTTTACCTGCTTAGTAATAAATATTTCAGCTAGACTGAGGAAACAAAAGTTTTCTTTCACAAGGCACGCTTCCTGGATCTGGATCCAGTGCTCCTACCAGCATAAACTCTGGATCTGAGCAGCCGCTGGTCCCCAGTGGTAATAAAATGGAGTATTAAAGCTCCTTCAAGACAGTGTGTGCTTCTCACATTTGGTTTTAGGTTTGACCCACTCCACTGCCACAGAGGTGGAAGTTACATGTCAGATTATTCTGTGTTATCTCCATCAAAGAGATTCAGTAGGTCATTCACCAGAATACATGGTTATTTCTGTCATATTCCCCTTAGTAGTCAATTCTGTATGAACTCATGCTTCTAGAATGTTAGCTAAATATAGAGTACATAGATAATTGTAATTATGTAAACATTAGATTGTTGAGGTAAAAATGACAATGACATTTCCAACTGTCTGTGTAGTGGAGAGAGATGATATATAATTATCTGAAAAAATCTAGTTTTATGGATTCCCTGTTTCCACATAAAAAAATTATATATATATATAGACAGATATATAGATACAGATATAGATAGTGAGATATAATTATATCATTTAAAATAATGGAAAACCCAGTGTGAGAAAAGAAATTGAGAAACATTGTAAGTTAAAAAGTCACAGCATTGCAAGACATATAGGGATATACCTCGTACAAGTTAGAATTGGTGGATATAAAGCTGTAAAACCTTTGATTTATTTATTTTATTTATTATTCTACAACGAAGCAGAAACAGGCTTCCATACATATTTCTCCTCCCTTGATTTATGACTTTAAACACATAAATTGTGAAGATCCTTTAGACTCAAGGGACAAAGCACACAGCTCACACCTTGCAACCAGGGAAATGTTCACAGTGCACCAAAAGGAGCAGGAGTTAGACCTTCCTTCAACCCCATTTACCGTTTACTGCTTGCTGTTGTACCAATGACCGAGGATCAAAGTCCCTGGTCGCTATTTCAGCATCATTACCGTGATAATACAAAGCCTGTCATCAGAGCAGCGCTTTAAACCTGGGAAATCTAACAGGGACATGGGTGTTTGTTCAAAGAATACAATAAAATTTTGTATGAAAAAATTAATATTTTTATTAATAAAGAATGCATTAAATAAAAAGTGCCAGTTAAGACCAGCCGTCGCCAAAAAATTTCTATTTCAAATAAATGCTGTTCTTTGAACACTCTATTCATCGAAAAATTCTGAAAAATATCAAAATATAACCTTTACAAACTGATAATCAGGAAATGTATCTTAAGCAGCAAATCAGCATATTGGAATGATTTCGATGGATCATGAGACACTGGAAGACTGGACTGTAATGGTGCTGAAAATTCAGTTTTTAATCAATTAACTTTTGAAAACAGAATGTGATCCTTGTTATTTCATGCAATGATGTTCTTCGAATAATTCATTGCTGCTAAATCATTTGACTCCAGAGTAAACAGTAAAATGGCAGATTATGAGACAGTGAACTGAGCATGCGACCAGTTTAGGAAAGCTCAGATTGGCTGCTCTGCTCAAGTTACTATGTGTTGTGTAATGTGGTTCACATCACGATGAGACTCCTTTATGTGGACTCCATCCAGTTAGAGCTCCAGCACCATTAAACAAGACCCTGACATTCAGCAATTAACTGGCATCAGCCCACAAACAACCACAGCAGCTCACTGTCCACCCACTGCGCCATCGGTGTACCAAACCAGACGCGAAAGAAGCTCACGCTAAACTATTGAGCAAATACGTCGGTACAAAACCAGCATTCAAATATCTGAGGTTTGTTGTTGCTGGCTAATAAATAGGCACAGTTGCTGTAAGCTGTTTGCACATTTTGTGCTTATTTATTGCATCATTCCTTTACTGAATCCAGTATTGAGGGCTCCAGAAAGTACTACGTAAATAAACAAGTCTACAGTTCATTCTTAGTGGGTTTTCGCATATGGACATTGATAAGAAAAGTTTCCTCAAACAACAAATTGAATATCAGAATACTTTCTAAAAGATCATGTGGATTGAAGACTGAAGTAATGATGCTGAAAATTCAGCTTCTTTGATCACAGTGAATAAATTACACTTTTGCTAAATATATTTCTCCACGAGAAACAGATATTTTAAATTCAGTAATATTTACACTTTTACTGCATTCTTAATCAAACAAATGCAGCCTTGGTGAGCAGAAGAAACTTCCTCAAAACATAACTCTTTGTTTTGTAAATGTCTATATGACACAAGGAAAATATATAATTGTTATCAAGGTATAAATGTCATGTGATTAATTATTGTGAGCTGTAATGAAGTATCTATCATTGACTGATGAAACTAATCGAACATATATTCAAGCAGCTTCTAAGCTGTGACTAATTTCTGTTATACAAAATTAATTATTCAAATGACATAAATATTATATAAACTGTTCACACTTTAAAAAGCCTTCTAAAAACCAGGCACTGGAAAAACATCTTACAACACTGAAATATTAGCCATGTATTAATGCTGTTTTGCAAAATATTTCATCAGAATAATAATGTTTGAATGGTCATCACTGAATGGTTTATTCACCAAAGTTAGCTCCTTTTATTTAGTGGTGGTCTTGATTCAGTACTGATCAGTAGCATACTCAAGCGGTGTTACAGTACTAGGTCATGGAAATTAAAGGTCATTAATTAATGGGATCATCGAGTCTGCTAAAGCTGAAACCGTGCTGAATTCCCAATGGTTTCTAGCAAAGAAGTCGAGTTCTTTACCTCCAGCCAATTTTCATTATAGCTTCCAGGTCACCAGAGCACAAGGCATGCTGTTTGGCCTATAAATGAGGCTGGTTTTAAACACAAGGGTCTGGCTAATGATAAACAACGACATGATATTGAAGAAAACCGCCTCTGAGCATCAACATTAACCCAGTCACACAGGTTATACAGTCTCGGGCGCTTAATGAGGAATCTGCCGGTTTGATCTTCTTACAAAATGGATGTCAGTTAACCAATCTCCGAGCTAATCATCCATAGAGGCAACCATTCCTCTGATGTGTTTCTGACCTAGCCGAGGATGACATCCTCCTGAAAACAAAGTTTCAAAGTCAACAGTCAGATCAGCTTCGCTTTACTACCACTATCCCAAGGGACGCATCCATTGCACGCCATGACATGTCCTAATTTAAATTGGGAGGCTATGCCACAGACATTTCAAAACAGGAAATCAATATGCTGCCAGTTTCTGAGGGTCTGACAGGTCTCCCATGACCCACAAGGATTGATAAATCTTCGTTCATCATCATTATATACAGTCAATGCACAGAATTCAACTCTTCTTTCTTCCATCCATCTCGTGCTCCAGTAGACGGAACAACCATCGAGAAAGGGGTGGGGAAGGTTGTAGTACAATCTGTCTTCATCTGTCTAACATTAGCCAGACTGTCTGATGTGTTTCTACAAATGTGTTTTAACTTAAAGAGGTCATGAAATGGAGAGTCAAACCCTCCAAAAGTAATCAAGGAGGAGCAACTCATCTCTGTCCACACCACAAGAGCCGTAATGATGTCAAATAAGAGCTACAAATTCAAACTGCACCTCCAAAACTGCATAGCCTTCCTACACTCTCAAAAAAAAAGGTACAAAGCTGTCACTGTGGATTGTACCTTTCAAAAGGTACTAAAATGTACCAAATATGTACACTGTAGGTACCAATATGCACCTTTAAGGTACTAAATGTTCCTTCTTTAGGAAATAAATAATGTACAATGTGTACATTTTGAAAGCATATCATTGCAGTGTCAGCTTTTGTACCTTTTTCAGAGTATAGAGATAGCAGATTTGTATATTATTTCTAATGACGCATGAGGACTGAAAGATAAAGTTTTTATCTGTTACCTTTTATCAGTGATATGGCAGTGTTGAGCATTTAACTCCAAGGAATCACAAGTACATTTATTTTAAGTCTTAAAGGTAGTTTGTAATAAACGCCAAACCCATGATCATTGTTTGAGTGTTGATAATAAATCGACCAAACATCAGAAATACATATGCTTGAGGTGAATATTATAAAAATTCAATATATGAATTCCTAGTTTATGTTACCATTGTTAGTTATTAACCCATCTCAAAGTGTGTAGCTAAAGTTTTACTATCACTGTCTTTTAAGAAATATAGATATTTTATTATGTTTTATGTTGACATACTTAAAGGATATGTATTACTGTGTGATGTGGTCAGCCAATCACAGAAGTGGGTGTCTACTCTTCGTTTCTGGAAGAGGTTCACCTTTAAATTAAGTGTTTCCAAGTGGAACAGAACAGAAACAAAACAGAACAGAACAAAATTAAAAAATATATATATTTTTACAAATATTGGACCTTTTGGTGCAAAATAATAATAATAATAATAATAATAAAATAAATAAATGCATTTCATGACTTCTTTAAATAATGAGTATGCCTAGATGGGATGCAAAATGGCTGCAAATGAAATTTTGTTCCTCTTTGAAATATTATGCAAGATTTATAAAATATCAGATTTCAGGACCTGAGGTAAGTCTTGTAATCACACTGCACTTCCTAATAATAAATTAGATTTCACAGGAAATGTATATGATTCCATTAACCTGTCCCGATCTATCAATTTATACCTGTTTCAAATTAATTAAACTAGACTGTACTCGAATGTAACCCACACAGTTGCCTATAGGCTACACCTTCAGAGCTTCTGCTGAGACATAACACACATCTGTTTATGACAGAGGACATCTCGAATCCATTTTTCTTCTTCTTTTTAACCCGATGTATCCCAGATTCATTGTGTTGGTAAAAGTCAGAGCCCAGGAACAATTCTGTATGGGTTCAGTGAGTTACCGCTGGCCACAGATCAGTGGTTTTCTCCAGGATTTAAATTGAACATCAAATTTTATATTGGACATAAAAAATAAAACAGCAATAAAGAAATAAAGAAAGAGCTTTTTAGGGTTTTAAAGCCATTTGGGTCCAATGTACTATAAGGACAAAAACTCATCATCATACTCCAGCTGAAATGCAATCATCTAAAATAAGTCAACTGCGAACAATACTAATGTGGCACAGTTATAATCAGGTGTAGCATTATACATGGTTTAAGGATGAGATCATGTAACACATAATATTTGCATTTGGCATATTTTAAATTGGCTACTTCTACCAAGTGACATACTGCATGTACTTCTGGCAAAATAATTTGAAATGCATAATTGGATGCATAGATTTTAAAGGAAAGTTAGTTTGTTGATTTTAAACTTCAGCTAAGTATTGCTGCAATGTCAGTAAACTCTTCAGCATTACCTGCAGATATTCATATTTATTTGTCCACTGCTGATGCAAAACTCTTCATTTTGCATGATCCAGTAGACTCTGACAGCTCTAAGCATTTTGTGCATTATGGGTGTTGGATTTTTTTGGCAAAGGCAGTGTCATTATCCCTTTTTTCCCCCATTTTCTAGTTATTTAGCATTTTGTTTTCCTGTCCATAAAGTTGAAGAAACATCAGACACCTTGTCCAGATTCTTGAGAATTTTGGAAGACAAGATTCAAAGATGAAGAATGGGAATTGCAAAAATAAATAAATAAATAAATAAATAAAAAGAAGAAACTAAATGAATAAAAATGAGTGTGCATTTGTAATGGAATGTAATAGGAACTGTTGTGCAAACTCATTTCAAAAGCCTCTAAGCTGTTTAACACTTTTTCTCATTAGCTTTTATTATCCCATGGTCATTGGTGCCATAAACAAAGCTTAATCCCACTCCATTCTAATACATTTTCATGCATATAACTTGAAAAAAAAATGAGGAGAAAAATCCACTGGTAGGCTACCAGTAACAGTCTTCAAGCACCGTGAAATGCTAATGTCCCCACGGCTTTAGTCCCTTATCCTTTACATGTACAGGCAGCAGGAGCCCAGACCTCCTTTAATACTCCTCTGCTGGCTTACCAGAACATACTAACTCAAGAGCATCACCATTCAGCATGTCAGCCTCCAGCACACATCAGCTGTCCACTGCTGAGAGAACACATGATACCTGCAGACAGGTTTGTCCATAGGTATCAGCCCAGGAAATACCAAGATGAGAATAGCCTCTCATTTTCTGCAGTACAGGAGAAAATAGCCACCGCTTTTCAGGACATAAAGAGGGTGCTGTTATGAGGTTAAAATGACTTCATGCAATATTGATGCACACATCTCTCGCAAATATTATGGTATATTGAGACTGTTAATTTGATTAGCCCCTGTCAATAATCTGTGGGCTCAATTTAAATTTGATCTACTGAAAATTACAGAAGTGCTTTAACTAAGTTACACTGAGACATTTCTAGAGATTACGTCTATCTATCTATCTATCTATTCATCTATCTGTCTATCTGTCTGTCCATCATTCATTCATCTGTCTATCATCCATCTATCCCACTATCATCCATCCATCTGTCTATCTATCTGTCTATCCATCCATTCATCCTCAATCATTTGTCGGCTCCATCCATCCATCCTCCATCTGACATTTCATCCATTTATCCATCTATTATCCATCCATCCTAGCCATTATTCATCCATCCATCCATCTATCCATCCATATCCATCCATCCATCCCCCATCTGACCTTCTTCCATCCATCTATCATCTATCGCCCATCCATCTATCCTACCATATCATCTATCCATCTGTCCATCCATCCATCCATCATCAATCTGCTTTGTCAGTCCATCTATCCATCCATCTATTAGTTCATCCTCCATTAGTTAATCCACCTATCCAACTATCTATCATCAAATCTGTTTGTCCATCCATCCATCCCCCATCTGATCTTCCATCCAGCTATCCAACATATATTCATTCATCCATTAGTTCACCCAAGCATCAAACATCCATCCCAAGCATCTATCATCAATCTGTTTGTCAATTCATCCATCTATCCAACCATCCATCCATCCATCCACCGTCTATCCATCCATATATAGTTCATTCAAGCATCCAACCATCCATGCTGCCATCTATCATTAATCTTTGTCGGTTCATCCATTTATCCATCCATTCATCCATCCAACCATCTATCATTAATCTATTCCGGGTCCATCCATCCATCCTCTATCCAAATCCATCCATCCAACCAACCATCCATCCTACCATCTGTCATCAATCAGCTCGTCGGGTCAATCCATTCATCCATCCATCCATTTTTTCTATACATCTATCCATCTATACATCCATTCATATATCCATTTCTCGGCCATTCATCATCAATCCATTTGCCTGTCCTTCTGGCTGTGCATCTATCCATCCATTTTATCCATTAGTTTCATCCATCCATCCTTCCAACCATCTATCATCAATCCGTTTGTCAGTCCATCCGTCATCCATCTATCCTACATCTATCCATCCATCCATTCAACATCAATACGTTTGTCTGTCCATCAGTCCATCCATCCATCCATCCTTCCAACCATCATCAATTCATTTGTCTGTCCATTCATCTATCCCCATCAGACCATCCATCCATCCATTTGTCTGTCCATTCTGCATCCTGCTTGCTACCTCAAGATTTAGGAGTTGGTTTTTGAATTTAATAGGATTCTTCATTCAGTTCTGAATGACACATTATGATCAGGTAAATGTTACTTTTAACCCTGAGTTATACCTGTTTTGTACAGTGATTAAAAATGTTAAACCAGTTTTCAAAAAAATAGTACAGCCTGAAATCTGTAGAACTGACTACTCAAGATTAATAATTACCCAAGGATGACAGTATGAGATGGAAAATGATAACCCAGATTCGGGTTTACCCCAGGGTAAAGAATGACCTGGGGTTAACGGCTTTACGAGAGTGATGCAGAGTTTCAACAGTTCCATCAGTAGTGTAAGTGTATCTGAGCAGGAGAGGATGGCAGCAGAATGCAACGCCTCCTGCCGTCAGTCCCGTAAGTTTGAAGGTCTGTAAAGTAATGGGGTCGAAACACAAGGTCGGACCTGCACTTTCGCGCTGTGCTGCCTCTGAGTACACCAGCAGAATTTAACATAAACTTTGTCCCTGATTTCCTCCCTGGCAAGAGGATGGAAAATTTCCATTGATTGATCAGAGATGTCACACACAGACAAATGCCTTGGGCTGGAAAAGTATCTCTTGGTACTATAAAAAGGATTTTGTAGGCTAAAATGGTTCTACGAACACTTTAATGTCAGATAGAAGATTTTCTGCTTTGTCCTGCAAGAATATTTCCATAATACTGTAGAAAAATGTGTGATCAATCCTCCCTTCTCTTCTCAGCTTACATATTATTCTCCTTCAGACCCAAACAGAACTCACTGGATATTTACTACATTTTTAAGGAGAGTAAAAAATGTGTGTGCATTCATGAAATGATTTTTATTTTTGTGTGTTTCTGTGTGAGAGAGAGTGTTCAGGAATGGTTGATTATGTTCACATTATAAATCCTTAATTATGCAGGGATATAATACAAGAATATGGGGTATGTAATATTCATTCATCACGCATCTGCACTCTGAATAATTGCTGTATTTAAATAGTTTCACTGTATTATAATACAACATATCTGACAATTCTTGTTTAGTCACCATTATAATAATATAAACTCCATTTTCCACTCTTCATTAATGGATTAATGACAAAGAAGAGTATACATAATAAAGAAAAGGAAACGTTTATATATGCCAAATTCTTAGAAACACTGTATAATACATTGTATTGCATTGTATTCATGGTGGTTTTATAATCTTTTATACCATATAAATTTACCATATAAATATACTTCTAAAACAACAAATATTTAAAACTAATTTCTCTGTTTTTATAATTCAGACTATTGTCTCGCAACTTATGACAAATGAACTTTTTTGTTTGTTTGTTTGTTTTTTTTAAATATCCCGCAGTTTATGTCTCAAAATTGCGGGTTTAAAAGGTTACTCCAGCCCAAAATGAAAATCCTGTCATTAATCACCCCCATGACTATTTTGACGATGTCTTTTCATACTTTTCTGGGCCTTGACAGTGGTATTTACTTGGCAGTCAGTGGGACAGTCAAAAGCCTCCCGGTTTTCATCCAAAATATCTAAAATTTTGTTCTGAAGATGAACTAAGCTTTTATTGGTTTGGAACGACATGGGGGTAGCTAGATTCACTAAAGTTTGTGAGGTTTGTGGAATTAAATATTTATTATATATTTAAAGACATGTTTAAATGATATAAATCTGTTTTTGTGTGTTTGCTGGTGTTCAAAATAACAGTCCTAGTCTCAACACTTACTGGACAAACAGACAAACTTATTGTCAATACCAATAAATTAAAAAAAAAAACATCAACTATCAGCCGATATATATCAGCCTTGGTAATATATTGGTTGACCACTAATATCACGGTCTTGCCACACCACATGACATGTCAAATCATCATATCAGCATTGTTGCTATATAGGTTGAACACTAAATATCACAGTCTTTTCACACCACATGACGTTTTACAATGTCAAAACGGCTAATATTGGCCAATCTTTCGGCACTGGCAATATATCGGTTGACCGATAAAATATGTATGGCCTTGTCACACCACATGACATTTTACAATGTCAAAAAAGATGGATTTTGGCTGACATATTGGAATTGGTGCCATACTGGTTGAACACTAAATATCACAGTCTTGTCACACCACATAACATTTTACAATGTCAAAAAAAAGGCAAATATCAGCCGATATATATCGGCATTGACATCATATCGATTGACCATTAAATATCACAGTCTTGTCACACCACATGACATTTTACAATGTCAGAAAAAGGCAAATATCGTTCAGTATATCGGCACTGGCAATATATTGGTTAATGGCTTATATATTATATTAATTCATAAGTGCATGATCTTGTCACACTGTATGACATTTTACAATGTCAAAAAAAACGAATATCGGCTGACGTATTGGCATTGGTGCTATATTTGTTGAACACTAAACATCAAAGTCTTTTCACACCACGTGACATTTTATAATGTCAAAAAAGGCAAATATTGTCCAATAGATTGGCAATGGCAATATATTGGCTGACCACTAAAATATTAATTTATAAGTGCATGGTCTTGTCACACAACATGACATTTTTCAATGTCAAAAAGGCAAATGTGACCCTGGACCACAAAACCAGTCTTAAGTCGCTGGGGTTTATTTGTAGCAATAGCCAAAAATACATTGTATGGGTCAAAATGATTCCTACGGTAAATGTATGAAAACCTAATTTTTGATTAGTAATATGCATTGTTTAGAACATCATTGGAAGAACTACAAAAGTGATTTTCTCAATATTTTGGTTTATTTTGCACCCTCAGATTCCTGATTTTTAAATAGTTGTATCTCGGCCAAATATTGTCCGAGATAAAAATTGAGATATAAATCTCAATTTTGTCACACCACATGTCATTTTACAATGTCAAAAAATGGCAAATATCTGTCAATATATATCTGCATTGGTGATATATCGGTCGACCGCTAAAAAAAATCACTTATCATATTAATTCATAAGTGTGTGGTCTTGTCACACTGCACAATATTTTACAATGTCAAATTATCTGATATTTTAAGAGACTTCCTGACCTTGTGTTGGACGTATAAAGTGTGTTGAAAGCACACTCAAAATGTCAACACGCATACAATAGATTGTGCCATGGCTAGTGTGCATTATTCAATTAAAAGTGCATAAAAATAAATCAAAGAAAGTAGGTTATAAAATAACAGTGAGTGCTTTTCTCTGGGTTTAATCCAACTCAGAGCACCTTTAAGTCATCTGTACGCCACAGCATTGTAATGAATGCTAAAATGTCAGAGACAAAGAGCATAAGCATGGTGCAAAATGAGCCTCAGGTAGAGTCTGTTTAGTTATGCAACAGATGGCCTCGTCTGAAGTGACTTCTCTATTAACCGGCAGACTAAGGAGACAAGCGGCTTTAGGGAAATTGTAATTGATTAAAAAAAAAGGGCGAAGGAGCCCAGCAGTCAATATGCGCTGACACCTTGTCATTGTGCAGACGTTCCTGCAGCACGCCTATAATTAGGCCATTCGCTTTCAACGTAAGCACGTATACTGAAGACGTGAGCGGAGTCGGAATACTGGAATTGCTGGAATACTGCGCTCTGCTGCTTATCGCTTACGCATCCGATAACAGCGTGATAGAATGCATACAGATGAACGTGAGGGGACACATCTGCAAAACATCAATCTTGCATGCTCAATTATTCTTCAGTTAAATCATCCCTGGTAATACCTGTCATCTACTTGAGCTTTGCTGGAAGGAGATGTGCTTTATGACTAGACCGACTTCAACGGCAGCTGTGTTGCATCGAAGCCATTCAGAGGCACTGAAATACACAATGTGAGTTTGACACAATGACACAAATGATCATGTACTGCAGTAGTGGCAGACGTCAGACAATGTTTCTTTCTTTTATTTCCTTCGCCATGAAATTCACTTCAAGATATATGGTGAAAACACTTCAGGCCTCATGGGAAGGCATTTTTATAATGATATTTCATTAACACTTGTGCTGTGCTGAAAATCCCCTACCTAATTTGGTGTTCCTGGTCAAAAATCTCCTATTTTGCTCTCAGTATATTATCACAAAATCTTTTTGTCAGCTTGTTTACTTTCAGTCAGCACAGGTTTTCTTTTTGGAATGGCTTGATTGTAGGCCTCATTAACATGAGCTTATGCACCTCAACTTTTGAGTGAAAAACCATCTTTAAAATACTATTCTGTCATTAATAAATATCTACACAGGAACAAATGACACAACACAATATTAACACTCTAGTAATCACTATTAACTAACAAGAAAGTCTGAATTAGCAATCATTGCAAGCTTACAGTTAAATCTAACAGTATTTGTTATTCCATCCGTCTTGCTTTCTCTTTCTTAAGGAAATTAGAGGTAGAAAATAGAATATATGTATATGTCAAAAGGGATCTGGAGCGTTGACAGGTCTGTCTGGTTTCTGAAATCACTGTTGTTTTGTAAAGATTAATTTGAGCCTTTACATCCAAGCCAGCAGACAATGGAAATCTTTGAAATGGTGTCTTTTATGCAACACAAATCATTTTGATATATTGTACTTGTTTTACATCATCCTATCAAAAGCTGGCAAAATGTCCTACCAAAGACAAACAACAGCATACTGAAAAAGCTCCAAACCAATTCCATCCTTGTTTTTACTATTTATTGTGAATTATTATTTTTTCCAAAAGCATATCAGTTAGTTTGCAGGTAACAGAATACTGCTTTTATTTTGGATTCTGAATCTTATAAGGACATTTCTTTCATATACAGAAACTACATTTTCCAGCTCAGAAATCTAATGATGTCTCCTGTTGTAAGTGCAATAACATTGGTGTTACTATAAGCATTAAACCACATCAACTACTGTCTCGTCTGGCTTTTTCCATGCTGACCTCTAGTCCTTGTTAAAGATTTCCATGTGTTCCACTCTACTTTTCAACTTCCTACTATTTATTCAATTTAGAGCACGATTCAGCCATACTGACTATAGAGTCGAGAATATTCTTCTTCCTTAGTCCTCTGTTTGAAACCCACTGTAAAACTGAAACTTTAAAGAGCATCCTCGGGGTGCGTATGCGATGTGGCTTGAGTTTTCAAAAATGTCAGAGAAACAGTGGAAACCCCCACACAAAGAGAATCATGTCGCCGCTGTTAATGAAGCGCTTCTGTTCGTCTTTCTCTCAGCGCTCAGGGACTGCAGAAATTCACTTAGGAGGAGATTCTCTTTCAACTCAACTTTTTTCCAGGTTTCTGAGGGTGAATCCCAAATGACGAGGAGCTTGCATAAGTAAAAACCCCTTAATCTCATATATAATATTCCTCCATGTGGCCAGGCTGGTGACATGCACAATGTGAACTTATAGTCACTGTTATTTTTGATGCTGATTTTGAATAATAATATATCGAACAGTGTATGGCCTTTGTTTTATAATCAAAAGCTGTGCTGTGTTTGACTGGCTGCACTTGACTGTAGCATGAAAAATCATCTTCACATAATCTGTTCAAGTAACAGAATTTCCTGGAATCTGGGTCAGTGACATAAGTCTTTTTTTGTGTCAGATTTATTCATTTAGCCAAAAATACATTACAAACGTGGTTCATTCATGCAACAACCAAAATACACATCCTTTATGGCGAGTATGTCTTTATTTAATTAAATGTGATTGGTATATTTTGGGCTCATAAAGTCAGGGTGATATCTGATTTCATAATGAAGAGCAAAGGAGGCAAAAAAAATGATAAAGTTTAGCTAAATATATTATGACTACAAAAAAATGGTTCATTGCTTATTAATATTTGAAAAACAAAGTATATAAACAAGGTGTATCAAGATCAAAAAGTCCTTTAAAAAATGAGATCATTTGACCATTTTATGTCAAGATTAGTTCTGAAACTATTCTTTGGTGCAACTCCCTAACTTGATTATTTATTTGAATTAATATTTGTGATTAATATTTACAATCTGTGATACTAAAGAAATGCAAATACATAAATAGCACTACATAAATCTAGTTAACTATCTAGAAATAATGTACCAACTACACTAAACCCGACCCTAAACCTCACCAACAAAAGCAAAAGTGAGATAAAAATGTGTCATTTTATCTTGCTTTTACAAGTCAGACCTCTTTTATCATGACTTGTGTTTCACAGGAGCGCTTCAATTCACAAGTGCAATGCTGTAATGTGATCAAGTTTACTGCATCAGAAAAGTAAAACATATGGAGCTTTCTATGTTTTGCAAACATCAAAATGTATTAGTTTACAAATCATGCACTAAAAAGTATAAAGTATTTTGAGTTCATTGCATAGTACTGTGCAAGGAAAGGTGAAAATAAGTCTTTATTAATCAATAATCTGCCCGTTGTTGGTGTTTTACCACCACTAGTGTTCATTTCAGCTGAATTGTATGTGAGATCCTTTTCTTTTTCTTTTTGAGTATTTATTTTTCATGGACCCATTTTCTATTCTCTCCAAGCCAAAAGCCTGTATTTAACCATTCGTACATATTTTACAAGGTGGCTAATTCATACGATCTCACTCATATTAATTTTCCTAACTCGTACGTGTTTTACAAGTTCCCCAATTCTTATGAATTCATACAAATAAAGTAACCCTAACTTCGTACGAGTGAGGTCATACGATATGACGATAAAATATGTACGAATTGGTCGTGAGATAGCGTTGGTACTTACATGAGCATATACCACACTAATACTGTTATTTCTATTTAAGGGACTAAAATGTCTGCAGAAACTGAGATTTGATTACACCCTCCAGGAGACCTTCAGGAAATGTCATGTTTTTTCTCAAATATTCCTGAATTTATCTGAGGGCTTTAGGGAGGATTAGAGGGATCGATGACCTTACAACTGTTTCTGAGGCTCAGCAATTTGTGTCTTCATCTTGTGTGTTTACCGTAAATCAATATCTTGTGTTTTCCATTACAGAAAAATGTCTCAAAAACTATGTTGTCACCACCGCCATCCCTCACAGAAAAGCAATGCAAACCTATTCTTTAGCTTAAGGGCTTGCAGGTTCTTTTCAGCAACATTAGCCAGGTCTTTTGTTTTTACTTCAGGATGAAACAACAATAGGTTTTGCCTTCAATGCAATCTGTGTTGACTTTAACCCAGTCACCCATACAAATGCTCTCACCTACCCGAGCACAACTGCACTCTCATGGACAAATCAAAAGCGACAACTCTTGCGACTTTATTCATTATGGATCACAATAGTATTTGTCTGCACCGTTCAAATGACTGAACTGATTGTCTCCAGTACTTGGCCAAACACTCGCTTTCTTTTGCCTCTATTACTCCGGTTTTTCACAATGTGATTCTGCTAATTTTATATATGATACAACAATTTTTAATAGATGTGTCTATTAATGGCCTCTCTAAACTGCATAAATATTTATAAAATGAAAATAACATGCAACCCAATAAAATTACTGAATACTACTGTAAAATCTTTAATGGACATCATCTAAGAGGCTGTTTTTGCACTTCACTGCACTGCTTTTCCATTGCTTGTCTATGGAAAGATGGACATCTAATACCGGCGCACTCACGCTTCATGTCTTTTGCAGCATCTCTTGCATAACTTTCTAAAAAGCCATTCTAAAAAGCGTTGCGCTCAAGTTAATGGAATTGTTTACCTAAAATGAAAATGTGCTCAACCTCAGGTCGTCCAAGATGTAGATGAGTTTGTTTCTTCATCAGATTTAGAGAAATGTAGCATTGCATCACTTGCTTACCAAAGGATCCTCTGCAGTAAATGGGTGCCATCAGAATGAGAGTCCAAACAGTTGATAAAAACATCAGTACTAATCCAAACCACCCCAGTCTATCCATTAACGTCGTGTGAAACCAAACGCTGTGACCATAATCAATAATAATGCTTCCTCCAGTGATTTTGTCTGAATCAGGAGAAAAATCTGCACATATTGCATGCATTGTTTACAAGCCAAAACAGCTCTAAACAAATATGTGACCCTGGACCACAAAACCAGTCTTAAGTCGCTAGGGTTTATTTGTAGCAATAGCCAAAAATACATTGTATGGGTCAAAATTATTGATTTTTCTTTTATGGCAAAAATCATTAGGAAATTAAGTAAAGATCATGTTCCATTAAGATATTTTGTAAAATTCCTACTGTAAATGTATGAAAACGTAATTTTTGATTAGTAATATACATTGTTAAGAACATTATTTGAAGAACTTTAAAGGTGATTTTCTCAATATTTTGATTTTTTTGCACCCTCAGATTCCAGATTATAAAATAGTTGTATCTCGACCAAATATTGTCCTATCCTAACAAACTATACATCAATGAAAAGCTTATTTACTCACCTTTCATATGATGCATAAATCTCAATTTTGAAAAAATGACCCTTACGACTGGTTTTGTGATCCATAGTCACATATGTAGTTGGATTTTGATGTGAGAGGAAAATGGTTGATGAACTTTTTCACTGGCATAAGCCTTATAATGGATTATGAATTATCATATTTAACCGGGAGCAGCAGTTTGAAGTTAAAAACATCTTAATGATGGATTTGTTTCTTACAAACACAGGTTTTGTTTTCACAAGATGTTAACTGATGAACTGGAGTGGTTACTTGTGGATTACTGTGATGTTTTTATCAGCTGTTTGGACTCTCATCCTGACGGCACCCATTCACTGCAGAGGATCCATTGATGAGCAAGTGATGGAATACTACATTTCTCCAAATCTGATGAAGAAACAAACTCATCTACAGCTTGAATGACCTGAGGGTGAGTGCGTTTTCAGCTAATTGTCATTGTTGCATGAACTAATCCTTAAAGATAAGTTTTAAAACTTTTTGAGATACACTATGTTTGCACTTTTTCAAGGATTTCAAACCACAAAATGCTTCCCACCACATTAACATTAAATTTTGTCAACAATTTAGTTAGTTACTTATTGTATTTGACAGTAACACTAGTAGCTTTAAAAAAAAAAAACAGTTTTTTTTCTTCATAAGAAGAGTAACTGTACAAGCGATAATATTTAGGCAGAAACTATGGTTACCATTGTACATTTCGTTGAGGTTTTTAAGCAATCAGCTGTGGATCCGCTGTTATGAAACTTTCCCAGCTCCTTCTTTGAATTCATCCACTAATTTGGTTATTTATATTCTCCTCTGTGATGCAGCGATTCAGGTTGTGGGCGTTCAACCCTGCTCCCTGTCAGACAGTGCTTTAGATGCTGAGGACTTCACAGAAATCTGCCTGTTTTGATCCACATGTAATTACAGGTGTTTTGGTTGCTTCTAGTTCAGAAATGCCCCTGGATCCGTTCAGAGTGCTAATTACCAACCTGAGCATGCAGCTACTTATGCAAACCCAACAGAATCCCCAGGAGTTTCACCTCCTTGCCTCTTTACAGGTACTTTAAGCTTCAAGCAACATCTGCAGACTGACTCACGCTTTTGGATAACGCTGATGAGTGCGCTAGTGTCACTGCACATCCTGTCTCTGTCAGATTGCTAGGCAAAATATCAACCTTTGTGTTTGCCTTGTCAGTCTGGCCCACCTCTATTTCCTCACCCATTAGTACAGTGCTGGACTGTGTAGGTTGATGCCAACAGACCTTCATTTCGATCCACTCTTGCATACTTTGTGTAACTTCAGCGTTTCCTGATGCAATATATGGCAATTGCTTCCAATGAAGCGTCATCAAATCTTTCAAGGTAATACACTAAGATGATACTCATTTCACAACACAGATTTTCAGTACAAATTCATTTTATGGATGCATGCAACTCACATTTAGAGTAACAGTTCCTACTGTGTTGAATATGATTTTTAATGTTTTTCTAATGATTCATAAACAGTGATAAATTCAACAGCTGAGACTGAGACAGTCTATTTTTAATTTTTTTTTTTTGTTAGTGTATCACAAAGCTTGGGAAAATCGATAACAACGTTCACAGCTTTTCTGTTGTAGATCAGGCTAAAGCTTGAGAAACGAGCGATTCATAACAGGAATTCAACTGCTCAAATTACAGACATCTGTATGAACAGGAACATGTTGTCTTTGGCCACTTATAACAATCACTGACATCAGTCTGCTCACACCAAGAGACTGAAACAGATTTATAGCAATCAATAATATATCTGCTTTAGGTATATGGGAGTGGAAAAAGTGCAGAACTGATTTATTGCAGCAAATGACCCAACAACATTAAGAGAGCAAGCACAAATATGTAGATAAAAAACTACTGCACATAAATAAATAAATAAATAAATAAATAAAGATGATGATAATAATAATATGTTTTTCAACAATTTACTGCACTTTAGAAGCAAAATTGTGTAAGATAAGACTTGTTTTCAGAAAATATGTTTATTTTTGTTAGCCCACTGGCCAATATTATTTTTCTTATGACTTTTTCTTATTTTATATAACTTTAATAAACCTCGTGTTTAAAATAAGCTTTATTTAGTTTGATTATCTTGCAGCTTATTGGGACTGTGAGGAAAAAGAATACGCTGGGAATTAATTTTGACCACTGAAGATTCGAATCATTTGATTCTGTTGCATAAATAAATAAATAAATACTCGTCACTGCTTCGTTCACTCCTGACCTGATTCTGGCACCGTATCAGCGACTCTTGACCATTCACAGTCATAAATTGTTCAAAAGCAAAAGGTAAGTGAACAAAAAGCAGCACCAACTGACGACAAAAATTACTGCAGAAAGAGGAGACGGGCGTAAATGATGGGCGTGAACGAATCTCGGAGCATCATATGCAGATATTTTACATTTATTCATGAACTGAGAGGCCAATTCTAACGAACATCTACTCACCTGTGAGCAGAATTACTCCGCATCCTCCACTCCTTCATATAACAACATTTGTGTATGGTTGTGTCATTCAGTCTCACTTATTTTTGAGATATTTTAGCTGCATTTGAAAGCGTTTGTACACCTGTTGACGTAACCGCACGCAGGCTTGATGACGCAGTAAAGTGGAACTGAAATCTGATTGGTTTGAACGGAGCAGACGATGTTGCGTTATTTAAATATTTATTCTGATTGGTTCATATAATAAGAGGAAGGCTTTATCGATTGAAACGCTTATGCTATAACAAATACAGTGCAATAAAATGAGTAAATACAATTTGTAAAAAAAAAAAAAATTATGTCTCCAGTGTTGGTCATGGCCATATATACAGCCTATATGATATATGATGACCATTACTGGAGACATTCCTGTCAGGACTGACTGCCACTCTCCTCTGCTAAATAAATGTGATATGAGGTGCCAACTTGTTGAGCAGTATTACAAAATTTATAAGCTGAGTCTCGAAATTCAGCCCCTGATTGAACAGATCAGATGATCATCACATTTCCCAGAGAAGCCTTTATTTGTTATTGATCCAGCTCCAATCTGACACCAGAGCTATGCTATTATTAAACAGTCTGCAGCTCCTTGAACAATTATGTCCTATATTTTTATACACAAACAAAACTAAAGCATTAAAAGCTCAAATAAAAGGGAATTTAGATATAACAACATAACAATGTATAGTATGAAAATACATATTTATTTTAATATTTCAATTACATATAACAGTGTTATTAATTTAATATTTTTTAAGATTCATTTTCAGTCAGCATTAATTTTCATTCAGCATGCATAAATGTTTAATATTGACAAGCAAAATCTGCCAATCTTTATACATTAAAAAAAAAAAAAAACTTGAAGAACTGATGAATAAATAACCGACAAAAAATTTTGAATGTTTAACCCTTGTGCACCAATAAAAAAAAGTTACACATAAATGTCCATGTCAAAAAAAGTGTCATAAAAATTTGAAACATGGGAGGACAGACTTAAGTTTGGTCTCATTTTAAAGAAGACCCATGGCAGATTACTGATGATGCAGAAAAAGTTTAAAAAGTGAAATAAAAAAAAAAAAATAGGTGTAAGTTTATGAAAATGCTTTAATATGAAGCATATTTTTATATTTTATATAACATGTTGAACATGTTGAACTCTAAACCTGCTAGAAAATCAAAGCCATAAATCTAAACAAGCTGTGTTTCAAATTTGAGGTCGATATCTCAAAAAATGAGCTTTCAGTAAGACTTTGTTTGGGAGCAGTGTCAAATTTTCCCCATAAGATGCCAGCAAAACTCCGCTGGTGCACACAGTGGTTGGATTTGTGATTTGCAGTAGAGTTTTTCTCTCTTAAATATTACAAGAACACCCACGCACACACACACAATTTTTGTATTTTTTTTATGTCACATGTACAAACCACACTCTGGCATTCATACCAACACACCCACACAATTATAGCTACAGTATTTATCGAATTGGTTTTATAATTTGCAAAAGCAGAAAACAGGAATAAAGCGAGTATTTGCTTTATTGGCCAAACCTGAAAAAATTGCCCCATCTAGTAAAAAATGGTAAAAAAAAAATCATTTTGAAGCCTTGCCAACAGAATGAAAGTTTTATTAACAAAAATTGCATAATTTTACAGTTGAATGGAACTGTGATTAAAAACAGCAGTTTTAATGGGTTTCAATAGGGATATTTTTGTCCAAATGGTGCTGAGTGCTACGCTTTTTTGTACCTGCAAAATAGATTTATTGAAGGAAATTGAGGTGAAATAGTAAAATTCCAATAAAATACACACCTGTGCCAAAATGTATGCAGCTGGCAATAACACAGGTGAAATGATCACAAAAAACAAGATTGAAAAGGACAAAAATGTCCAAAAGGTTGCACAAGGGTTACATCTTTGCATATTTTGGGAGAGAAATAAAGCAAATCAAGAGCTTAATATCCATTAATTCCAAATAAACTATAAAGCTCAAGTCTAATATTTATTCTGTGTTGTTGGTGTTTCCTCAGTACCCATTCATTTGTACACTGTCAAGGATTGATGCTAAAGATACGGCTGTATCCCCAACTGCGACAAACCTTCATCCATCAGAAACCCATCAGCCCATAGTGCAGGGATTGGATAAAAAATGTGTGGCTGTTGCATTTAAATATTACTATTCAAACATACACATTTAGCGCCGGCAGTCCGGTCGAACACGTGACGGATTCAGCGTGATAAGCTGATGTGTGCATCCATCACTCCAACACCTGTCTGTGCTCTCATACATCAGCCGTAGTAACTCACTGCATGTTTTCAGAGTCAGGATCGTGCCATACAGTATTAACCCTTAAGCTGCACTGAAAATCCTATACCTAATTCAGTGTTCAAAAATCACCAGACTTTAAAAAAAATGACTCTTTCAATTGAGACTTTTTCTCCACCACAAAAATGACTAGCCTACAAAAAATAAAAAAAATTGGTAAATAAATTTCTCATTATACAATATTATCACAAATCCTGGATTCAGTCTTTTGTCAACTTGTTTTCTTTTAATTAGCACTTTTTTTTTTTTTTGTAAGAAATTAATTTCCAAGCAAGTTGTTGCAGCTTGGTCATTTTTGAGAAAAAAAAAAAATAAATAAATAAAAGAATTATCCAAATGTTTTTGTGGTACACTCTGTGTGTGCAAAGTCATTATAGGAATAGTTCACCCAAAAATTAAATTTTGCTGTAAATGTACTCATCCTCAAGCCATCTAAGATGTAGGTGACTTTTTTCTTCAGTAGAAAAATAAAAAAAGATTTTTAACTGAAACTGTACTCTTTAGTCTTTAAGAATAAAAAAGAGCAAGAATCACAAAATACCCATGGCTCCTGACAACATGTTGAGTTCTTATAAAGCAAAATGATCTGTCTGTCCAACAAACTGAACATTATTTACAATATTATTACCTATAATCTAGAGTCTCAGACAAACGTTGAACTGATTCTTTTGACCAGTTAGATTCCATGAACTGATTCAGTTTACTAGTTTGTTTACATAACCATGCAATGACATAACATTTACACAATTATATTAAATAAAGTACCCCATAATGATGTGAAATGTGGATGTTTTACATGGCTAAAGCATGTAAAGTGAATAAATTAGTCTTCTTTTTAGAAAAACAATGAGAAATCTTGAAAAGCTTCATTAAAGTGTTCGGTTCACGCATGAGTGGCTATTGAAGGAGCTGGAGTGCTAAATGATTCATTCATCATAGGATTAGATATTTTGGCTAACTGAGTGACTTTCAGGCTTTTGAAATTGAGTTTTGATTGAGTAACTTGTAGATCTGTGCTGCTCAAGCTGTGAACTTTTACTGTTGATTCATTCTGATTTAGTGAACAGGTTCAGTAGTTCACTAAAAAGAACCGATTCAAAAGAATGATTAATTTGCGAACTGGACATCACTCCGGACCACTTGCCCGAGGCTCTGGATTATAGCTAATAATGTTGTAAATAATGTCTGGCTTCTTGCACAGACCAATCGTTTCACTTCATAAGACCTCAAAATATATTGTCAGGAGACAAGGGTATTAATTCTGTGTTGCCTATATATGTTTTTTCATTCTCAATAATGGGCAGCCGTGGGCTTGCATCTTATGAATCATCAAGAACCACAGTTGAAAAGTAAAAAAGTTTTAGAAAGTTTAAGAAAAAAAGAAAGTCTCTTACATCTTGAGTGGCCTGAGGGTGAATATATTAACAGCACATTTTCAGCTAAGTTTTAGTCCAGTGCGATGACATTAACTTGAAATGACAAAACACAAAAATTAAATTCAGGTTAAATTCCTGAAGCATTTCTTGAAATATCTTGTTTATTTTTGACAAAGTGCTGCATCATTGTACATTTTCTTCTAGCAGTTTCTCTGTTCATTTCATTTATGTGCTGTAACAAAAAACAGGCCTGGAACTATTTCTATTAAACCAAGATCAAATAATTTTTTTGCATCAGTAAATCCCTTGTGGTTCAGGGTTTTAATACAGACTAGCCGTGGTTGATGAGGCTGCCGTCTCGTCCCGCTCGTCCTGTTGACCCTCTCACACAATCCACTCTCAGCCCACCTTACAGCACTCGTGCTCTCTCATCCTATTTGAAGGAATCAGCAGCTGTCAGTGGGATAAAGAGCAAGGACACCACAGCAATCTGTCTCAGAGAGACTATTCATTCATCCTCTCTCTCAGGAAATGTCTCTATAACAGGATTCACAATGCTAGAACACCTGCACATCTGGAACCTGTCCTGCAAACCATTTCTGCTTCAAAACTAGAGCGGAAACCTGGTCAGGAAACATACGATTCTGTTTCATTTGATATGTTCTAACAAACTCCTACTCCTTTCATCTTGTTCCCCAGGTTTTCTTCACTCTGTCACTATATTCTACAGCATTAGTGCCTACAGCATATATTTATATACAGCATTTTTTTATTATTATTATTTTTATTTATTTCCTCAAAGTACATTTCACAAGGTAATTATTTGTATAAACAAATATTGCAAAAACATACATTTGTGTGTTTAGTGCACTGTTGGCCACAAATGATGCTCCTTTCATAGCATGACTCACATGTTGTTTTTGATGAAAGGCTTTTCAAATACTGTGCGTGGTTTGAGAGTGGGCGGGGCAACCTGGATGTCAATCAGAATCGCTAATCACACATCTACAATTAAAGAGTGTGGATGCAGCATGAACCCACACAAAAGACATGTTGGGTTAATGAGTCGAGATGCTCTTCCCATGACACTCTTAAATCTGAGTGATGGAGCTCTCGCCCATGTTGTCCTCTCCCGACGCTATAAATCATCCCTTCATTTCAGTCGTCTGCCATCAGGGTCATTCAATTACAACCACAGGCCCTGGTGTTAATTGAAGGCTGTCCATTTGGACTCTGCTTTCATTAATTACATCAGCACTCTCTCTGATCGAATCTAGGATTTGCTATGAGTTACAATATGCCTTCTGCCCTTTGTTTATTGAATGTCAACGCAACAACATCTTGCGCTGCTTGTAGTTCTATAAAGAGTCAGAGTAATTATCATTGTGGACGAATCCATCATGACGTCTGTTTCAAATTTGATTTCAAATGTGACTTAAAGGTTTCAGATTTTTTTAGTGTTTATATTTGAAATAAATTACAGCATTGATGTGGAGTGCTACATTAAAACAATTATCATTAGAAAGACATGGATCACCCCAGCAACTATGCTAAAAACTACATAACAACACACTAAAAACATTAAGAATGCCTTAGCAGGCGCATAACAACGCACTGGAAGTAGTCTGAATGCCTTAGCAACCACATAACAATGCACTAAAAAAAGTCAGAATGTCTTGCATTGAAAACGGTCAGAACACCTGAGAAACCACATAACAGTGCAGTAAATACCGTCAGAACGCTTTAGCAACCAAATAACTATGCACTAAAACAACACCTTAGCAACCACATAACAACCCACTAGAAACATTAAGAACGCCTTAATGAGCTCATAACAACGTACTGCAAACAGTCTGAATGCCTTAGCAACCACATAACAGTGTACTAAAAACAGTCAGAATACCTTAGCAACCACATAATGCACCAAGAATAGTCAGAATACTTCAGAAACTGTATAACAATGCCATAAAAACAGTCAGAACACCTTAGCAACCAGACAAAAATGCACCAAAAACAGTCAAAAAACCTTAGCAACAGCATAACAATGCACTAAATACAGTCAGAATGCCTTAGCAACCACATTATGTCACACAAATCAATGTACCACAAAGCAATGCACTAAAAACAGCCAGAAACCTTAGAAACTACATAAAAATGTGCTAAAAACAGAACTCCTTAGCAACCAGATAGCAATGTACCAATAACAGTCAGAATATCTTAGCAACAGCATAACAATGCACTAAAAACTGCCAGAATACCCAAGAAACTACATAACAATGCACTAAATACAGTCAGAACACCTAAAAACAGTCAAAGCACCTTAGCCACCACATAACAATGCACTGAACACTCAAGCAATTGCATAACAATGCACTAAATACAGTTAAAATATCTTAGCAACCTTATAACAATGCACTAAAAACAGTTAGAGCACCTTAGCAGCCGCATAACAAAGCATAAAACAGCCATAATACCTTAGCAACCACATAGCAACACACTAAACAGTTAGAGCACCTTAGTAACCACATAATGCACTATAAACAGACAAAACACGTTAGCAACCACATAACAGTGCACTAAACACTCAATCATGCTGGTCCTTTGCTGGTTTATGCTGGTCCTTGACCAGCAACATGACCAGCATAAACCAGCAAAGGACCAGCAAAAACCAGCTAAGGACCAGCTTAAACCAGCATTAAAACATACCTACCAGCATATGCTGTTTTTTTTCACCAGGGTCAATCAAAATAGCAATCAAAAACAATGCAATACAGTCAGTACACCTTAACAACACCATAACAATCCACTAAAAACTGTCAAAAGACCATAGCAACCACATAACAGTCAGAAGATCTTAGCAAGCAATAACAATACATTAAAAACAGTCAGACACCACTCACCACTCAACAATGCACAGAGCACCTTAGCAACCACATAACAACATACTTAGTTTGACCAATAGCATGCAGGCATTGCACATAATCGACCAATCATGGTGTGTGAGAAGGCTGGAATTACAGAGAATGGTCAAAGCAATGCAAATATGTGTGTCCATGAAAAACAGGATGTATGCTCACCCTAGAGGAACATTATTGACCAGTTTAGACCAGGTAGAAGTCAGTTTAATCTGAATTGTGGTGGTGAGGTTACACAAACTATGAGAAAAAAAACAGTAGCAAAAACAGAAAAGGTGCAGGTTATTATCTGCCAGCACATCATTTGTTAAGTTGACAGCGCATCCATAATTCAAAATACAGGTAAAACACCTGTGAAAAATGAAAACGGTCAATTCCTTCATATTAACACAGTACACTAAGCCCTATTTTACAGACTTTTCTTACAGTGCAAGCAAACACCGCTTGTTAAAACCTTGTTCTTAAATGCCAGACTTGATTTGTTTTTTGGATTGTACTGCCCCCTGTTGATTGTTCATGTTTGGCAGAGAGACGCTGCTTTACACTCAGTCCTTCATCCTCAATCATAATTTGATCATTTAAGTGGCAGTTGCCATCCAACATGAGGCTTAAAGTTAAAATGGTTAGCTTAGGAATATCATATTTTAGTAAACGTGCAATGCATAGCAATATAATCATCATTTAAATGGAAATGCTAATGCATTATTTAGCTGCTGCATTTTTTGTAGCATGAAACACTGATGTGCATGTCTTGAGCTCATCACTGGGCAGCGCTGTTTCATCACACTCTGACCTCGAGCATTTTAACAATCCAGACACTAAGAGAAGACAGTGCCATGACTTCATCTGGTATTCCCAGCAGTGATGTGATATACAAGGTGTTTATAGGAAAGATTATTAGAATATTTCACATGCAATTCACAAAGCTTGTCTGGAATTAAATGATTTCATCTGTGCAGCAGGAACAATTGCAAAACTTGACCAGTTATTACCAATGTACCAAGTTTAAGATTTATAAATATGCCAAAGACAAAAAGTCTTGAAAATATGCAGATGTTTTTTTTTTTTTTTTATCGTCTAGGTCTTTGTCCATTTGAAGTTTGTAGTTTATCCATGTACTTTTGGATTAAAGTATTTCTTGAGTTAATCCTATTTGGCATTATGTAATGCCCGAGAAGCTCTCTGTCTGCACTTACTGTATAAACTTTAGCTGATGGTTTTCTGCTGTCCACGAGTTTCCATCTTCCAGCACGATTTGGCCAAACAGAGCGAAGCGCAGAGGTTTCCAGGTGCTGTTTCATTCCTCAAAACATGACTCTCCTGTTCGACAGACACGTGTGTCCAAATCTGGTCATGATACAGTAGCAGAAAAATCACAAACCCTCTGGTTCCCTCCGGCTGGACTCAGACCAAGAAAAGACAAGCAGAATTTATAGTGTTTATACGGGAGAATACATGGCTTGCATTTTTTGACAAGATGGTGGATGTGTGTGTCTGATCTTCTCGCTCTCGATCGGGTGCCGTATCAGTCACAATCGAGAACCGTGAGATAAAAAGAATGAGAAGGCGTGTAATTCCATGGAAGTGAACTAAAACGACTTCACTGTGTGTGCTTGAAGACCAAATCCAGGCTCAATGAAAGTTAAGATCAATCAACAGCGTTTGAGGCATTACGTTAATTACCACACAAATTAATTCAAAAAAGCAAGTGAATGGGGCCAATCTGTCAACATTATAATATTCACTGTTTAAACAGTTTAGAAAGAAGTAAACGATATGTGTTCGGTGTGGAAAAAATCACTTACAGTCTTTTCTGTGCAAAGTTGTTTTTGCAATCATTCAACTTGACAATGCCCTAAAACTCTAAAATGACTAAAAATTATGATAAACGATACAGTACACCAGTTTGAACCAAAGAATTATTTAAGTACACCACATTTCTGCTTTAAATGTCTCCAAAACTACTGTAATAAGTGACCTATTGTGACCTTTATTTGAAGTGATTATCATGTGGTAATCAACATTGTGACAAATTATGTTGATTGAGCTTAACTTGTTTAACAGAAATACTTGTTTATCTTAAGTGTTTGAGTGCTTTTTGATCTCACACTAACACATAGTTTGTTAAATAGCTCTCTAAACATTTTTTCCACTATAAAATTGTGATTAATTATATATGTTTTCATAACTAACATCCCTATGAGATCAACTGTCCAGTAGCCAGATGTCCAGGTACGTTTAGACACATTCTCAGACGCTTGTGTTGTTTTGATTCACCAGACATTAAAAATAAGGCTGCACGTCTGGATGTTTTTATCTGTAGCATTTCAGCAGACTGTGTGCGATGAAGGATATTGTATATGTGTGAATAAAGCCAGCTGGGACTGCGCTTCATCCTGTGAGCGTCTCTGGTTTATCTCAGTCCATTCTTGGGGGCAAATAGAAGGTTTATAAAAATACTTACTCCACGCCATGGTCTTATAAGCAATGACACTACAGAATCACACCGAGAACATACTGTATAGTACATTCCTTTCATACAGTACATCATGCGACCGCATGCAAGGTTTGAGTTTGAGCTCATTTAGTAAATATACAAGACTAATTGGGTTTTTCTGGCTTTTTAAGTTGCATTTTGTCCCCTGGCTCTGTTTCAATAAAGAAGAAATATTCACTGATGCAAAGCAGCATCTTTTTCTCTCTGTGGAATTCGCTCCAGCGCTTCCCAGTTCTTACATCTGTGTACTTTTGTGTCAGACTAATTTGTGTGGGTCTGTGTGTCTCGGCTGAGGAATTGTAATGACCAGATGGTTCTCAAGCATCTGCAGATGAAAATAGGCAGCGTGAACGTCTTGTTCTGTGCTTTGATTTAGTATTTAACCAGAAGAAATGCTGCGTCACAGAAATGCTTCTAATGTGTACAGTATATATATAAACTAGATGCTACAAATAGATGTTTTAAATATTAAAGGATGATTATACAAACATGACATAAATGAAAATATGAAATTATAGGTAACACTTTACAATAAGGTTCTTTATGTTAATATAGTTTAATTTTAATTTATAAATCAGCTTTTTCTATGTTAATTTACCCAGGTAACTGAAACTTGTTATTTTAGGTTTTTTTATGTACTGTTATGGTTTTTATTCATATTTGGAATTAACTTTTATTTGTTATACTTTGGATTTTTTGTTTAATTTTAGTTATTTTTTTTTAGTAATTTTGATTTGCTTTTGTCATTTTTTTTTTTTTTTTAAATATTACTTTTTAGTTTTGTTTTTCTGTATTTCAATTTTAGTTTCAGTTACATTTTAGTTTTTAGTTTTTTTCCTTTCAGTAATTTAGAGCTTCAACTTAAAGAAATCTTGCTTTGAAATAAGTTTTAGTTTTTTTTTTTAAATCTAATATTTATATTTTATTTTATTTCAGCTTAATTTCAATTAATAAAAATAGTTTTAGTTAAAAATAATAACCCTGGTTGGACCAATATTTTTAAACACTGTAATGGACTTTTTCCCTCCAAAGCTTTAATATATATATATATATATATATAAAATATTTAATATATACAATTCATAAAGAATTATAATACATTTTAATTAATTATATTAAATTATATTCAACTGTTAGAAAATTAAGCTATAAAAATATAAAATTTAAATTACAAAAAAAAAACATAATTTAAGATGAAGCCTCTTTTAATAGAGCGTTGTCAGTAAGAATTGGAAATCTGCATGATCATTTGAACCTAGCAGTCCTTTTTGATCCTGCTTTCACTGGGATCTTGACATTTCAGCTCACTCTCAGTATACTGCAGAAAGGTCTTTTGGGACGAAAATTAATGAAGCTGACTTATCTGCGCACAGTGTTTAGATGAGCTTAGTACGACTGCGAGACAGTCTAAATATAAAATCCATCAGCCAAGATCTTGCCTAAGACATTCCGTGTTTTGTTAGCCACGAACACACCCTCTTCCAAGAATTCATTTTTCCTTAATTCATCATTTCCAAACCAACAACACAATTGCAATATCCACAGCAGGCCGCCGTGGATCCAGGGACCGACCAAAGCAAAGTCATTCGCCATTGGGGGAATAATAAATTGCCAATATATCCATGGAGAAATACATCTCAGTCACCATCTGTGAGTTAATGGTGAGTGTGGGTATCGCTTGATGTGAAAGCAGATGAAACCCAGAGAGGATGAGCCGTGTTCTGGCCTCAGGGACTCGAGGGCATGTCCTTTAACAGGATTATTGAGAGGTGAGTGGCGTGTCACTGCCGGATAATTCCTTGTGAATGCTTCACTCAGTCTTTCTCTGACACAGACTGCCAATCATTGCACTTCAGGACTCCCATCACTGCTTTATTGGCCTGTAGAGCTGCATTCATCTTCTCCCTCATCCAGAAAGTCAGCCTGAGGAGCTGATGTGTGAATTGGACTGTTTTCACACTTCTCCGTTCGCTGGCCCCACTGGTCCCTTTTCTTTACACTTGCGTCATAAGCACTGATATTCACAGCTTCTGTTTACCACTGTATCTAGGTAATGACTCCGGAGAAGACGTCTGTTTTACTGTGTTGTTAAAGTAAGCATCCCTTCAGATTTACTACCAAAACTTGAAATGCACAGAGCACCACTTGGGTTTGTCTGCGAGCTGTTTTCATTAAGCAGGTTATTCGGTGACAATCCGAGATGTAGATGAGTTGTTTCTTCATCAGATTTGGAGAAATGTAGCATTCCATCACTTGCTCACCCATGGATCCTCTGCAGTTAATTTGTGCTGTCAGAATGAGAGTCCAAACAGCTGATAAAAACAAAACAATATTTGTTTAAGTCTATTTTGGCTTGTAAATGGTGCTTGCTCTGTGTATATTTCTTTCCTGATTCAGACCAGACTACTTTTTCACTGGAGGAAGTGTTATTATGAACTCGTATTTTAGCAACCAAGGAAGCAACCATTTGTAGTTAAAAATTTCTTAATGATGGATTTATTTCTTACAAACACGCAGCTTTCGGTTTAACAAGACATAAATTGATGAACTGGAGTGGTTTGGATTACTTGTGGATTATTGTTATGTTTTATCAGCTGTTTGGACTCTCATTCTGACGGCACCCATTCACTGCAAAGGATCCATTGGTGAGCAAGTGATAGAATTCTACATTTCTTCAAAGCTGATGAAGAAACAAACTCATCTACATTTTGCATAGCCTCTGAGAGCAAGTAGTTTCCAGCAAATTTTCATTTTTGCATGAAATATTCCTTTAAACAATGCATTATATTATAAAAATGGCTATAACATATGTGTACAAAGCTGCTAAATATACATCACTAATAGCATATATTAAGATGGATTGTGTTAATTTCTACTGACAACTTTACTGGAGTTCACATAAACCATACATCAGACCTAGGGTTCAAAAACATTTCTACAGTATAGCTTTATATCTTTTTATAGTGCTGTTTTATAGTCTTAAGATCCACCAAACATACATTTGTTCTCCTTCAGGTTTTGTGTGTGTGTGTGTGTGTGTGTGTGTGTCCCTTGTAAAAATATTTTAAGACTTGCCAAATTCATTACATCACCATACAGTTTAAAAAAACAAGGATTAACAAATTGTTTGAAGTAGGCTGTTTAGATAAATACAGAATACATTTTAGATGCTCTGATGGAAAATATTTGTCATACTGATTCAAACCAGTGATTTCTGAATATATGACTCGGTTAAAAACTATTCATTGAGCGTAAGAGTCATTTGTTCGGGAATCAAACTTAACAATCACCATCATCTTACAAAGTCACATTAGAATAAGGAAATCTTTACTTTTAAGTAACTGAGAAGTGATTTAAGTCACATTACATATGTCATTTGAACTTTTAAGTCTACTTGAAATCGTAATTAGGTAAATGTAGTATTCAGTTTTAAAATAACTCCAGTAAAGTACAGATTCCCCAAATTAAGCACTATTATGATAATACTTCACCTTCTGGTACACAATGCTTCTAATACTGTTGCTGAGGAGTAACTTTTCTAAAATTCTTTTCCTACTATGGTAAATCCATTTTCTTTTGGGTAGTTTTGAAATGCAATAGTGGATTTTTTGTTTTTTTGTTCGAGTACATGGGAACACAAGAATTGTATTTGCTAGAGTCTTCCATTAATCTCTGTAGAAGTTTATCCTGTTATCGTTTCAAACCCAGAAATGTCAAAGGGTCCACTGGGTGAATGAATGCATGGGGCTATTATATCCCACTCTATATCAAGCGATATTTCAGTGAAGTTTTTGTTGATTGTAACCACAGAAACGGCCGTCCCTAAACTGATGATGAGAGAAGCACCTCATCAAGAATGAGGCATGGTGGAGATGGAGAGGACCCGTGCCCTCAGGTGATCTGGAGTGTGTTGTTGACTGAGGCTGGACAGGATGTTCAGCAGCTTGTTTGTTTTTCCTACTTGGATTGGACATATACGGTGGTCTGACCGCCGGGGGCCCATTGACACACTCTGCTGCTTGGAGAATGTAAACAGATGAGTTACACATGTAAGCCTAGAGATTCACCATTCTGTGCAAGGAGATACCGATGAAAATTTTCATAAAGACCACACTGGTCTGTATGTTAAAGGAATAGTTCACCAAAAAATGAAAATTTGTGGAAAATATGCTTACTCTCAGGTCATCTAACATGTAGATGAGTTTGTTTCTTCATCAGATTTTGAAAAAAATGTAGCATTCCATCACTTGCTCACCAATGGATCCTCTGCAGTGAATGGGTGCCGTCAGAATGAGAGTCCAAACAGCTGAAAAAAACAAGTAATCCACACCATTTCAGTCCATCAATTAATGCCCTGAAAAGCCAAAAGATGCATGCTTGTAAGAAATAAATCCACCATTTAAATGTTTTTAACTAAAGTACAATAGTCAATAATAACACTTCCTCCAGTGTAAAAGTCCATTCCCTGTTGTCTCTCACATCAAAATTCGCAAACATATTAGTTTTGAGCTGTTTTGGACTGTTTTTGCTTGTAAACGGTGCTTGATCTGTGCATATTTCTCTTCTGATTTTTTTAGTTGAGGAAGTGTTATTATGAATTACAAACTCGTATTTTAGCCAACGGTTTGAAGTTGGATTTGTTTCTTACAAACAAAACTTTTTACTTCACAAAATAGTAAATGTTGGACTGGAGTGGTGTGGATTGCTTGTGGATTATTGTGATGTTTTCATCAGCTGTTAGGACTCATTCTGACGGCACCCATTCACTGCAGAGGATCCATTGGTGAGCAAGTCATGGAATGCTATATTTCTCCAAATCTGATGAAGAAACAAATTCATCTATATCTTGGATTGCCTGAGGGTGAGTTTCTGCAAATGTTTATTTTTGGATGAACTCTTCCTTGAACAGACATTCACAAGCTTTCTAAGAAAAGCCACATTTAATTTTCTTTCTGTAATGAAGCTGTTTACGTCATTAGTGTGGTATTATATACACACAGGGATAACAGTTTGCTCACTTGCATGCAATATATGATGCATAATGCTGTCAACACACTTGGTACACATGGAGCTGAAAAGGAAAAAAGGTTCAGATCAAAACACACACACTGCATTTTAATGACTTTGTGCGCCAAACAATTTATGCATCTATCGTGCAACCTGTTTACATTTCCCAGATACCACCTGTCCAGAGTACCAAACACACTTTAACCCATTTACAGCTGGCCATAAACAGTTTGAAACAAGAGTTGAAAAGATTCTCCCCAACAAAGTCATGTGTTTACCAAGCATCACGCCTAAACATAAGAATGATAAAGCTGAAACCTGAGGAAAAATTCAGGCGTGAATAATTCAGATGCACTTCTTAAATATTTTCCTCAAGGCACGAAAGCTTGCATAACATGGACACATCAGCTAGTTTCACAGATAAAACTCCTCACAGAACATTTCAAATATATACAGGACAACAGACTACACATAAACTAAATTTTAGGACTACAAATGAACATTACAGTGGAGAGCTTATGGTGTGCAGTTTTAAAACTGCATTACAGAGAGGTTTATGTTTATTGCCAGACTGAAAATGGAGAGACGCAGAGATGTCCCTGTAAAATTGCACAGTCCTGTGGTAAGAAATGTTCCTGTCATCTCTCCACTTAGACTGCTGATAAAATGCACAAAACAAGAAAAAGAAAAGTGAATTTTATCTCCCAAAAAACAATTTTAAAGCGATAGTTCACCCCAAAATGAAAATGTACTCTCACGTAGGCCATCCACGACGTAGATGATGTTTCTTCATCAGATTTGGAGAAACGTAGCATTCCATCACTTGCTCACCAATGGATCCTCTGCAGTGAATAGGTGCCGTCAGAATGAGAGTCCAAACAGCTGATTAAAAACATCACAGTAATCCACAAGTAATCCACACCACTCCAGTCCATCATTTAATGTCTCGTGAACCCAAAAGTTGTGTGTTTATAAGAAACAAATGTAGCACTAAGATGTTTTTAACTTCAAACCATTGCTTCTGGCTAAAATACGGGTCTATAATACAAAATAGGTCTTCCTCCAGTGAAAAGTGGTCTGTGCTGAGTCAGGAGAGAAATATGCACAGATTAAGCCAAAACATCTCTAATGGATTACTCAGATTTTAGCAACGGATTGAAGTTAAAAACAATTACATGTGAATTATTGTGATGGTTTTATCAGCTATTTGGACTTGCATTTTGACGGCACCCATTCACTACAGAGGATCTTCTGGTGAGCAAATGATGGAATGCTACATTTCTTAAAATCTGATAAAGTAACAAACTCATCTTCTATTTTGAATGGCCCTTTTTTATGAGCACATTTTCAGCAATTTTTTTTATTTTTGGGTGAACTATTCCTTTAATGCGGATGCAGTAAAAGTCTGGTTTATCTAACCACCATTACTGTAAGGGTCACTATAAAAGGTTTTACAAACACCACGTTCTCCTAACAGCAGGAAATCTCTTCTCAAATCTTCTGAGTGGCCTGTGGCATGTCTGTCCAGTTTGTCTCGTATTAGTTTTAGGGAATCGAGTTCTGGAGTGGGACGGTCCGGGTCATTACTGAGTGCTACTTGTGAGTGTTTTCCATGTTTATTTGTTCTTGCACAACATTTGATGAGTTTTAGATCATTATCTTGATGAATGTTACATCGCTAGTGGAAGAACAACTAGAAAAGGCCTGATAGTTTGGCACGCAAATTGTGCTTGCCATGGACTTCTGCTGATCAGAAATGATTACTGTGATGCTTTCCCAGAACTTGATGTATGTAGCTTAAGGAGGCCAAGTGTATTCTTCTAAAAAAATTAATTTTGCTTCAGCATTGATGGTTCCAAGAAGAACCTGCAACATCAATGGAACCTTTCCATTCCACTATAAGTTCTTTAGGTTATTAAAATGTTTTTTAAACAATTAGGGTTTTTGCAGTGATGAGTTACCCAAAGAACCTTTCAATGACAAGTTGGTCTAAAGAAACTTTTTCAACTATAAAGAACCTTTTGTGCATTGGAAAGAGTTCTTCTAAGGAACCTAGGCTTTAATCAGAAAATAAAGTGATTTGATTATCACATCTAGTTTTTCTCTAATAACATCCATGAATAATACAATCGGCCATTGGAATGGACGCCAAACTCCACAGTGCAGTTATAAACGGCTTAAATCACTGGACTCAGTCAGATTTACGGAATAGAAAGTGCTGTTTGTGTGTCTGTCAAACAATGGGTGAGTGAGTAGTTCGCTCCGATATTTTAGGTTACTTTATAAAAACCTATATTGTGAAATATTTTGCTGATAAATAGGTTTATAGTGCTTTTTCAATCAGTCTTTTGCAATGCCAGAAATTTATTTGGATTTATGCTTCTCGCATGTAATTCGAGCACCGAAATAAATGTGCATTGTGTAACTAAGCTTTTAAGTGTTGGTTTTAAAAGAGAAAACTACTGGAGAAACTCCTATTCCCACAGTGCAAATTAGTAGCATTAGCCTCATTAAGCTAATGGCTTCCAACACAGGATTTTAGCATTAAAGTTGTGGAGTGAAATGTTCACATAATGCGAAGTAAACCTAATGGTTTCATTTTATATGTGCTGTTGGTTGGGTGATTCGTTAGTGATATTTGATTGAAGTCGTTCTGAAGTTCAGATGTGGTTGTTAGCATGCTCGCTGCTCAGTGTTTACATACAGCGTCACACACCTCATCGGTGCTAATGCGGTCATTTATCTCAGTGATGTGCTGGAGATGAGCATGCGGCGTGTGGCTGAAATGAACACACAAGCACTGTGTGCATAGCTGCCCTGGTCATGTCCTGATGGGAAGTAAAATAGCCTGGAAAAAAACAGGAAAAATTACTCTCAAGGTCATTTGGAATTCAACACGAGAGATTTATGAGTGCGAGTCGTGCTGTTATACATGCTTCCCCTCTCTCTATCAACAACCCCTGCGTTTTCATATACACTGAAAAAAATATTTAATTGGTTCAGCCTAGAAATTGTACTTCATGTGGTATCTACAATAACTGGTTTTGTTGAAACGAAAAAAATGATTTAAGATTACTGATTATAACTGAATTCAACCAACCTGAAAAAAAACAAGTTTTATTAAAGCATAACAGTCAGTAGATGTAACCTTATTTCTCCATTTAGGTAAAATTGTCACCATTGTTGAGATTCATGCACCAATTCTTGATCTTTGTGTGAGTCAAAAAGACACAGCTCAAAACACTTCCTATATAACAAAAGACAAAAATCACAATATCTGATTGTCATGACATCATGAGACTAACAGCTAACATTCTCAGACATCAGACTCCTGAAATGACCTGTGAGTCTGACTATTACATGATGACTAGGCCAATAAGTAATCAAGATCTGATCAGAGTTTCTCTCACAACTGTTGTAATAACAAATGTGCCTTAGAAACACAAAACTGCAGCAATTGGAGAAAAACTGATGTTAAAGGAGAAGTCCACTTCCAGAACAACAATTCACAAATTATTTACTCACACCCTTGTGAACCAAGATGTTCATGTCTTTCTGTCTTCAGTCGTGAAGAAATTATGGTTTTTGAGGAAAGCATTTCAGGATTTTTCTCCATATAATGGACTTCACTTCCAAAATGTAGTTTAAATGCAGCTTCAAAGGGCTCTAAATGATCCCAGCCGAGGAAGAAGGGTCTTACCTAGCAAAACGATCTGTTTTTTTTTTCTGAATACTTTTGTAATACTTTTTAAGCACAAAAGCTGGTGTAGCAATGTTCTGGGATGCACGTTCACGACGCTACGTACTATTGAATCACGTCGAAAGGTCACGAGGAACGTAGGCGGAACTACAGACCCAGTGTTTACAAGCAAACGCGCAAAGACTAAGAAAGTGCAAGTAACTTTGCAAATGCTGTTTACAAAAAAAAGGTACAATGATGTCCTCCTCTCAAGTTGTAGGAGAAAATAAGATGGAGTTTTTCGCCATACTCAGTACACAGACGATGAACTTACACGTGATTCATAGTAGTGATGGGAAGTCTGGATCATTTTACCAACTCGGACCTTTGAATCTTGTTCAGCAAAATGAACAAATCTTTTTTCGAGTCATTTAGTTCATTTTAGCGAAATATAATTAAAATCTTACATGTTACTTCCCTAACACATCTACTGCTTACTCAAACGTTGATCACACTACAAACAAGACAAAACTATAATGCTATTAAAAGATTCATTCATTGTTTACCTGGGTCTTTAGTCTATGATTAGCTCACCTCACCTCTTGTCTGACAAGTTTTCGGGTTTGAGTCATTCGTTTATCACGCGACAGCCCCATAAGATGAACGAACGACTCGAAAAACCCAAAGACTCGAAACAGGTGAACTAATTCCAATACAGAACCTAATAGGATGTTATGTATGCGTGACTGAACGAATCACTCCACAAGACGCCTCGTTCTTCCCGAGTCACATTGAAGATTCGTTCAAAATGAAAAAATCGTTCAAGAACGACCCATTACTAATTCGTATCATCATGGACGCGCATCCCAGAGTCTGTGCTACACGAGCTTTTGTGCTTAAAAAATATCCAAATTTTTATTTTTTCGAAAAAAAAGATCGTTTCGCTAGATAAGACCCTTCTTCCTCGGCTGGGATCGTTTAGAGCCCTTTGAAGCTGCATTTAAACTACATTTTGGAAGTTCAAAATCAGGGCACCAATGAAGTTCATTATATGGAGAAAAATGCTGAAATGCTTTCTTCAAAAACTTGATTATTTTTAATAAAATATCAACATCTAAACCTCAATTTTCAATAAGAAGTTTAGTATGAAAGAAATAAAGTCAGACTGGATTCTAGTCCAGTAATTGTAATTGTACATTTTTTTTTATACAGCGGTGCTGAAGAGTAGCGCTGTCCATTATGATTTTCACTTTGCTCCAACTTAAAATATATATTAATTTCAAATCATTATTTCTCATTGAACCAACATTCACTAATCAGCATGGAGCAGGTGTGCATGTTTTGAATGTGTTTGTTCTGAGCATTATTGGAAGTTGTATGTTGGGTCAATGTAATTGATTTAAGTTGAAATAACATTCTCTCATTTTATGTTACATAATCCTAATTGAACTAGGTTATAACAACAAAATTAGAATTATAGGTAGTATCAGATAGAAATACATCCTTAAAGCAACAACTGCACAGGTTCACTTTTTACAGTGTAGTGCAGGGGTGGTGAACGTCGGTCCTGGAGAACCGCAGTCTTGCAGAGTTTTGCTTTAACCCTAATCAAACACACCTGAACAAGCTAAACAAGGTCTGAAGGCTTACTAGGAAGCTACAGGCAGGTGAGATTTTATTAGGGTTGGAGCTGAACTCTGCAGGGCTGCGGCTCTCCAGGACCGGAGTTCGCCACCCCTGGTGTAGTGCATGCTGTAAGTGGAAGTATTGATGACTGTATATTTCTTAAACACATACTACTAGTTAAAAACTATTTAAACTTGAACTAACTAAAAACTTACAAAACGTTATTTGAAGGCAGTAAAAACATTAATATTATGAAATGTTATTACAATTTAAAATGTTTTTTTTCTGTGTGAATATATTTTAAAATGTAATTTATTGCTCTGATCAAAGCTGAATTTTCAGCATCATTACTCCAGTCTTCAGTGTCACATGATCCTTCAGGAATCATTCTAATATGCTGATTTGCTGCTCAAGAAACATTTTTGATTATTATCAGTGTTGAAAACAGTTGTGCTGCTTCACACTGTAAAAAAAAAAAAGTTGTTTCAATTAAAAAAAAAGTAAGTGTGCTGCGTTAAAAATTTTAAGTTTAGTCAACATGAAATGTTAAGTTGTACTACGTGAAAATTTGAGTTGAGTAAACTTAAAATTTTAGGGCAGTACAAACACTTACTTTTTTAAGGTGAAACAACTTGCGTGTTACGAATCTGGTCGGTGTTCTGCGGACCGCTCACCACCAGATGTCACTCTCACCTTATCCTCACACTCAGACTGTTGCACCACACCCCGGACTACATCTCCCGTCATGCAGCGCGCTGATTGGGTCAGCACCTGGGACCAATCAGGCGCGCTATAAAAGCCCCGGTCTTTCCAATGCAGATGACAGAGTATTGTTGTTGTGTTCATTGTTAGCGTTCCCTAGTTCCCTAGTTCCCTAGTTCCCTAGCTTCCTAGTTTCCTAGTTCCTAGTTCCCCTGTGTTTAGTTCCCTCGCCTGGCCATCACGTCTCGACTGTCTCGCCGCCTGCCTACTGGACTCTAGCTCGTTTATTCTCTCGTCTCTTCCCTTCACGGATTACGTTCGCCACGGATCGACCCTCGCCTGTTTCACGGACTTCTATTGTGCCTAGCCCTAACATATCTGTTTGCTGTTGTTTTGACCCTGCCTGTTTGACCATGTATCTGTCTCGTCCCTTCAATAAAAGCTTGCAGATGGATCCGCTCGCCTCTCGTCTCACTCACTCCGTTACACAGTGCATATATTTTTGTGGAAACCGTTATACATTTCTATTAAAAAATTTGGGATAAGTACTTTTTTTATGGAAATTATATTCATCAAAGAGTCTTGAAAAATCAAATGTATCACAGTTTCCACAGAAACATGAAGCAGCACAACTGTTTTCAACATTGATAATAATCAGATGTTTCTTGAGCAGCAAATCAGCATATTAGAATGATTTCTGAAGGATTATGTGATATTAAAGACTGGAGTAATGATGCTGAAAATTCAACTTTGATCACAGGAATAAATTACATTTTAACATATATACACATAGAAAACAGGAATTTTAAATTGTAATAATATTTCACAATTTTACTATATTTTTGATCAAATAAATACAGCCTCGGTTATTAGAAGAGACTTCTTAAAAAAAAAATTAAAACTACAATTATTCAAGCAGTAGTCCATATCTTTCATCCTATAGCAGTTCTGATCTGGCAGTTTTTTAACTCTCTTGATGTTAAACACGGGCCGTCAGTGATGTAAGAGTAAGTTCGATGTTTCAACGCATTTGTTTATCATCTGTTCTGTTTTGTATATCTGTCGCTCATCTTGACCCTGCGAGAGAGATCATGAGAACTCACTTCAACTTCAGACTGTCAGACTGCACGAGTTCGTTGCCCATTTTGTTTACATCTGCGGGACACGTAGCATCAAACGCAAGAAAGCTGACCGGACATATGCATGCAGCAGTCGTGATTAACTTTCATACAGGCAGACGCTTTGTCACAGGAATTCAGAATCAAACAATTTTTGAGCAGAGAGTTTGCTCATTAAACTATTAGGTTTCTAAATGACAAAATCACAGGGATCATCATTTGAATATCTCAACAGAAGATGCTTAGGATGTTCCTCAAATTCTCAATAGTCTTCTTCACAGTTTAGACCAGCTCTTACATGTAAGTATGGCATTTTTATTTGCATTAGTAACTCTTTTGCAAAGTGCTAATAAAGTCTTTACAAAGAGATTTAGATATTAAACTAGATATTAAAATAGATGATGATATTTTAACATATGCATAATGTGCATGTCATTAAATGTGTACGTTTGTCTGATGATGATGTGAATGTTGCATTAGTGCATTAGAAGCTCAAGCCAGTCAATTCACTTCCATTTTGTTAATGCATTGTAATTGACTTCCTGAATGAAGAACATTAAATTCCTAACCATATTAGCAGACTGTGTTAAGAGTGGATAATTATACATTATGGCAGGTAATTATCCTAACAAATGAAGTGCTTACATGCTGCTGAAGGTCTAGTGAAGTTAATTTCTATTAGCTTGGGCTGCGGTACAATAAGAGTAAAGGCGCCTGGTGTTATTTATTAGTTTTGTTTGACAAATGGCTGGCACATAACAAGGTGAGTTTAGTTTAAAGACTAACCCACAGGCTTTTAGATGATGGCTGGCTCATAACACTGATTTATTGTGATTTGTGTGTTTTATTGTGTATATGTTTAAAGTGGTACGGCTTGATGTCCTATAAATGCTTTTAAAGCATTGCACTAATAAATGTGTGTATTTTTGAAGTATTATATTATGTGTCATACAGGATAATAGGAAAACTACATTACAAATTCTGATAGATTTTCCATTTTATAAATATTTAGATATTTTGTTAAATATTAAAAGTATTAAAAATTTAGTGTTAACTGCAATCCACAAGTTCAAAAATGTAACCATGTTGCCCAAGTTATTGTAAGAAAAAAGGTTAAAACTAATATTTTTCTTCAATTTATTGCAAATATAAATTCATCAGTAGCTTCAAACAAACATTTGCTCTCAAAACATGCCCTTAATAAAGTTAAAGTTTTATTTAGACTAAATGTTTCTGGCATAGTTTTTGTTGCTGTTGTTTTAATTAATTTTTTGTTTAATTTTACATTATTTAATCACACAAATCAGGGTTTAAAATCTCCTACTTTTTAGTAAAAGTGTTAATATTCAACCATCATTTTAAGAAATAGGAAACAAAACAGCTTGTATAATATTTAACTATATCACTTGAACATTTTCTGAAGTTTAAGCACTTCTAATACTGGTCTTTTTATTTTTTACATTTATTTTCATTATTGTTATTTTTTGTATGTATTTATTTTATTCGCTTTTTTGTTATTGAATAAAAAATGCTTTGGATAAAAAACAATATTACTATTATTATTATTAGTTTATTAATAGTAATAATAATAGCAATATGCTCCTAAATGTGCTAAAAAATGACTTTATTTTCAGGCCCTGTTATGTGCCCTATGTGGAATGTGTTACTTGTTATTTTTATTTTTAATTATACTTATAAAGCCTTTTAAAATCATTTTGTTCTTGCATTTCTGCGGTCTGCATTAAAATATTATTATTATTATTAATTTAATAATAGTAATAATAATAGCAATAATGTCCTAAATGTGCTAAAAAAAAGACTTTATTTTCAGGCCCTGTTTTGTGCCCTATGTGGAACGTGTTACTTGTTATTTTTATTTTTAATTATACTTATAAAGCCTTTTGAAATCATTTTGTTCTTGCATTTTTGCAGTCTGCATTAAAACAAAGTTGACTCTTTGACATTTATTTCTCTCTCTCCCATTGTTTTGATGATCTACTGTAATAAAACACATAAAACTGTTGAAAATGCTCAGATACTGTAACTGAATTGTCTTTAAAGTCTCTATTTGCTTTGCATTTCATAAGCCGTAACAGTGAAGTTCCCATCTCTTGCCTTATCTTGATTGGCTGGGAAGGGCCAGAAGTGAAGCAGGACTGAGTGAAACAGCGCAGACGCTCTCATTTGGAGGTTAGGCAACAGAAGGACCGGAGTCTGTGAACTCTGAGGCTCTCGCTGTCATCCAGACCAGAGCAGCCGCATCGGATGGTCAACAGGAAATCCAGCTTAAGGACAGGAAACGCTATGAGTGAGATGAGCTGCGGTGGCCTGAGGGACGCGGTGTGACGTGCTGGAGCTCTGTTCATGGGCAGGTGAATATTGAGCCGTGTTCATGGTGTTCATGCTGCCCGCGGGGAGAAGAGCGGCACTCGGGGTTCAGCGCTGGACTCTTATTGTGCTCCTCTACAGCAGTCAGGTGAGTCAATGACATTCATTCACACATACACCTCTACACATCACTGTCAAATGACTTCAGAAGTGTTTAGAAAATGTTTCATTTTGTGGTTTTTAGCTTTGCAAACTGCAGTCATTACACTGTTTCACAAGAAAATACTGTTTCAGTCTTTCTACTTCAATTCAGTGCGTTACTTGCCATTTCTTTGTAATTAATTGTGAAATCTACTCGCAAAATGATTTCAAATTAAATCATACACCAACTTTTTTCAGTGTAGTTAGTTAAAAAAGTAACTTTAAGTAAAAAAAAAAAAAATTAAACGGAATAATAAAATAAGATTTGTTTATTCTATTATGTTAATAGGATAAAAAAGAAGAATTCTGTGATTTTGGCGGAATATTTTAAAGCAATTATTGGAAGATTATAAATGAATAATGTTACATTTTAACAAGAAATACTATTTTATTTCTACTTCAAAATGTAATGTTTAATTCAAATTGATTTGTAATTATATGTGTAACGTAGTAAACAGCTTAATAAAATTATAAGTTATTAGTTTTTCAAAGCCGTAAATTATTGGAACATTATAAATTACCCAGACATTAATATGTTTTACAAGAAAATATGATTTCAGTTATTCTGCATCAAAATTGCAGTGTTTCTTGCCATTTCTTTGTAATTATTTACAAATTTACTACCAATATTAATGTCAAAATTGTTTGCACACTAAATTTGTATCATATATCAAATGCTACATCTTGATATTATTATGAACAGCTACCTAGTCATATCTCTGCCCATATGTTGTTGTTTAAGCTCTCATATAAATCCACATACTCTGAAAGTTTAGCAGACAGACATGAATCTCTGGAGATTAGTGCACAGAGAGTTCGGCATCGTTGGAGAAACATTGCAAAATATGCTCCAGACATGATAATCTGAATGTGATTTGTGTAAAGGTCTCTCAAACATTTATGGTGTGATTAAACATTTACAATGCACCGCAACTTATTAAAAGGTATAAAAGGGTCTAAAAAAGGTGGACAGTTTTGCAAGTTGCCATTATAGCTCATATAAAATTAAAGCATAGTGCTTTCGTAGTACCTGTTTAACTGAGTAAGAGGAATCTGATATATTTTTCACACACTTAACAAATTAGTAGTCATAGACTTGTTGTACTGTTAATAAAGTGACACCACATTTCTTTTCAAAAATTTAACATTTAAATATGTTTTTTTTTTTTTTTAAATGCAACTATTGAAATGATTAAACCATTGCACAAAAGATAGTTTAACAACTTTAAAATACGAAAGTGTGCATGTTGGTCACTTTCACAATTGTGTCAAATGTCAGCGTATACAGTTTTGTGCAATCCTTGTGAGTTTAGTAGAATTACAGTACATTGGGAAAATTTTTAACTCTCCCCATCTGTGGAGACATGATATTTCTAGGATTTTTTAACATTTAGGTGAAAGTTCTGTATATATAAAATTAAACATTACGCTGAATCAGATGCATCAGTCAAGTTAGTTTGCAGTATTTTGACTGCAAATCATATTTTAAAACAGAAGTGAGATGCTGATTTTCAACCTCAAAATAGTGATTTATCCAGAAATTTGTGTATATTTGTACATCTGCTGTCAGATAAGGAGGATGGTAGTCATTTATAACAGTGATTTCATCTCTTTAGCTCATTTTTATGTGTTTAAATTGCTCCTGTAGCCAGACAGCTCTTTAGATAAATGTAAGTGTGGTTCTTGTAAAACATACAGTTTTTCTACTGAAAAATAGTATCTTAAATACATTTTATTGCTCATTACTCATCTTATAGCTACACTGCTCATATTAATACATTGCGTTAATATATTAAAATCCTTAGCAGTGTTTTATTACCTCTAGTCCTACCTAATACACCATAGAAATATTAAACCCAGTATACAGAGTATCTGCAAATGAGTAACAAGAACGCATCCAAGCAACTGATATTTAGCAGTTGGCATTGTAAATTGGAAAGAATGTAAATATTTATCTGTTCATTGTAGCAGAAATGAAAGTGTGTTTAATATCACCTCCAATGGCAAACACACGGCACTCTGCGTTGTTATTAGTTATTAGTCCTAATAAAACAAGATTCAAACTAGAGATGTAAAGTTGGTGACTAAAAGCTTGGTGAGGTTATTGCTAAAAAGAGAGAAAGATATGTTTAAGAGAACAATGTAGACTTTTCCTTAAGAACATTTATAAATACTGCCATCTAGTGTTTGAAAATGTAGCATTAATCGCATATCAGCCCAACGAAAGCATCAGCTCTCATATGACTCAGTGTGCAATACTCACACTAAATCCACACATTAACAACAAGTAAATGTCATGTATTATGGTTTTGTAAAGGTCATGGGCTCCATGCTGGATGATCTGATCTATAAACGTAGTGAATATCAAGAGAACTGCACACGATTCCTGAAAGCCACTTTCCCTACTGGAACTGGTAAGTGAAACTAATTTAAATGTGTAGATATTCCAATGTGTATATATATATATATATATATACAGATTATATTTATTCCTTGTACAAATCACCCTATAGGAATTTTCTGCAATGGAACATTTGATGTTTTTGCCTGTTGGCCACATTCATCTCCCGGGATCGTATCTGTACCCTGCCCTCCCTATTTACCATGGATCAAAGAAGGTTGCTTGTTCTATTCTAGTTCAACACTTTTTTTTCTTATTATAGTTAAAAACTTACTGAGTTGTATCATTGCATCATCTATTGCCATTTTCTGATGTGAATAATAAAATTATACATAATAAAGGAGAAGTTCACTTCCAGAACAGATCATTTACTCACCCCCTCGACATCCAAGATGTTCATGTCATTCTTTCTTCAGTCTTGACGAAAACATTTTTAGGAATTATCTCCATGTAGTGGACTTCTATGGTGCCCCCAAGTTTGAACTTCCATGGCTCTAAATTAGGGGTGTAACGATACATGTATTCTTACCGAATCGTCGCGGTACGGACATCTCGGTTAGGTGCATGACTTACAGGGAATACAGGCAATTCACGCTCTATCCAGAAGGGGGCGCCCACAGTAATGCAACGCTGTTTTATAACAGAATGCCAGGAGTTGTGCACTTGAAAACAAAGACCACTAGACAGTGACCATGTGCTGATTTTGACGCGTCTCTCACTGACAAAGAAGTATAACGTAACTTTAAAGGCTTGCGCATTCAACTATTTGCGAAATGGAGCTTTGTGCTCTTGTATCCTACCTCTCTCATTCGGCACAAATCCAAATATTCCATAATATTTCCATATTTGCGATGTATCTAAATGGTAAACTATTATTTATTATGCAAATGGCTTTGTACTTAAGTCATGTTCCAACAGTGCCAGAATGAGGCTACTTTTGACAAAGTAACGTTACTAACTGCGCTGTCAGAGTTAGAACTTATGTTTTGTGTGTGTGCGCCGACGCGATTACTTAAACTGTTACCTTATACCAGCAAAACATTATAATTTGATATAATATTTAGTATTTTCACATCTAGGTGGAAAAAAAATGTAACTTGTACTACAGTCTGTTCAAAATGAACAAAAAGAAACTTAGCATAGTAGATTTGTTGTTGTTTTTTCCTGTTGTACTAAAATCGTATCGAACCGTGACTCCCGAACTGTGACATCTGTGTACCGTTACACCCTTACTCTAAATGATCCTAGCCGAGGAAGAAGGGACTTATCTAGCGAAACGATTGGTCATTTTCGAAACAAATTGACAATTTATATACTTTTTAACCTCAAACGCTCGTCTTTGTGTTTTTTCCGGGTCAATACAGTTAGGGTATGTCGGAAAACTCCCATCTCGTTTTCTTCCCAACTTCAAAATCATCCTACATCGCTGCAGAAGTACCGACACAGTGTTTACAAAGTGAACATGCAAAGAAGATCAAATGACCTTTACAAAAAAAAAAAAAAAAAAAAAGGAAGAAAGAAAGAAAAAAAAAAAGTAAAACAGCGAAGTAGGACGATTTTGAAGTTGAAGAAGGAAACGAGATGGGAGTTTTTCGACATACCCTAACTGTATTGACTCGGATTACACAGACTACACATGCGCATCACAGAGACAAGACCAGCATTTGAAGCTGCATTATATCTGCATTTCGGAAGTTCAAACTTGGGGGCACCACTTGGAGAACATTTCTGAAATGTTTTCCTCAAGAAACATGATTTCTTATCGACTGAAGAAAGAAAGACATGAACATCTTGGATGACGAGGGGGTGAGTAAATTATCTGTAAAGTTCTGTTTTGGAAGTGAACTTCTCCTTTAATTTATTTATTTTTAATATATTCGAAAGTGTATACTAAGGTTTTTTCATGTTTTTAAAAAAAGTCTCTTATGCTTACCAAGGCTGCATTTATTTGATACTGTAAAAGCAATAATATTGCAAAATATTGTTAAAATATAAAATAACTGTTTTTATATTAGAATATATTTTAAAATGTAAATTACATCTGTGATGATAAAGCTGAAGAACCAAGTCAGCATGTGACCCTGAAGACTGTAGTAAGTGAGTAATAATGTTGAAAATTCAGATTTGATCACATGAATAAATTACCTTTTACAATTTATTCACGTAGAACAGTGTTATTTTGAAATGTAATAATATTTTATTATTTTTACTGTAATTTTTACCCAATAAATGCATTCTTGGTGAGCAGAAGAGACTTTATTCAAAAACATGTTAAAAATGTTTAATTATTTCAAACTTTTTGACTTTCGATAATAATTTTATCTAAACTTTAAACATAAGAAATTATGGTGGTCATTTTCAGGTGCTACTGGAAACGTGTACAAGGAATGCACGGTCAACGGGACCTGGAAAACTGAGGAGAATTCCAGCACCATATGGAGAAATCAGTCAGAGTGTGAACACGATTATTTTTTCAAATCCGAGGTAAATATTGCTACCATACATTACAAGTGTGGTGTCCGTCACAGAATCATTTTTACACTAGTATCCTGCACACACAGGAAGAAGAAATGTTTCGGCAAACTGTGCTGAGAGTCTTGTCCATTGTAGGATACTCGCTGTCATTTTCCTCTCTTTGCTTGGCTGTTCTGATCATGGGTCTTCTGAGGTGAGTGGTGTTCTGCAGGGCTCGGTGTTTGGTCCTTTTAGCTTTCCTTCACTATTACTCATAGCACTTTAATCATAATCTCACTAATTTAGAACGTAGGCGTTCTCTCCTGTTCACTATGTTTGCATTTAACCAATGTTCCCAGTCATTGTACTTACATAATTGGATTATTTTTGTACTTACGTTTCCAAGCTTTGTTTTTATTGATCAAATAGAATAATTTCTGTCCTGTCCGGTCATTTATTCTGTTCCAGCCCGGAGCTGGCTCCAGATATCTGATATCCTAATTTTATTTGTCCCTGACAAAGCAATAAATTATTTTTACCTGTTGTTTTCAGGAAGCTTCACTGTACGAGGAACTACATCCACATGAATCTCTTTGTATCATTCATATTTAGAGCAACAGCAGTAATAATCAAAGAGGTTATATTACAAGTCGCGTATACCAACATGCCGAGGGATGAGATCGGATGGAACAGCTACAAAAAGTCTACGGTACAGAAACATTTCTTTATGTGTCTGTTTTGTGGAATTATTTCATTTGAACAAGTCTACATAAACAGAAAGACAAGACAAATGCAGTAAAATAAATGCCAACCTTTCAGATTTCATTCATCTGCAAGGCCTCAAAGGTGTCGCTGGAGTATTTCGTGGGGTGTAATTACTTCTGGCTGTTAGTGGAGGCGATATTCCTTCACACGCTGCTGTTCACTGCAGTTCTGACCAGGAAAAGACTTCTGAAGAAATATATGATTATAGGATGGGGTGAGGCTTGTATTTAATACATAAAAATACTCTTTCCTTCTCATTTTCTTTAAAGGAGAAGTCCACTTCCAAAACAAAGATTCACATATAATGTACTCACCCCCTTGTCATCCAAGATGTTCATGTCTTTCTTTCTTCAGTCGTAAAGGAGTAGTTTTTTGAGGAAAACATTTCAGCATTTTTCTCCATATAATGCACTGATATGGTGCCCTGATTTTGAACTTCCAAAATGCACCATATCAGTCCATTATATGGAGAAAAACCCTGAAATGTTTTCCTCAGAAAACATAATTTCTTTACGACTGAAGAAAGAAAGACATGAACATCTTGGATGACAAAAGGGTGAGTACATTATATGTGAATCTTTGTTTTTGAAGTGGACCTCTCCTTTAAAAATGTCATGCATTTAAATATGACTCATCAGTTCTCCAACTTTATCCATTCAGGAACTCCATTACTGTTTGTGATTCCCTGGACTGTTGTCAAGACGCTGTATGAAAATAAAAGGTATGTGCGTGTTTTACTTCTGATTGACACTTCAAAAAGAAGTTTTGCATGTAATACAGAAAATCATTTGTGTGAGGAGGTGTTTTATGGTGGAATACACTGCCGTTCAAATTATCGCAATTTAAAATTGTGTTTTTTTATTTTAATAAACTTTAAAATAGAATTTATTCCTGTGATCAAATCTAAATGTTCAGCATCATTACTCCAGTCTTCAGTGTCACATGATCCTTCAGAAATCATTCTAATACGCTGATTTATTATCAATTTAGGAAACAGTTGTGGTGCTTAATATTATTTTGGAAACTGATGGTTTTTCAGGATTCTTTAATTAATAAAATGTTTTTAAAAAGTACAGCATTCATTTAAAATAGAAATCTTATGTAACATTATACATTAAGACAATACTTAATACTTTTATTCGGCAAGGATGTGTTAAATTGATAAAAAGTGATAGTAAAGACTTATATTTCTATTTCGAATAAATGCTGTTCTTTTTAACTTTTTATTTATCAAGGAATCCTGAAAAAAGTATCACAGATTCCAAAGAAATATTCCAACATTGATAATAAATCAGCATATTATAATGATTTCTGAAGGACCGTGTGACACTGAAGACTGGAGTAATGGCTGATGAAAATGTAGCTTTGCGTCAAAGAAATAAATTATATTTTGAAGTATGTTAAAATAGAAAACTGTTATTTTAAATTGCAATAATATTTTTTACTTTTTTTGATCAAATAAATGGAACTTTGATGAGCATAAGAGACTAATTTAAAAAACATTACGAATCTTACTGATTCCAAACTTTTGAATGACAGTGTAAATGTTTTTTGGTAATGATATGCACTGAAAAAAAAAGGTGTAGCATTTACTTTAAAACTATTTTCACTCAGAAATTACTGTAAAATTTCACAAACAGTTACAAATAAAACAGCAAGTAACACTTTGAGTTATTGTTGAAAGACTGAAAAAAAAAAAATCTTGTTAAATGTACATAACCATACATAAGTGTTCTTATGCATTTAAAACTAAACACAGGTTTTAAATTATACAATGACATTATTTTTCTTAATATATAATTATAACTAAAGATATATAGATATAATGATATAAATTTGGTAACACTTAAAGCCTTTATGTATAATGGATTATAAACAATAATGTGTTTTCTTTTTCTAAAGCTGTTGGTTTAATAACATCAGCTGGATCTGGTGGATAATCAGAGGCCCAATAACATTATCCGTGATTGTGAGTATGATACCTTATGAATTTCATTTAAAATGACTTGTTTCTCTTTTGTAATTGTATTGTAATATGAAGACTGTAGGAGAAAAGCAGGGTTAGTTGGTTTACATTCTGTCATGCTGTAATCCTGATTTCACTGTGTTGAAGCCGTTCCTCGTGCATCACATCTCATGCTGGTCACGAGCTCACGGGAACGAGCTGGAAAACATGACAATTACAACGGATCAAACCAGTCGTTCTGCATCACTGCTGATTCTGTACAAGCAAAGTTCAAAATGCATTTCTGAGAATTTTGCTAAAATCAAAACTTCATTACAACTCAAATTCAAAAAACTATGGCAGACTGGTGCTTGATAAACATACATGTAAAATCAAATAAATAAGTTTGCAAAAAAAAATCTATTTTGATGAAATATAGAGTATTAAAAATAAAATTAACACTTCATTAGCACCAATCGTGCTCAAAAAATTGTCAAATCATCAGTTGATAAACATGCATGTAAAATCAAATAAATTCTTTCTAATAAATTTCAGTGAAATTACATCAGTTTTCACCTCTCAAGTCCAAGTTAAAAAAAGATACTTATTAAGAAAAATATGAATCAAACACAAGTAAAATGTTGGTACAATCATACACTCACTTGTCTTTCAGGTCATTTTTTGCATTTTTCTCAAAATCATCAGACTTTTGCTGTCTAAGTTAAAGGCTGACCAGGTGAAGTTCACTGACTACAGATACAGGTTTGTCACTGCTTATCTGAAACACCTTTGTCCGTATAAAACTGACGGTGACAAGACTCATTTCACGTGATTTGCATCTGTTTCTCAGTTTAGCCAGAGCGACGCTTGTGTTGATTCCTCTGCTTGGGGTCCATGAGATCGTCTTTACCTTAATAATAGACGAATCGGTCGAGGGAAGCAGCCGCTACGCTCGAAACTTCATCAATCTGACCCTGAGCTCTTTCCAGGTGTTTTTTCTTGCTGACTAGAACACTGAAATTAGAAAAAATTGTTTGTTCAGAAATTGCTTGTGAATTTCACCAATGATTACAAAGGAATTGAAAGTAGTGCATTGATTTGTGTGTAAAAAATTTAAATTTTCAAAAATATTTTTTTAAGTTAAACAAAAGCTCTAATTGTGCGCTTTATTGTTCAACAGGGTCTTTTAGTTGCAGTGCTGTACTGCTTTGCGAATGGAGAGGTATGTTTGGCAAAGACATTTCAACTTTAACCCTTATAATGCATTTATATATAATAATTTATCTCAGCAGCAATTTCTTATGTTGTGAATGTGAACAAAAACAACATTTTAAATGTTACCATGTTAGTGCCAAGTTATTACTGCATTAACCCCTTTTTGTATTATTTAAAAATTGAGGAATTCTTTAAAATTGCATACACATGAACCACACCAAATTTATAAGAATATTATAATCTGTAAATTCCCAGTATTAACCCCTTTGGAATGAATGGAATTTAGTTAAATTCCTTTTATTTTATAACTCATGATTGCTTAAAAACAGTCCAAATGTATGAAACCAACTTGGTTATTTCTAACAAAACAACATTAAAACAACATAAATATTACTCTGAAATATTAAATTCAATTTGTTTTACTACCGTTACCTTTTACTTTCAGATAAAAAAAAGCTAAAATTTTCATGCTGCAATAGTTTGTACATATTCATGTTTATTAACAAAATTAAGTCCTAAAAGTGTGTGAGATATGTGAAAAAGGCGACATATATTTTACAAAACATTTTAACAATAATATAACTTCATGGATCATTTTACAAAAAAGTATTTTTGAGATTTAATAGTGCCTCATATATACCTAGGTCAAAATGACCTGAATGTGAAACTATTGCAATTATTGAAAATATTGTAAAAAAAAAAAGAAAAAAAAAGGGGGTTTTTGAGGGTCTTAAAGTATTTGCCAAGTTGAATTTCCTTACTATAATTTACTACTAATATTTTTTTTGAAATTATGTCTTTCTTCTGCATCAGAACAGACCTGTATATGTTATGAGACTATCTTTCATGATAGACCTAACTATGGAAACATGTCCTCCAGGTCCAGGCTGAGCTGAAGAAGAGGTGGCAGCTGTTCATTTCCTCCAATCAGTTTGAGGTGCACAACTGTTTTGCGGACATTCACCCCAAACACTTGTGGAAGTGCTCGCAAAATAGACCCCGACAAACCACAGAACAGAGTGAATCCAATGAGGAGAGAAACCACGCCCCCACACAAAGACATCAGCAGCAGGTGGCTGTCCAATCAGCAGAGGACGTGATGTGCGGGCGGAGCTCCGGCCTCGAATTTTACATGAGGAAGAGCCTCTCGAGCAGCGACGGGGAAATGACTTTAGGAGAGACGATGGAGGAGATCTTAGAGGAGAGTGAGTTTTAACGTCTGTCGTCGAGCCCCGTTTCGGATTTATTTTTCTATAAATATGTAATTACGGATGTACATACACACCACTGTAAATGGCTTCCATGATGTTTTTGATACCTGACTTTTGTATGTGTATATGATGCAAGGTGTCTCTACAATCTTAGCTTTGAAATTCTCAACAATTTTTTGTTGTTTATTTGAAACTGCAGTGCTCAAATAATGGCCAATTAAACATGAGTTCATTGAAAGCTTGTTTTAGTTAAACAAGAGTAGTAAACACAGGAATTACGATGCTCTAGTACAATATATTACCTGCTTTATTACCTACTAGTTTTGCTTCAGAACCAAGATTTTACGTTGGACTCAATGCTAGTGGTGATGATTCAAAATACAGAACCAAAACTGATGTGCAGAAGCAACAGAAATATCTTAAAATTCATTAATGTTGCCATAGATCCAACAATATGCTAAATTATCCATTTTGCTTTCTTAACTATGCTAGATAATATTGTTAAATGCAATTCATTACATGCATTTAGCTTTGTATTGTAAGTCGAATATAATTGCAATTTAATATATGCATTTAGTTTGTCAAAATGAGCCAGTTGATAGCCACTGTTTTAACTTATACATTGATTTGCATCTTGGTCTGCATTTTGATGTGTTTAAATTGAACAATTACAAACAGATTTCTCCCTCATTTTATGTTTATTTATCTACATTTGGTCAAATGAGCCATTGGAAAAATCCCAGAGTCTGGAAAGCCCCTCAAATGGTGACTTCATTTTTATGTATGTATACTAGTAATATTAGAACACTACTCAATGTAAAACCTAAGTAGTACTAATAGACTACTAAAATAACACCGTTTGCATGACTGTTACTGTTTTATTCATGAGCGAATGAGTGTGAAGCAAAGTTGTGGATTATTTACAGAATTTGCATGTGGTTTCACAGCAAATGATTGGCGATGATTGTGAACGTGACCGTGTTTTTGACCCTTTTTGCCAATGGACTTCTTGTATCAGTGTATTTCACTGTAACTTAGTGTCTAGATATCCAGCTTTTCCATTTTTAACTCTCCATTTCGTTTCATACTACTGCAGCATTTTTACATGTATATTTCATGGCACAGATTGAATTGGAATCTCAGTCAACACATAACAGCAGGAATCAAAATAATGCAGTGCACATGAAACAAAAGAATCAGATCAAAATAAAACACAAAACATTATTGCTTCTTCTCTTTGAGCCTCTCTTGGACCTTTTGTGGTTCGTCGAACTGAATCAGACGGAGGATGTTCTTATTGTCCATAACTCCTTGAATGAACTCGCCCTCTGTTATTTTACCTGATGATACGGAGAAAATGCATTCGTCAAAACTCAATAAAGCTTATTCTGTTAAAGGTTTTCAATATTCAGTATCTTCGTTACGCATTTATAATCAGTTTTGGGGAAAGTTACTTTTAAAAGTAATGCATTACAATATTGAGTTACTCCCTAAAAAAAGTAACTAATTACATTACTTAGTTACTTTTTATGGAAAGTAATGTGTTACTTTACTTTTGCGATACTTTTTAAATCTGGGCAGGGCTTGCTTGTTTGTTTTTAATATAAAAAGTTCTATTTTTGGCAAATGTAAAAGCTTTTTCACACCAAAATCCTCAGGCTTTGAGAAGATTAAATTCACGTTTGTACAGTAGACTGCAGAAGAAAAAAATGTCAACTCTTTAGCAATAAAAAAAGGAAAACAAATGTTAGATTATCTTGAGTAATTTTTGCTTATTAGTATGGTTAAACTGGATCATCGAAGGTCGGCAGCAAAGTCATCGGTTAATAAAATGGGATTTAATGCATAAAGTATATTTGTATTATTTAACATATTTAATTACTGCAGGTTTGCGGCATATTCTGAGTTGAATTTCAGTGTTTTTATTCATTTTGAGGAATACTGAATCAGTTTTTTGTTAGTGAAATGAATTAATGCATGTTCACATTTATTCTAGAACTAACATCTTACTTCTGATTTCTCTCAACACATGGACAGGAGAGCTTTTAATCAATAAATGGGGGAAAAGTAACTGGCGTTACTTATTTGAAAAAAAGTAACTATTTACTGTACATTTTCTTGTCAATTAAAAAGTAATGCGTTACTTTACTAGTTACTTGGAAAAAGTAATAATATTACATAACTCGCGTTACTTGTAATGCGTTACGCCCAACACTATTTATAATGCAAAACATACTAAAACTCACCGTTTTCTTTTTTCCCAAAAAAGTCCCAAATTTTATTTGTTCGTTTTTCAGGAGTGTTCTCATCGTCCGGAAGGTTTTTCTGGTCTTCTTTGGAGATCATGTTGAATATTGACTGCAAAGAAGAGCAAAGAGACTGTAAATGTTAAATCAGTGCTGCATCGTAACTGATTACTTGTAATCTGGATTACTCCCATAATTTTCTTTTCTAAAACATTCTATATACAGTACATTTGGAAAGCCTTCCAGTTTTAGGGAACTACACACAGGTGATTTTTCTCAGGAGTTACATTAAAAGTATTCCACAATAAATGTGTAATCCAATAGATTACAAACCACAATTTCCAACATGTAATCTGTAATCAGTAACAGACTACAATTTGCAAGTGATCCACTCAATCCGCTAAATCAATCTGCGCTAGTTTTACCTTCACTATTTCATGAATTTCGTTTTTGGTGATGGTGCCGTTCCTGTCGACGTCATACAGAGCGAACGCCCACTCCAGCTTCTCGACGGTCTTCCCCGAGGATGTCAGATGCAGAGCCACGATGTACTCTTTAAAGTCCAGCGTCCCGTCGCTGTTGGCGTCGAAGCTCCTGAAGACGTGCTGAGCGTAAGCCTTGGGATCGGCGTCGGGGAAGAAGCTGGCGTAGATGCTCTCGAACTGCTCTCGGCTGATGCGGCCCGTCGGACACTCGTTCAGGAACTTCTGGTACCAGGCGTAAAGCTGCTCCTCGCTGTACTTGGTGTTCATCTTCAGCTCCTCCAGAAGCTCTTTGGAAAGCGCTCCGCTTTTAGCATTGCCCATTTTGTGACCTGTGACTTGAGTGTCTGGGATAAGGACACTGTCTGCTATTTAAACTCAGCTGAGGATTAAAGTGGACAGGGTGATTACAGCTGAAGCATCTTTTGATTTGATAGCTGCTAGACAAGGAGTTAGTCTCGAAAGACTATGAGCTTATGTAACAGCAGGAGACCTCCTGATCTTATTTGATGCATTCGGATAACACCACAATATGGTAGCGTGCTGTTACAAAACCAGTTTACTGGGGTGATGTTTGCCTAAGGTCTTGTTTTGCAGTGACTGCATGTAAATGTAGGACCAGTTCTCCTCACTCCAGACAGCAAAGGAGAGCTTAGCCATTTGATTCTTTCTGCTGATGAGAGGTTTGGTCACTAAAGAGTGTGCTTTCAGTCCGACTTCTCTTAAACATGCTGAGACAGATTCTTACCCTGTTCAGCACTGAACTGGCAAGCAATTCCAGCTGCAGTGCTGAACCGATTCCTTATTGAGAGTCTCTGCATTATCCTGTCCTCTCGTGCATTTGTCTTACATTGGACGACCAGCCTTTTGGGGGGATTTGAGTCATTTAGTGTCATTGTAAACTTGCAATATTCAAGAAATGACAGATTTGGAATGGCCAACTTTTCTCTCAATGGCTAAAAGGGTCATCCCTTCAACTGGACAACCTGCTGTTGCAGGGTTTGAGTCACCTTACAGTGGCCCAAAATCTTGCAATCGCAATAAAAAATGGAGGAATACTGCCAGTTAAATAGGGTTTTTCATATAATTAAGGAAATTAGCACCAGATTTCTTTTTTTTAAATACCAGTCACTACCAGTCAAAAGGTTTTGAACAGTAAGATTTTTAATGTTTTTAAAGAAGTCTTATCTGCCCATTTTTACTATTTACTATTTTTACTATTTATAACTGTTACAAAATATAACTTATTCCTGGGATCAAAGCTAAATTTTCAGCATCGTAACTCCATAACTCATAGAAATTACTTTTATTGAGCAAGGATGCTTTAATTGATCAAAAGTGATGATAAAGACAGTTATAATGTTACAAAAGATTTCAGATAAATGCTGTTCTTTTGAACTTTCCATTCTTCAAAGAAACCTGAAAAATTCTACTCAGCCATTTTCAACATTCTAATTATATTAATTTGTATTATTATTATTATTATTATTATTATTTTGTTTGTTTTTAGCAGCAAATTAGAATTTTAGAATGATTTCTGAAGGATCATGACTGGAGTAATGATCCTAAAAATTCAGCTTTGAAATCACAGGAATAAATTACATTTTAAAATATATCCAAATTGAAATCAGTTATTTTAAGTAGTAAAAATATTTCAAAATGTTACTGTTTTTGCTATACTTTGTATCAAATAAATGCAGGCTTGGTGAGCAGATAAGAAAAAAAAAATCTTTTGATGTGCAGTGTATCTCATTTAAGTTTGTGTACTCTGCATCAGAATACAGCTATTTTACTGAAATATGCTTAAAAAAAACTACCCTTCTACTCCTGTTAGAATAACTTCAAATAAGACTAAGCAGTGACCTTAAAATGTAGGTTGTTCACTAATTTTTTATATCCACTGCACACAAAAAAACAAAACAAAACAAAAAACAACAACAACAAAAAATATTTAATCTCTAATCACAATATGGTAGCTGTTACAAAATGATTTTACTGTGGTGATGTTTGCCTATATGTAGGCTATATTTATATCAATCTCTATATTTTGCAGTGAGATTATTTGTGCTTTTTGCACAGTGATAACAAATTTATATATTAATAATAATTAATATATTTTATAATAATAATTTATAAATTAAATTTATGTATACTTTTTATTTAGATGTTATGTTTAATTTTAATGTAATATTAATTTAATGATATATTATTTTATATTATAAAATGCACAAAAACGTAAATAATATGACATTAGTTACAGAAATGTTGGAAGGCACATGATGCTCATGAGCGGAATCATAAACGTGGAAACTGCTGATGTCAAACTAAATCGATTAACATGTGTCGATAAGATAGGGGGCGGATTGACGAAGCCACGCCTCTAGTAAACTGAAAAATCATGAAATGTATACTATTGTAGCGTGAAAGTGCAGCGCAGCTGTGATTATAAAGCCTCATAAACACGCAGTCCCGAACATTATCAACATCATCATCATGTCTGAGCGCATCGGCTTCATCACGCGTGTGCAGAGTTTCAGCGCCTGCCATCGCTTACACAGGTACTGTACTGTGAGCAAACAAACCTCCACTCGGTTTTGCCTTCTCACTTCCACTAACGCGCATTGTGGTCGATAATCTGTCTGATTATATCGCAGTACAGCGACGTGAACCTTTCTTAATTCAACAGGTTAAATGTAGAAAGAGGTTTGGGTAAATGCAAGCACGTTTATCCAACTATCATTCTGAATTATGAATAATACTTCGCAGGAAGACAGAAGGATGCTGCGTCAAGACGACGGAATTATGGGAAATGTAGTTTCACCAGCCTGACTGAACGTTAACAGCGGCTTACTTTAAAGGGATAGTTCACCCAAAACTGAAAATTTGATGTTTATCCGTTTACCCCCAGGACATCCAAGATGTAGGTGACTTTGTTTCTTCAGTAGTACACAAACAAAGATTTTTAACTCAAACTGTTGCAGTCTGTCAGTCATATAATGGCAGTCAATGGCTACCAAATCTTTGAGAGTAAAAAAAAAACATACACAAACAAAACCTAATTAATTACACTGATGTCCTAAGACACGAAGCGATCGGTTTGTGAACTGAACAGTGTTTATATCATTTTTTACTGATTTTTTTTTTTTTTTTTTTACAGAGTTTGTGTATGTTTTTTTTTACTCTCAAAGATTTGGTAGCCATTGACTGTCATTATATGACTGACAGACTGCAACGGTTTGAGTTAAAAATCTTTGTTTGTGTTCTACTGAAGAAACAAAGTCACCTACATCTTGGATGCCCTGGGGGTAAGCAGTTAAACATCAAATTTTCATTTTTGGGTGGACTATCCCTTTAAATCATTGCCAAATGTGTCTGTTGAAATAATAATAATAATAATAATAGTAGTAGTAGTTGTAGTATTTATTTTTATTATTATTATTTTTAATTTTTATTTATTTTAGCAAAGCGTTAAGTGATGAGGAGAACAAAAGAATATTTGGAAAATGCAACAATCCTAATGGCCACGGGCATAACTACACAGGTGAGTTATTATACACGTGGCAATAAATTATGACCACATACATCGTTAACCTTAATAATGCTTGTGTTTGCATATCATTCATGCAAACAAATAAACAAGTTTTTCTTGTTTATGGTTTTCTAGTTGAAGTGACAGTTCGAGGCAAGGTACGTTACAACCACACTCAGAAATAAAGTTACAAAACCTGTCACTGGGGCAGTACGTTTTCAAAAGGTACACTTTTGTACCTATTAGGTTCTCATATGTACACCTTAAGAACTATTATGTACATTTAAGGTACCAAATTGACTCTTTTTGGACCTTTATTTCTGAGAGTGCATATTAGGTCACAGAATGCACATTTCAATACTGAAAAATTTGGTGTATTGTGAATTTGGACATGTATAAAATGGTTATTTGTTTTCATAGATTGACAGAAAGACAGGAATGGTAATGAATCTTACTGATCTGAAGGAGTATATTGAGGTACGGCTGTCTCTACACTGTCTAATGTGTACTTAAAAAGAAATAAAAATACTTGAATTAAGTGTAATGTATATTAGAGTTAATATAACAAAACTAAACATTGATTTTACAAACAAATTCTATTTTTAAACATTGATTTATTTTAAGTAATTGTTAAATTAGTAGTTATTATTAATGTTTATTTTATTGAGATTTTATTATTATATTAATAAATAAATAATATATATAGTAAATAAATATAATAAATAGTTATTTTTACTCAGATTTTTAAATGTAATTTTTATTTTAGCTATGTTATATATATATATATATATATATATATATATCAACAATAAATACATTACATTTCATATGTATTAGTTAATATAACATAACTAAACACTGATTTTATAAATAAATTCTATCTTTAACACTGACTTAAAGTAATTGTTAAATTTATTATTATTATTATTATTTATTTTTATTTACATTAAAATGTAATTTTTATTTTAGCTCTCTCTCTCTCTCTCTCTATAAACAATAATTACAAATACACAATTAAACACTGATTTTACTAATAAATTTTATCTATCTATCTATCTATCTATATATATATATATAAAATCTGAATTCATTGTATTGGACTTGCTTTCTTAAAAAAACATTCTATAGTGACTTGAGACTATTTAAAAAAACAAACAAACAAACAAAAAAAACCTCACAAATATAATGCATGAAATATTCCAGAAAGTCTGGTTAATAATTCACCTCCTGTACAAAATTGTGAGCACATGTACAGGAACTGAATATGTAAACACTGTTAATAAGTTATGTTTTTTTAGGAGGCCATCATGAAACCTCTTGACCATAAAAATCTAGACCTGGATGTGCCGTATTTTGCTGATGTTGTCAGGTATGACTCTCTGTTTCTCTTACTCTCATTGTCAAAATACAGTCCTTTTAATGACCTTTTAATGTTTATTTGTTTCATGCAGCACCACAGAAAACCTGGCTGTGTTTATTTGGGACAGTATGGTGAAGCTTCTCCCACCCAACAGCCTGTATGAGATCAAAATATATGAAACGGACAAAAATATTGTGGTATACAGAGGCGAATAGAGTATATTGAGCTGCGCTGCTGCTTGTCTTCATGCGGCGGCTCAAAGTACAGCAGCAAACCGCAATGGATTTGAGAAAGTGTATTAAGTGAGAGCGGCACCTGCTGTGTTTCACTGCAATATGGGATTAATGTAAGTCACTGGGAATTTGGCTCAGCTGTCCAGCATGAGATTGATCCTATTACACACAGAGAGATTACACACACACAAAATCTTTTTCCAAATTAATTAGCAGTCTTTCCCTCAGCGCCTGTTGTCTATAAAGAGCCATATTCATTCTCAAATCAAGCCTGTTTGAACAAAAGCAGGCCTGTTTCAAAATATATTTTAATAATTTGAAAATATTTTAATAATATTTCTAATACTTAAATCTTTTTTAATGCATTGTAATTTGTCAGTACTCTTTTTTTTTTTTTTTTCCTGTGCTTTTGCTGAGAAAATGTTTTTGGGTTATTTGTACTTCCAATAGATGGCGCTACAAGTGTTTCAGATTTCATTCCAATAAAGTTTGCTGTCAAAACATGTATATGAAGATTGAAATATATGTGCAATTGAGGAACATATTCTTTACATTTTAATATTTTGTTGTTCTAGATGTTTGTCTGTGCTTCTGTGTTGAAATTTAAACACTAAACCAGCAGCCTGCTATGTCTGTGTCTGTGGTTTATATTTGGGAAAATGCTTGGCAGAGAATGCTTCAAAAATGCTTTAAGTAATAAATGTTGCATGATATATTTCCCTCACTGACGTGAGGATTATCAGCGATAAAGAGTAAATCTAACTGATTTACATGCACTCTTCAAACATTACAAGACACGGATGGCAGCGAAGAAAACTGATTTGGTCTTAAATCCCCAAGTCCATCTAAGTTCAATATTATGCTTGTCCTGTCATGCATTTAATTTTGGGGGGTGATCTGTCCAGGTGGAATTCATGCTGGTTGTTTGACTGGATGTATCAGTAAAGACCCTGGCATGCATGCATGTGTGTTTACAACATTACACAGCTACAACACCTGGCCAGGATCACCATTAATGTGGTGTAAAGTTTGACACAGAAATGTTTTATATCACTTGCGTCACTTGCCAGACCAAGACATTGCAATTAAAGGAGTAGTTCAGCTAAAATAAAAATGTGCTCACTCTCAGGCCGTCTAAGATGTAGAGTTTGTTTCTTTATCAGATTTGGAAAAATGTAGAGAAAACAAATCCATCATTATGACCATTTTATGCTTTATTATGGGTTACGGATTTGTATTTCAGTTAAAAACATCTTCATGATGGATTTGTTTCCTACAAACATGCAGCTTTTGGCCTCACAAGATGTTAATTGATGGACTGGAGTGGTGTGGATTATTTGTGGATTATTGTGATGTTTTTAACAACCGTTTGGACTCTTATACTGACGGCACCCATTCACTGCAGAGGATCCATTGGTGAACAAGTAATGAAATGTTAAATTCTCTAAATCTGGGCCCGTATTCACGAAACATTTTATCTTATCACTAAGATTTCTCCTAAATAGCAGTAACATTTTTAGCTACGAGTTTTCTCTTAAAACCTATTCACAAAGCTGCTGAGACAAACTTTTACTAAGGAATAGAGAGTCTTAAAGGGGTCATCGCATACCCATTTTTCAAGTTGATATGATTCTTTAGGGTCTTAATGAAAAGTCTATAATATACTTTGGTTTAAATTTCTCAATGGTTGTGTAAAACAACATCCTTTTTACCTTGTCAAAATGAGCTCTGCAAAAATCATCCCATTCTGAGGGATTGTTCCTTTAAATGCAAATGAGCTCTGCTCGCCCCGCCCCTCTCTTCTCTCTGTGGAGTGATGAGCCTGTTTACTTAGCCACTAAACTTGCTAACTAGCACATTATTAGAAAAGGTGACTGCAGAGATTCATAAAAAAAAAAAAAAACTTATACTAACTCACTCCTTATACAAAAACCTTATAAAACCACTGCATGGATTTTTATCATTATAGGGTAGATGTGTACATAGACTGCCAACACATACTAATGTTCAAACAACAACAATGTTCATGTAAAAGTGAACTTTGCACCCGATGACCCCTTTAAGCTAAGAGTAAGGGCGGGGTTGACCTCATTTCTATACATGATGTCAGCATGCTTATTAACTATGCACACAGTAATTGGCTGAGAGGGGAGGGGTCAGAAATATTGTAGAATGCTATGTTATGTTGCCATATTCAAATAGAGGTTTAAAAATAAAAATGTTGCACATTCAAATATAGATTTTAAAGTGCAGGCTAAGTGTCACTAATTAAACAACTATATGTTCAGCTAATTTTCAGCCTTTTACATGTGTGCTTCTCGTAAACAATTAGGGGATATGCATATAAACACCATTTTAATTAACAGAGTAGAAACATGGATGATAGTAAGACATGCAAATGTAAATAATACTTGTTAATGAAAACAACAATATAATCAGAGGAAAATTTCGAGTTGGGATAACTTCCAAAACCAAAAAAAAAGATGCATGGGAAAACATATGAGTGCAAATAAATGCAGCGTGTTTCTAAAATGTTTACACTGTGAGGCAGATTGCCAGCAACAACCATTTTAGCCCTGCTGAAAAAAACACACAAAAAAAAATAGAAACCATTACACAGTTTGTAGGGGAGAGCGGTGGGACGTGGGACGAAAGCAACAAAGCGATTTTCTCAGAGCCCTGACTACATTTGCTTTCCAAGCTCTGCCAGCACATTTAGCACGCAACCCTTGACGGAGATGAGAAATATCACATGATTTTGTCATAATTTCCCACAGTTAGGTCTGGAAAGCAGTTTTCGAGTACAATAAGTAAATCATGGAAGCGGTAATTTTTTCAGATTAGTTGTGTTGTGTTTCTCGTTTCATGTGTCACAGTAATGATCAGTCTACAGGTTATTTAGTGCTGTAACACATCCTGAAGTTTGAATTTTTCTGTATAATAGTAAATCAGGTTTAAATGTCATGAGAGTAACACTTATTACTTTTGTCCCCCTGCAGTGAAAACAAGTGCTTCTTTTATCCTGCTGCATGTTAATGTGGTGACTTTCTGTGTCTTAGATCATTTATATAACATGTTTAGGTCGTATTATATCAAAAGAATATGCCAAGAGTGAGGGTCAGAAAGACAGACAGAGTTCTGCTTCAGTCAGATGTTCATGAGAGTGTGTTTCTGTACATAGGCCTATCTGTTAGGAACATCAGTCTCAGGGCAGCTGCTACATCACATTTACCTTAGTCATATTTAGTTTTAGCCATACGTTAGCTTTTCCATCTCCACATATGCAGTGTTTCCAGATGTTTTTATGCACATTTCGAATTTATGCATACAAACAACTGGATGGAAACATGAATAGGCCTACTGTTACATTATGTTGAGAATTTATATTATACTGATTTTTCATATTGTTCATTCTGTTAAAAAATGTTTAATAAAAATAAATTGAATAAATACATAAATATTTTAAACAATTCAAGTTTGTAAGTTTGAAAGATTTGATGAAACTTAAATTTAAAATGAAAATGTAATATTTTTTGCAAAGATAAAGGACAAAATATGTTTGCAGTTACATATTAACAAGGTCGTTGTCATGTATATTTAATAAAAACACAAAAAAATCTAGCTTGCATTGTTGTGTTACTTTTGACCCAAACAATGGGGTCGAAAGTAACAATGTGCAATAGAGGTCTTCACGGGTCCAAAAATTTGTACCCGGACCCGAAGAGACCCAGAAATTTGTTGCACGGAACCCGTACGGGTCTTCGGGTCTCGGGTCCTCCGTGAAGACCTCTAATGTGCAACTCATGTTCAAAGTGAAATTATACTGAAGTCTTTCTACATTTGTACAAATTACAAATTATTTGTCATTTAGTCTTAGTGACTTAGGAGTCCTCTTCACTACTCCTAACGTTTCGCAAAGCTAGTAGTAGCAAGTTTTAGCGCTAAAATGCTTTCTGAAATACTCTTAGAGCAAAAATTTAGGAGTCCTAAATTTAGGATTGACACACCAGTTATTTTTACAGTTTTCTCCTAAATTGGCAAGTTATGAGCTACTTTTAGCCTTAAGATGTTTTGTAAATACAGGCTCTGATGAAGAAACAAACTCATCTACGTCAGTACATTTTCAGCAAATGTTCATTTTTAAGTGAACTATTCCTTTAACTGCAAGACTTCAGTATGAAAGGAGTCAAATTAGTAGTAAAATGTCTTAATGCAGAGCTTTATTGATAAATCAGTCATTACATTTCGTCTCATGTGTCCAAATGTTTCTTTAAGTAAGCCAGTGGGAACATGTATTCTGAGCTTTTTAGGTTTAATAAAATATCATGTGACAAAAATAATGGAAAACATGCATCAATTAAAGCATCCCAGATTCCTTAAGATGACAATCATATCAAAGCATGTCTGTTTGCATAGGAAACCTCTCAGCAACTTAAATAGTAATTTAAGTTTAGGTGAAAGGATTGTATATTCAAGAGTTCTGGCACTCATACAAAGTGAAATGTGGGTTATCGTTTAATATGAATATAGTGACCAAACAAAAGCAGCATTCAGAGTGAGCTGGCATGAATCCAGACAGCAATCTGATGAGCTGCTCTATCTAACCACTTCACGCTAAATTCTGCCTGTTGTTTTGGTATTTTGATTGATGCCAGAGTCGCTGGAATAAAGGGCTTCGCCTCAACCGGTAGCTGTTGTTTGAACACATGCTGTGAAGGAGAATATTGCTCTCGAAACATAAATCTCTGGCGATGTACTACAGAGTAAACACTTGGTAGAGAGCGCAACTTAAAAATGTGCTGTAATACATCACACTGATCTTACCGCAGCGCACACACTGAACTCTTGACCTGCTTCAGACTGTGTGTTCGGTGTTCGTCATAAATATTTATTATATATCCACATTGTACATATATATATATATAGAGGAAATATTCGCTTTCGCTACAGTAAATATTTCTCAGGGTAGGTCTATTTCTGAAAGTCATTTATGTTTGCCATATACATTGAGTCTAGGCTACAAGAAAACCGTTTAGGAAAAGTATATACTATTTATTTAACATGTGACAACATGCCCCAATAGGAATCTGCCAGCAAAATATAAACATTTAAAGCACAAAATAATAAATTAAACACTAAAAGTGTAAAAGATAAAAAATATTAAACCATTTTCTTATAGCAAAAAATAAATATTAAATATATATAACATAAGTGACAACTTGCCCCAACATGAATCTGCAAACAAAATGTAAACATTTAAAACAAAAAATAATAAATGAAACAGCAAAAATGTAGAAGATAAAAAAAGAAAAAAATATTATGATAACATCAACAACAACAACAACAATAACAATAATAATAATAATTATTATTATTAGTAGTAGTAGTAATAGTAGTAGTAGTATTTATTTATTTTTGTATTGCATTAAATAACAATATGTACAATATATGTGACAGCTTGCCACAATTGGAATCTATTATTGGCTTTTGCCAAAATTTCAACCATTTCAAAAACAAAATAATTAATGAATCACTTATTGCATAGAAAATCAAACCTTTTTATGGCAAAAAATATTAATTAGTAGATTGCATTAAATAACAACATACGAAATATATTGAAATATATAACACAACTTGCCCCGACATAACATTAATAAGAAAAAATACCATCATCCTTCAAATCTTCATTTTTTTGTCTTAATGTACATCAGTGTTTTTTTATTATCTTGATTTTGAAAACTACTGTACATAGTAACAATGTAATAATGCCACTTTAAAGAAAAAAAGTAAGTGTTCATGCTGCCTTAAAATTTTAAATTTAGTTAACATGAAATGTTAAGTTGTACTATCTGGCAACTTGGATATTTGAGTTGAGTGAACTTAAAAGTTTAAAGCAGCACAAACTTTTTTAGGTTGAAACATTTTTTTTTTCAGTTGTATTATATGGAGTGTGTAAGGGAGCCACTGGTGTGTCAACTGCAGAAAAAAGGGCCCCAATGATGTTCTGAACAGCATAAGCGCCACTGCTCCAAATGTACTGGCAGCTGGAGGTGTAAAAATGAGGTGACGTGACAATGGAGTCAAAAGTTTAGAATGTTTATTCCCAGAAGTGCAAAAGTGAAGATTTTACACTGGTGTGTCAAAGTATTTACAATAAAAGTTCAAAAACACACATAAAAAAAAAAAAAAATGTTCAAGCTAACATTTGGCTATGTCAGGCGAATTGACCCAAAAGACAGTGGTTATGCTCCAAAACCTTCCCACAACTTACTCTATGAGTCCCCCACCTACTCCTACTTCGACTAAACCATTTGATATCCAAAGGTAATGAAGAAACTTAAGAAAGTCAAATAAATGGGCTTTAACAGTAGGAAAAGAAAAAAAACTGTTACAACAATATGAAATATCTAGAAATTTGAAACAAAACAAGGTCAGGTAATTATTAATACTTAAAAATTCTCAACAAGAAATTATATATACCACCAACCTCCCCTTTCATACATGAGTACAATACACCATGCCAGCTATTGGCGGGAATGGGATCTTTAAAATAGCGAGCTACTGTGCCTGGGTTTTGTCTGTTTAGCAATGGAAAATGTTCCAGCACGTAAGTATGACTATTTATGATATGTACATTTTTATACAGAAACAATAAACATTTAACCTGCTTTACTTTTTAACACAACACAATACATAAGACAACATAGTGAAGTTTATGAATCATTAAACGTTAAACGGAGGAAGAAATGACACAAGGACAAGAACAACATTATATCACACATAATCACTGACAAACATATCTGTGATAATTGGTGTTTAACTCGCTCAAAAAAGATATGAAAAACATATGCCTGTACGTTCACAGTCCCATGTCAAAATAAGAGTAATTTTTATAATAAAAAGTCTCTAGTCACAGAGCCTCACTGTGACAGACTGGATGTTTGAAATCAACAGCAAACACTGCTAAAGAAGCTCAGTGTATGTATAGATGAACTGAGATATGAACCCCGTGACAACATGCCCCAATCTTCCTTATATACAGTACATGCCTATACAAGCTTGGAATGGGACAGTTCATTAGGATGAAGAAACCTTGACTGTTCTGGATTTCTTTTGAAGTACAAAAACATGTGGATTCTTTACAGATTGAACTATTAATTTAAGACTCCTTCAGGGAGGATTATGATGCTTCCATATGGATAAAACGGACTAGTTTGGGCATCAGCCATGATCGGCTGGACTTCATGTGTCATCAGTGATTATTTAGTGCTGATGTTTGTGGCTCGAGTGGAGATGATCAGGTCACTGAGTATCAGACCACATGGATACTCAGTGACCTCATATTTTCCATTTGAAGGATTAGTAACTCCTCAGGCCATTTCTCTCTGTTGTGTTCTTGAAAGGCTGAAGATCTTTACCTGACATTTTTCCACATCTAAGGTAAATATGGTTTGGTGCCAGATGAACCTTTCTTGTCAGCTCTCATATAAGCCCAGTGGGATTTTTAATTTTGGAAAGCAGCGTCAGCACTGAGGCTCATCAAATACTCTCACGAACAACAACAGCTACAAACTCCACAAAAACTGCATTTATTACAGCCGAATATGAAACTGCAGTCTTAACAGTGACTGTAGAAATATTTTAGAACTCAAAATACCATTTTCTTATTACTTAGCAACCTATTTTTAGTGTTTCCCATGAAAAAAAATCTCCATTAAAAATATATATTGATGTTTTTGAAAGAAGTCTCTTCTGCTCACCAGTGATGCATTTATTTGATCAACATTGCAGTGAAAATTCTGAAATATTATTACAGTTTAAAATATGCATTTTATTTCTGATTGAACTGTTAAATGTAATTTTTTACTATGATAAAATCTGTATTTTCAGCATCATTACTCCAGTCACATGATTCATCAGAAATCATTCTAATATGCTGATTTGCTGCTTAATAAACATTTCATTTACACACAAATACGTTAATTACATGGTTATACAATAATATTTTTTTAAAATAATTTTTAAATAAATTATTCCATTTTTATAAATATTAATATTTAATAATATTTTACAATTGAAAATTTTATATTATATAAAATATTATACAATTAGTATAAAAATATTTGTATAAATTATTACAAAACTCTTTATTACATAAAATTATGTATATATGTGTGTATACACACACATATTATATATAAACATATATATATATATATATATATATTAATTATAATAGTACTATTTATTTATTTATTTATTTATTGCAGCACAAACTTTTTTTAGGTTGAAAATCAAAACCAAACACTGCTATAGACACTAAGTGTTTTCCATTAAAAATAAATACAAAAATGTAAAAGATATAATAATATTATATTATATAATATTATATCATAAATACAGATATAAAACATCTAAATGCATTAAGATAAGATTAATATTAATCAGGGTACAAATCTTGAATTATATGTATTTTTTTTTTACATCATTAATACATTTTTCTTGTTTTAAGCATAAAACTTTTTCTGCACAGTTAGTTTCTTAAATTTTATTTATTTTTTCATCAAGGATGCATTAAATTGATGAAAAGTGACAGTAAAGACATGTATTATGTTATAAAAAAATAATAGAAATATTTCAAAGAAATGCTGTTATTTTTAACTTTCTATTTATCAAAGAATCTTAAAAGTAAAATCACAGTTTTAATGAAAATATGAAGCAGCACAACTGTTTTCAACATTGATAATAATCAGAAATGTTTCTTGAGCAGCAAATCAGCATATTAAAATGATTTCTGAAGGATCATGTGACACTAAAGACTGGAGTAATGATGCTGAAAATTCAGCTTTGATCAAAGAAATAAATTGCATTTTAACATATAGTAACATAGAAAAGAGTTATTTTAAAGCGTAATAATATTGAACTATTTTTACTGTATTTTTTGATCAAATAAATGCAGCCTTGGTGAACAGAAGAGACTTCTTTCAAAAACATAAAAAAATCATTCAGACCCCAAACCTTATAGTATCTATTTTTTTTTTTTTTTAAAAAAAAACAACAATGCTGTTTAGTAATGACAGAAAGAGTAAATCTGTGAATCCCTGCTGACAGTGTGTATGTGTGGAGGTGGAGAGTGTCAGGGGGAGTTTGATGTTTTCTTTTCCTGCTGGAGTTCCTCCCCCTGCGAGCATGTGTGTGTGTGTTTAGTGCGGCTCAGGTAACAGACGCTTCACTTCCTCTACATTCGTGGAGGAGACAGCAGGATGGGAGCGTGAGCCTGTGCTAAGGATGGAGAAGAAAGTGTGTGTGATCCAGACTGACTTCCACCAGTACCGGCCCATCATCATCCACAGTCAACACGTAAGACCTGGCATTTTCTACTTTTTGTGTGCTTCTGTGGGCCTCATGTTCACACACACACACTCACAGACAACCTGTGTTAGTTAGACACACCCTCACAGAACCCCACCAGTGTTTTTGCTCTGATGGGGGTCCGAGCTTTTAGTTGCTGTATGTGTGTGAAGGATCAGTGTTTCTTTGTGAGTTTTGGATTGATGGGAGTTAATGTACAGGTAAATGCAGACACACGCGTGTACCTCAGGAATGCAAACATTAGAACAAAACTACAGTCCCACAATTCAAAGAGTCTTCAGTTGGGCTGCCACAGATTTCAATAATGACAGATAAGAATGATTTTAAACTGATGCTGATTTTCACATTTTATATTTACATTTTTAGATTTAGATTATTTAGAAAAATGTAGTTATAGGGTACAACAGTGCTAAAAGGCGCCTTTGATATCATTTTCCTCTAAACCACTAGATGGCAGAAAAACGTGGTGTAGCACTTTCCAAAACAACCGCTTTTCAAGATACATGTGCAAATTTGACAGATCCTTGACGTAATCACGGGCAGCAGCGCGAAGTCGATTCTGTGCTTACTTGATCTAATATTTAATGTTTTTTTAAAAGTTGTAGATATAAGTAGCAAATTAAGAAAAATAAAATTCTTGAATATACCTTCAGACAAAGGTCTTCTTAATGATTTCCAATTTTGTTTAAGATAATTAAAACAGCAGTTTTTAAATAACGAAAGAATATGTAACAATATAAGAATATGTATCTATATTAAATTACTATGGGATCTGCTTCAATGCTTTCAGAATCTTCACCTTGAAAATGATTTTGTTTCTGTATTTTAAAATATGTTTTATATTAGCATATTTTAATGACAGTAAATTTATTTAACAAAAATTAATTATTTTATTTAGCAAAATAAGCAGAAAATAGTACAAACTTTGCTAAAGCGATTGTTTTGAACAAATATTAACTTAGACTTATTTGTATCAATAATGTGTGCCTTTTACCCCATGCTGGTGAGCCTTTTATCCCGCGTGTGGGGTAAAAGGCTCCACTTGCCACCTCATACGTTTATAAGATTTTTAAACAAAATAAACGACTTGTATGATTTATTTTCACACAAAATCTGTTGCTCCATAAATGATCATTACAAACGCATATATTTTTCTGCAATCATACACTTTGGGCGCAGTTAAAAGCACATTTTTTCTTGGGGTGTGCCTTTAGCCCCATTTGCCCTATTATATATACACACTCACAGTAGTGGGGGCAACACTTTGGAGTAATTAAGATTTATTGATGTTTTTGAAAGAAGTCACTTCTGCTCACCACTGATGCATTTATTTGATCAACATTGCAGTAAAAATTCTAAAATATTATTACAGTTTAAAATATGCATTTTATTTCTAATTGAACTGTACTTGTCATTGTTTACTATTATCAAATCTGAATTTTCAGCATCATTACTCCAGTCACATGATCCTTCAGAAATAATTCTAATATGCTGATTTGTTGCTTAATAAACATTTAATTTACACACAAATAGGTTATGGTTATACATATACATACATATATATATAATTTTAAATAATAAATAAAATAATAAATAATTTTATAATAAACTATTATACAATTATTATAAAATATTTGTATAAATTATTATAAAACTGTTTATTGCATAAAATGTATGTATGCATGTATACACACATATTATATATAAACACATATATATATATGTATACTTTTTATTTTTTATTTTTTCGATCTTTTTTTTGTGCCAATGATTCACTGTCAGAGTTGCGATAGCATCTTTCGTTTTGTTTTGGTTTATATCTAGGTCAACTTTTGTCCTGCCAACATGTAAGTGGAGTCGATTTACCAGCATCTGCAGCACAAATGCATTACGGGCACCTTTGATGTGCATGCAACATATATTATGTCATATGTGTTATGTCCAGTAAATCATACATAAAACATCTGTTTTTAGTGCAACAAAACTGCAACAGACGTTGTTATCTGCAATATATAACATAACAAGTCTATTCTAACAACAAACATATGGATTTTTGAATATCCGTTACTTTTCTGAACTAGAGCGAACACAAATCTTCTCTGCTTTTGCTGCCCTTGAAAGAGATCTAATAAAAATACATACAGAGAGGATGATGGGTAATTCAGAGCTCTTTAGCAAATGTGTAAGCATTATAATAGTTTTAGCTGATATTACAGGATGAGAATTCAATACCACTGTCTACAATTAAGCAAAATATGCCATTATAATGTAAAATGTCTGTAAATATGAAGTCTATTAAAATGCTTTTTTGGTCAGTTTGAACTACAGAAACGCAAATGTCACATGCATTCTCATACTGAATGAATTAATCAATAATGCTTTCGTGAAATGGTGAAATTGCTACAGCTGTTCAAATGCTTGGAGTCATGTGTGTGTGTGTGTGTGTGTGTGTCACCTCTGTAGAGCTGGAATGCAGTGTAGGGGAACAAATTTATTTGGAAAACTGCTGCTCATGATCTGGGCCTTGAACAATTGACTGTGAAAGCAGGAATGTGAAAGTCTTTTTGCCAGAGGGACTGTATTTAACACAGTATTTAATGCAAATGGAGGCTTATTTCAGGTACTACATCTCACAAATAATGCAATTTGGCAATTTGTGCATTTTGGCAGTCCGGTCTGACGTATATTGTCCTCTCAAGTTGAAACATGAAAACTTCACCACACAAACAGTGTCATTCATGAGGCTTTAACAGCTTGTACATTGTAGCTGATTGAAGAGCACTCTCACCAGTCATTTTGCTGACATGCTTGAAAAATAAGGTTTTTAGGTCATAAATTGTAATTGTGGAGGGTTTTTTTTTTTTTGGTTTGGAGTGCATAGAGTCACTAAATGCACTTTGATAATGTTCAAATTGCCCTCGTTAATAAAATATCTACACATCATACACCAGATTTTTTTCAGAGATAAGACTGGGATTGCTTTTCTTAATGACAGACATTTTCCACAGACATTTTGGCTTCAGCAGAAATTCTTCCTTTCAGTATTATTTTTTTTTAAAACAGCTTTTGCGTGTGTTTTGGAAAATTAGTTCACATCTGGTTTTCCATCCAAGAAACTAGAAATCTGTGCTTTGGTGGCAATCCCAGATTTGCTTGTTGAATCTTGTAAAATTGAGTTGAGAGGAATGATTGACATTACTGTAAAAGCTCTCATAAGGGTATGCTGATGATATTCATCAGACTTTGTAGGCAATAAGCTAATGGTGACACTTTGGTTGCCAACTCTCACGCATTTGCCAACTCGCTCTCATTCTTCCCATGTAAATCTCACGCCAAATTGGCAACGCTGCTTGCGATTTTAAACAAAGTTTCAGCTTTCAATGTTGTAAGTTTTAACACTAAATTCAAACGATAAATACTGTTTTGGCGCACTTAATGTGGCGAAAATCGTAAAATGTAGCGCTTCTGTTAACGCCAGAGTCACTGAAAAACAGAGCTGCGACAAGCTTTGATCTCGCCGGCGTCGCGGTCACGCGGTCACGTGATTCACGGAGCTCTCCAAACAAACCAGCGTTGACAATATATTTGAATGTTTAAGTAGGATAGAGACGACAGCTTCACTATACAGGTATTTGCAGCAATTTTGGTAAACATTACAGCACATTATGCATTGATTTTTACATCGATGACATTTACAGTATAATTTTATTTTGGAGAGTGATGGGGAGGCAACCCTTAAATTAAACATGGTTTTACTACAAATAAAATATATTTGCTACTATAGTTAAACCATGGTAACCACAAATTAACCATGGTCTTGCTACACTAACCATAGTTTAACCATGGTATTTGTAGTAAAACTATGGTTAGACAAATGGTAATCAATGCGCCAAAAAACATGGTTACTACACTTTTACTATAATAACACCATGGTTAATTTTCGTAAGGGTTAATATGGTTTTCTTGTATTTAGCCCTCAGGTATTGCTAATGTGACCATACAGTTGAACTATTTTTCAGTTAAATAAATGTATTTTAGAAATCTATATTTTAGTTCAATATTATCTATCTATCTATCTATCTATCTATCTATCTATCTCTCTCTATATATATATATTTAAGGAGATCATTTAGTATTAAATACTATTTGTCCAATAATTATGGTCCATTTAATGACTTATATATATATATATATATATATATATATATATAGGTTAAATAGAGTAAAGGGTTTTAAATGCCAATACAAAGAGGCAAATTAGAGTCATTTTGGGGTCGGAAAAAAAAAAAAAATTATTTGTAATGCCATGGTTTACCCGCTAGGTACCTGTATGGCTCTTTACTAAATATACATGTATCTAGAATATTGCAGGTCATACCTGCTTACTTATTTTTAAGTTTTTCATTTGAATAATTATTTAGAAAGATTAAACACTATATTTTTAAATGTGAAATTTAAAAAGTTAATAACTTACACTTTTTATGATTTATAAGTACACACAATGAATGCAAACAAATACTGAATTTAAACCAAGTTTAAAATAAGCTTCAGCTGCATTTTTATCCCCTTATGTGTATAGTATATACATATAAATAGATTAAATGATACTCGTATAAGTACACACAATGAATGCAAACAAATACTGAATTTAAACCAAGTTTAAAATGGTGGCAAAAAAAGCATTCAGCTGCATTTTTATCCCCTTATGTGTATAGTATATAAATAGATATGGAATTCAGATCATTATGCGAGAACTGCATAATGAAATAATGAAAAATTAAACGTGTGTGATAAAACTACAAAACCTTGCAAAGAATCCAGCTAAAATACCTGGTACACTCAGTAGGTGGCGATAAGGGGCTTTTATGCTTCAGATGAGCGAATCATTCACTCAACCGAATTGTTCAAAAACGTTGATTCATTCAGAAGGAATCATGGCTGGTGATATGATTCTTCTTTTGCTTCGTTTGGATAAAGTTTGGATTTGTATAAAGAAGGCAGAGACAAAGGATCTGTATATCCACCTTATTTTGCAAGTAAGCTATTCTGTTAATGTGATTAGACAATGTGCTGAACTCAAGCAGATTATGGCGTAATGAAAGAATGAAATAGCCTATAAAACTGTGGCGTAAGCAATATGATAAACACTACAAAACCTTGCAAAGAATCCAACCTGGTGCACTCAGTAGGTGCTGATAAGGGACGTTTGTGTATCTTATAAGCGAGTCATAGAATCATTCACTCAACGGAATTGTTCAAAAACACCGATTCATTCAGAAGGAAACATGGCTGGTGACATGATTCTTCTTTTGCTTCGTTTGGATAAAGTTTGGATTTGTATAAAGAAGGGAGAGACAAAGGATCTGTATATCCACCTTATTTTGCAAGTAAGCTATTCTGTTAATGTGATTAGACAATGTGCTGAATACAAATTCTGGCATAATGAAATCATAAAATAGCATATAAAACAGTGGTGAAAGTAATATGATAAAGCACTACAAACCTTGCAAAGAATCCAACTAAAATACCTGGTGCATTCAGTAGGTGGTGATAAGGGACTTTCGTGTATCATATGAGCGAGTCATAGAATCATGAGCGAGTCATAGAATCATTCACTCAACTGAATCGTTCAAAAACACTGATCCATTCAGAAGGAAACACGGCTGTGGGTTGCTCGAAGACATGGGATGATTCTGCTTTTGCTTCGTTTGGAATTAAATTCGTTGGAAGAGCAATAATATCTGTCAGTATTATATCTAAAATGTAAGTTATTTAATATTAACCTATTGTTTATTGAACTACATTTTTGTTCGTGCTGTGACGTAGTTGATTTGCTACTTACAATTGAACTCCTGCTGTTTTGTACTATCTAATGAGCAGATGCCATATACATAACAATGTATTTATTATGTTTATTTTTTAAGAGTGGGCGCAGCCATTTGTAACTTGAATGTGTGAGACTTCCGGTGTCGATCGCTTCCAGTTATTTTTCCTGTACAAAGGGTGTATTTTACCTGTTTACCATCATGGTGCTTGATATTGCAAACTGGTATTTGTTATCATGTTTTTTTTTTATTATCGGAATCATAAACAAATTGGTCGAAGCCCAACTAGTTTTGCAGAGCAATTTAAATTCCAGCTAAATAAATAAATAAAAATAGCTTTTAAGTTGCAAAATGAGATGGATATAGTGATATTGATTGGTTTTAAAGCCCTCATCATTCAACTCACATACAGTTATGATTTGTTTACCATATCTGTGAGAAAATATTAATGCAAAAACATTTAACCTGGGCTTAAAGCAATGTAAATCTCATCTTTTGTCCCAATCATCTGTCTGCTTTATAGAGACGGACACTCAGTTGCACCTGCTTTATGATGTTGCATTTATACATCACCAGTCAGTTGTTTTGTATAACGAGTGTCACTTAATGCCAGCGTGATTCTGAATTTCCAAAAAGACGTCTCCATAGAAGTTTCAGCTGTGTCTCTTTGTAATCATGTATATACTGTGATTCATGATGAATAGCATATGATTACTTTAACAGACAGACTCTCTTCCCTCATATGACTGTTTAATGCAGTCCTATTAATGATTTTTCCTCTTGCCGTTTTATCTGAAACTCAGTACATTGAGGCATAAACCTTGCAGCAGTCTCTCTTTGTGTGTGTGTTTGATCCGGGAGAGTTATTGTAGTGGAAACGTATCAGTGGAAGAAGTCGGGCTTGTTTTGAATTGGGCCAAAGGCCCCAGGAACAGGAGGGGCTCCAGACGGCAGTCAGACTGAAGAAACGCTCTTTCTGCACTGCTCAGGTTCATCCACAGGCAGGGATGAGGGATCGAGAGGAGCTGAAGAAAGCCATCGAGCAGACGGATCGCCTGCTGTCCCGCGTCCGGCAGCTGGAGGGGGAAAATTCAGAGCTGTGCAGGGAGAAACATGACGTTTTTATCCAGATGCGTGCTGTAAGTCTTGCTGCTCGCTGACATTGATGCTGTAGACTTCATCTGCAGGAAATGTCTCTTTGCTGTGGATCTGCTGGGAAGGTTAATTGAATATGGTGTCACATGCAGTGGGGTCCAGATAACTGAGAGCACTTCTGTTTTGCATTTTTATGCTTAAATGCACATGCTTTTCATTTTAAATGAACTTGCAAATATTGCTATAACATAAGCATTATAAATTATATAAGAATTATGATTAGTGGCATTTACTTGGGGTCCAAGTCTAAGACAATTACTGAAAATGCTCCTCTTTTGCATTATTCTGCTTTAATGCACATGCTTTTAATTTAAATAATGTTACTAATTAGTAATACAAATATTACTTTAAAATATATTTTATTATTTTTTAAAATATTTTAAATATGTTTTTTTTAACGTTTTTGAATATTAATCTTTTAAAATATTATTCTAAAATATGTAACAGATTACGTTAAAATGATCCGATTAGTTTCACATACACTAGTGAAAAGTCTTCTGTTTTGCATTTTTGTACATGAATGCACATGCTTTTTAAAGTATAAAAAATACTGATAAAATATATAAAATATTATAAAAATATAATAAAATATTTTAAAGTATTGATATTTAAAAAAAGTATATATATATATATATAGAAATAAAATATTATTTAATTCTATAATATACATTAATATATTTTACAGTCTGATGTATGCATATGCTGTTCATTTAAAATTAAATAAATAATTAATTTATTAAGTAGATATTTTCACATATTTTAAAAATAGTAATATTTTACAAATATTATTATAAAATATACATTAAATGCACTTGTTTTGCATTATTCTACTTTAATGCACATGCCTTTTAATGAAATATTATTACTAATTAGTAGCATAAATATTATTTTAAAATATATTTCATAAATTATATTATAAATTATCTTATTAGTGACCTTGAAATTAATTATTTGAATTAACAAAATAATAAAATAATTTTATTTCTATATTGAATAATTTGTCATAATACTTTTTTACATTTTTTAAAATTCTAAAACTTTATTTTCAAAATTTTCAGTGCACTTTTGGAGTTTTGGACTCTGCTGTTTATGGTTTTATTCCTGCTGTTTCATATTAAGGTAGTTATTTATTACTCTGCTGGTAGACAGTTTACAGTGCATAATGATATGGTTTCATAGACTGAGTTATACAGCAAATGTGCAAGATCCGCCTTCCTTCTGTGATCTGATACTCTCTTGGACTGTTTTTATTTGTTGACTGAGCTTGGGCCAAACAATTCACAGAGAAATCTGATTCTGTTTTATTGTGATGGAGAGACAGGATGGCGTAGTTGTGTGTCTTTACAGCCCACCCATCCTTACACAAGCATAGGAAGTGAGTAGAGCTGCAGCTTTATTGTCGCCCGCTGGGGTGAAATACGGCTCAGTATGAGGCTCTGGGATTGTGGTGATATTGCCAGCGCTTGCAGAAATGCCACGGTGCAGCAGGGCCAAGATAGAGGATTATTTGAGATGATTGCATTAGCAGACGCTCCAGTCCAAGCCTCAGTTTTCTCGTATTCTTCTCTTTGTTTCGGTAAATCATTGTGCTGTGGCCCAGATGAGTGAACAAGTTTTTATGCAGTGACCTTTACAGTTTGTAGCTATGCATTAATATATTAACTTCCAGTAGCATTTTTCAGAATTTCAAAAATTTATTTTTTTATTTCTAAGAGTAAAAAAAGAAAAAAAAAATCAACAAAATTATTAAATTATATATTATTACGATTGTATATATTAGATTTTTTTTTTAATTGTCTGAAATATTATAGTATGAATTATTTATTAGCTTAAAAGACATATTGATACAGCGCCATCTTTTGCCAAACAAGTCTATTGCCATTTATTTTTTGCTCAATATGAAAGACCTGGTGTCTTTTGACTTTTCTGCACCTTTAACTGGCAATAAAAACATGTGATTTATGTGTAACACATCTTTGTGCTGCCAGGTCACAATACACAGCATCAGTGTCTGGCTCAGGTTAGACTGGATGATGAAACAGACACAGATAGCTTTCATTTTTTACTGCTCTTTTGGGCAGGTATCAGAAGGGGTTTGCATTTTGTCCTGTTCTGTGTGCAGGAATATCAATTCAGCACAAACGGGACGCCACAGAAGAAATGCGTATCTTATGTCAGGTGTTTATGAATCATGCGTTTGACCCAGTGGTTATTCTGGCTGATCTTGTATATTTCCAGTGTGCTTGGAAAATGAGTCTTTTTCCCTGATTCCATTCCCTGTCATAGAAAATCTCTCTCCCCTGCTGTAATTATAGCAGATCTAGATTTCACACAGGCATAATTCATCTGTCCTCTGCTGCCAGATCACAGCCACTGATTGCTGGGTAAGAAACAGTAGATTAATTGGGTCTTATCAGAGAGTATGTTATTTAAAACCACACTTCACATTTTTTAACATCACGTTGAGGCCATTGATTTCAGCACTGTTCTTTTTTTTTTTAAACTTTAGTGTAGTTAGTTCTAGCTGCGTTTTTTCCCATATGAGGTGGACAGAAGGTTGTAATCTCTTATTATCACCAAGAACTTCCAAATCAAATACAGTTCAAAAGAGGCATTTGTTTTCTTAAACAGCTTATGACTGTCCCTCTCATTTATTCCGTGTTTCTTGTCATAAATTTTCAGTTTTAGTTCTATGAATCTAGAATTGCAAATTTAGAATAGTGAGTTGTAAAAAGTCTGAATTACAAGATATATAATAAAAATTGCAGAAAAAGATAGAATTGTGAGATGTAAACTCAGAATTGCAAGATGTATAGAAAAAGGCAGAATTGTTAGAAGTAAACTCAGAATTGCAAGAAAAAGTCAAAACTGCGAGATGTTAAGAATAAATCAGAATTGCGAGATGCAAACTCAGAATTGGAAAAAAAAGTTAAAATTGTGAGATGTAAACTTAGAATTGCACGAAAAATGTTAGAATTGCGAGACGTAAACTCAGAATTGTAAGAAAAAACTCAGAATTGCAAGATGTATAGAAAAAGGCAGAATTGTGGGAAGTAAACTCAGAATTGATAGAAAAAAAGTCAAAATTGCGAGATATAAAGAAAAAGGCAGAGCTGCGAAATATAAGCTTAGAATTGCAAGTCAAAACTGCGAGATGTTAAGAATAAGTCAGAATTGTGAGATGCAAACTCAGAATTGGAAAAAAAAACAAAAATTGTGAGATGTAAACTTAGAATTGCAAGGAAAGAGTCAAAACTGCGAAATGTAAAGAAAAAGTCAAAATTGTAAGATGTAAACTCAGAATTCCAAGAAAAAAGTCAAAACAGCGAGATGTAGACTTAGAATTGCGAGATATAAAAAAAAAGGCAGAATTGCAAGATGCAAACTCATAAATGGGAAAAAAAATTACAATTGTAAGATGTAATTACAAAATTGCGAGATATAAAAAAGGGCAGAAATATAAGCTTAGAATTGCAAGAAAAAAGTCAAAACTGCGAGATGTTAAGAATAAGTCAGAATTGCAAGATGAAAATTCAGAATTGAAAAAAAAAATTGTGAGATGTAAACTTAGAATTGCAAGAAAAAATTCAGAATTGTGAGATGTAAAAAAAAGTCAGAATTGTAAAATGTAAACTCAAATTGCAAGGAAAAATTGATTGTGAGATGTAAAAAAAGTCAGAATTGTAAAATGTAAACTCAGAACTGCAAGAAAAAGTTGGAATTGTGAGATGAAAAATTGTAAGATGTAAACTCAGAATTGCAAAGAAAAAGTCCTAGTGCGAGATGTTAAGAATAAGTCAAATTGCAAGATACAAATTCAATTGGGAAAAAAAAGTGAGATGTAAACTTAGAATTGCAAGAAAAAGTCGGAATTGTGAGATGTAAAAAAAAAAAGCCAGACTTGTAAATTGTAAACTCAGAATTGGAAGAAAAAAGTCAGAATTGTGAGATGTAAAAAAAAAAGTCAGAATTGTAAAATGTAAACTCAGAACTGCAAGAAAAAAGTCGGAATTGTGAGATGAAAAAGAATTGTAAGATGTAAGAATTGGAATTAGAGATGTCTTGAGCTGATCTCAAGGATCGGGATATAACCCTAACCCTAACCGTAAAGCCATGTTGGCTAATCAGAAGCCTGAAAAAAAGCACACACTCTGATGTCACAAGCCAAAATCTCTGGTTTCACCAGCTACACAACAACAGTACAACCAGAGTTTCTGAAAATCTTCACCCTGGCAGGAGTTTTCGAAAAGGTTTCGGATTCAGAGAACGGATACTGTGTTTGCGTGTGGACGAACGGCCAAACCGCTTACAAAAAGCTGTGGTTTTGAGAATAGCCGTGTTCATGTGAACAAATGTGCATGTATGATTTGCGAAAAACAGTGAGGTCTATTCAAGCGCCTCACACACAGTGTTCAGTGTATTTGATGCACACTTTTGTAACGATCACTCATTAATTTATTGTTTACATTTATCTGTTGTCAGACTATCTCACTTTAATGTACTTGAACTGTGCATCAAACGCTAGGAATATACAAGTATCGGATCAACACTCGATAACGACATATACTCAGTATTCAATGACTTGGATCAGATTGGAGGCACAAAAAAATGTTGTTTTGATTGGGACATCCCAACTTAGAGGAAACAAATGTCAGAATTGCAGGATGTAAATTCTAAATTGCAAAAAAAAAAGATCAGAAGTGCAAGATGCAAACTTAGAATTCAGAGAAAAAAAGTCAGAGCTGAGATAAAAAGCTGCAATTAACTTTTTTATTCTGTGGTGGAAACAAGCTTTTTCCAACTTAAGAAAATGTTCTCAGCAAAAAGTGAAATAAAAGTGCTGACTGCACATTGTTTACCATCTAATAATGACTGATAATGTGAAATGAAAGTGGAACACTGGGATGCCCTACTTACGCATGTGGAAAAGCTTTACGGTCTGGACGCTAGTGCGGGTCCTGAGGCGCAGGGCTGGATTTGTGAATGAGGCCTGTCTCGGGAGGAGGAAATACACTGCTATGACAGCGCTTTATACGGCAGTAAAATGCCCATTATCAGTCATTAACTCATCACTTTTGGTCCAAGAATCGAATGAAGTAATTGAAAGCAGATTTAGATACGGTAAAATCCTAATAGGCCTGCTAGTGCACGACATAAACATCTATTTACTGATGTTTTATATTGTGCAGTTAAATGCAGAAATGTTCAAACACTCATTATGGTTTAGAGCTAAACTTCTATAGATCAATGCATTTCATATATCAAATGTTTTCCAGTCTCACGACCTCATAAAACAGCAGTTTGATATCACAGATGCGCTGTAATCACAACTGCTCCAGTGTTTCCTATGAGATATAAACTGAGGAATTATTGTTTAGAGTAATTCTTTGTTTTAACAGACCACATTTTATCCACACGTTCTAAATATTTACAGCATTTTAGAATTTTTTCCACACTTAATAATTCTGTTTTGTACTGCCACCAAATCGTAAAACCGTAAACACAACAAATATTACCATGAGGTCAGAAGTCTTCTCCACACGACTAATGTTTGTTTTCACTAGTTTTCTGCATTAGTAAGTATGGAACGACTATATCATACAGATAGGTAGCATGTGGTTTAACAGATCTGTGTTTTCTGAAGCTCATAAGGTCGAGTCAGAGCTTGTTTCTCTAATGCAATCCTAACCATGTGCTCTTGGATTCAGAGAAACGTCGGTCCTCTCAGTGAACATCTGAGTGCTGCTCGCTTTGGACTGGACGCTGTGCTTTGAAAGGTTATAGGGTGTTGAATGAGGGCTGTTATGAAGAACTATATCTAGAGAAGTGACGACTATCTGTTATCTGCAGACATACATGAGTAAAAAGGGTTTATGCTGTTGTGCTTCTCTTGCTCCTGAAAAGAGTGTGTCTTTGAAATGCAGAGGACAAAAGGTTGGGTTTCATGCCATGGATTTAGATGACATTTGATAAATAAAATTAGATTAGAGATAACTAATAATCAGCTACCGTTGAGCAGACTACATATACAGAGTCAATAATTGTTCAAAAGTTTGAGGTTGGTAGGATTTTGTGAAGTTTCTGAAAGAAGTCTCTTCTGCTCATCAAGGCTGTGTTTATTTGATCAAAAATGCAGTAAAATTATGAAATATTATTACAATTTAAAATAGCTGTGTTCCATGTGAATATGTGTTAAAATATAATTTATTCCTGTGATCAAAGCTGAATTTTCAGCATCATTACTCCTGTCTACAGTGCCACATGAGTCTTCAGAAAGCATTCTAATATGCTGATTTGCTCCTCAAGAAGCATTTATGATTATTAGGAATGTTGAAAACAGTTTGCTGCTTTAGATTTTTGTGGAAACCATAATACATTTTATTTTTCTGGATTTTTTGATGAATAGAAAGTAAAAAAAAACAGCATTTATTGGAAATAAAAATCTTTTTGTGACATTACAATTGTCTTTACTGTCACTTTTCATTAATTTAATGCATTCTAGCTGAATAAAAGTATCAATTCGTAATATAATTTAAATAGTTGTATTAATTATTCAATAATTTATAGTTTTCTAATAATAAATAAACTTATTATTAATAATACTAAAATAATTAAATAATTAATAAAACAATATAATAATAAATAAAATAAATAAAACTAATAATAAAACTAATAATTAAATAAATACAGCTATTAATAAAACTATTATTTATTTTTAAATAAATAAATAATGTTGAATAAATGTATTAATTTAATTTGGGTGTTTATACCACCCGCTGGAGCTGCTTCTCAGCTTTTGTCATACTGTAAACATGCATAAGAAAATCTATTAATATTCATTCATGTCAAAGTGGGAAGCTTGAAATGTTACTATATTGTTTGCTTATAATTTATGGTCATATTTGAAGCAGATTGTGAAGGCGTTAGTGTGTGTTATGCACAAAGGTCGGGTCACTGTCTGTGTCTGTGCATCATAAGTGTGGGATGATTACCATTCAGCTTCATAAAGAGGCCACCATAATGGTCACCATTATTTAGTCTGCAACTCTGAGCAGTTGAATCTCATCCAGTGGGTGTGAGGCCACAAATCACTGCTATGGTATGCGGTTGAGTATGCAGTTCACCAAAAACAAGGTACATACAGCATGTCAATGCCGTGTGTTGATTCAGTCACACCTGTTGAGATGTAATCAGCCTCTGCCAGTGATGGGTCTCGGTTCACCTGTTGTAGATGTAAATGTTTGATGTCTGAGCATAGAGTGTTTTGTCTGTAAAAAATGAATGGCAAACAGATTTTACATAGATTACAATAATAGCTTTGTTCTGACACTCACAGACATTTTCCAGACTGTAGGCATGGATTGGTTTTTTAAATAAATGCACGAAACGGCCCGCAAGTAATCGGCTGCTTTGCGCCTCGTCCAGTACAGAGATTTCGCTTTAATCTTTTGAATAATACGAGCGCTGTTGTGACGGTTAGAGAAGGACGGCACAAAGACACTCGCACAGTCTGTTACTCTACACCTCGACATCAGGGAATCATCTGTGCACCTGTTCCTGTCCGATCGCGGCAAGACTTCTGAAAGACGCCGGCGGCGCATGAATTACTCCCTCGATTGCATAGAAACACAGGAGGCGTCCAGCTGTTAGAGGAGGGCGAGGTGCTCGTGTTCTGTTGCTCAGAGATGGATGGTGTTTGTCAGGTCGTGTCTGTCAGGCATTCGCTCTCAGATGAGCGACAGGTAGAAGCTGAGCACGAGGACTTGGATTGGGATAGTTTTACCACGTCCATCCCACTTCATCAGGTACAGCATGAGTTTGTTATTATAATAATGCATGTGCATAATGATGCCAATCATGCTTTTATTCCTAGAAAACACCTAGAGGAACTGTGCATGCTTACTTTCAATTCACTGTTGAGTTGCCTTGGGTGAATGCATCTGCCAAATGGATATACTGTATTTCAACCCAGTATTGTAAACGGCATCCTTGCATTGAACATTAAATAGAACATTTTCATTGTTATAGAATGTGTGCATAATTTAAGCATTGAAAAATAACTTTTTAAATGTTTTGGAGAAAACGTTTGCCTGTACAGAAGTTGCTGCCATGATGCTAGGATGTTGTGGATGGTTCCAAGGATGCGAACATTGCTAAAAAGTGTGATATTTACTAACTGGGTCCTTCTTTGAATTGGCTTGACAATTTGATAAGCTAGATCATTTTTGTTATTAAAAAGAGAGTGAATAATTTCAGAATTGCAGTATAAGATAGATTTTTGAATGTTCAGAATAAAATGTGTGCATGTTTGCAAAAGTTTCTAGTGGGAGATTCAGGTCAACCAAATTTTTGAGACTTTCCCAGCTAAATTGTTTTGTTGGTATTTATAGACAAACATGTATAGTGATGAAAGCCAAAATATTAAATATCATTGATGTACATTTACTGAGTAATCCTTTATTTTGTAGAAGGAGGGTCAAAATGACAATTTTCACTTGAGATTCAGAACCAAATTATAGGGGAGTAAAAATGACTTCAGAAAGATGGCAACTTCATCATAATGTTTTTACACAGAGATTGGTAGGTTTAATAGTAAAATCAGTTGACTTTAGCAATCTGTTTTATATTATGTGCTAACAATGACCATTCAAAAATGGGGAAAAAGTACTTTTCGAGTTTCTTCTACAAAGTTTGAATGCCTGTAACTCAAGAGTATTAAAGATATCATAATGCCCTTTTAGATACTTAGTCTTAAAGGAGAAGTCCACTTCCAGAACAACAATTTACAAATAATTTACTCACTCCTAGGGATGCAACGATACCATTTTTTCAAAACCGATCCGATCCGATCCCAAAAATTCTGAGTATCGGCCGATACCGATACCAGGCGATATCAGTGGGGGTATTTCCATTTATTAAGCATTTAATCACATCCTTTATTTAATCACAAATCCCATATTTTTATCTTACATTTAATTGGTCAATAACCAATAAAAGGGAAAGGAAAGTTAACAAAATAATTATCTGTTTTTCAGAATAAATAATGCTCAATAGCTTTTCATATATTGGTCAGACATAACGAATAGAAATTACAAATTTTATATAAAGGCCAAATTTGATCATATAATACAATTTTAAGAGGTCGTTATCCGTCATCCAATCACTTAAAAAAAATCTTAAGTATGAATTTTTTTTTTTTTCAGAACGAATCAAAACGAAAAACAATTCGTTCTAGTCACAAATGCGTAACGCATTGAATGGCTTAACATTATTTTAAAACGAATGAAAATCTGCACAATATGGAAAGCATTTCCAACCCTTATTTTAGCATGATAAGAGTTAATGACTAAAACTTTAAAATGACTTAAACTAAACTTATATAAACGTAAAAATATATTTTTAAATAATAATAATAATAATAGCCTGGAAGTTGGAACAAAAAAAAATAAAATAAGTCTTCTGTAACATCGTTACATCTCAGCACACTAAATAGGCCTAGGCATACACTAGGCCAACGCGCCAATAAAAATGAGTCTTTCTTAACAAATTAAATTAAGATAAATTCTAAATTAAGATGGGTATTTGGCTATAACGAAATTAAGATAAAGGCTCCGCGGGATTTGCTTCGCTACTTCTCTCCACAATCCGGCCTCAACGCCACAGTGAATAGCAGCTGAAATTTAATAAAAGAATAATGCCAATAGCCTATATACGGTGTCTACATTATGCATTTAAGACTCAATTAATATTTAGTTATAATTTGAAAAACCTTTACTCACCAAGATTAGGCTACATGTTTTTGTGTTGGAAATTTATTGAATCCACGGTAGATAGCTTCAGCGCGGTCCTGCGCTCACTGATGGTGCGTCCAGCAGCACTGAACACCCTTTCACTGCTGCTGCTACTGGCCAGGATGCACAGTGCTGATCTGGCTAATTTTGCAAGTTTTGTAAATTTTGCCAAAACGTAATCGCCAGAGGCAAGCCTCCGTTTCACCTCCTCAACATCCATTTTCGCATCTTTCTCGCGCTAAACGAAACGCATCACATGACCGCTCATTTACCGCGCAAGCCGGAGCCCAAGTCCGTGTCTGGCCCGAGCCCGTGTAAAATGATATAAATTAAGCCCGAACTCGACCGATCCCGTCGGGTTCTGTCGGGTTCGGGCAAAGATCTTAAGCTCTACTGTGTCTGTGTCTTTCTCCTGAGACAGCAAACGTTTCAGAACTGAAACTGTTGGAATGACATCCTCGTTAACAACTAGTATAATTTGGGAGTCCCTAGTTTGGGCTGTGTCGCCCACTCACTACTTTGGCTTGGCAAAAATTACAATTTGCAGTGCTACTAGCTGCTGTATCAAGAGTAAAATATTTCCAAATCAGGGACATGTTTACCGTGCTGAGGTAGACTTTGCATGTAAAAAGTTCCCTCTGAACTTGCCTGTCACACTGGCATGTGGTTGCGTAAGCAGCGCAACGTATTTTAAATTTTATTTTTAAGGCAATGTTTTAAAATAAATAATTGTGTTCTTATATGAATTATTATAGTTTTTACAGTTGACTATTATTTTTTGCTATTCATTTAATCAAACTCTGGTAACCGTATCCAATTTGGATCGGTCACGCATCACCAATATCCGATCCATTCAAAAAGCTTGGATCGGCGTCGATACCGATCCAGAGTATCGGATCGATGCAACCCTACTCACTCCCTTATCATCCAAGATGTACATGTCGTTCTGTCTTCAGTGGTAAAGAAATTATGGGTTTTAAGGGAAAACATTTCAGGATTTTCTCCATATAATGGACTTCATTGGTGCCCCGATTTTGAACTTTCAAAATGTAGTTTAAATGCAGCTTCAAAGGGCTCTAAACGATCCCAGCCAGAGAAGAAGGGTCTTATCTAGAGAAACGTCAATTTTTTTCGGAAAATAAAAATTTGTATACTTTTTAAGCACAAAAGCTTGTGTAGCACTAGTTCTGGGATGCACGTTCATGACGCTATGTACTATTGAATCACGTCGAAAGGTCACACGGAATGTAGGCAGAACTACAGACCCAGTGTTTACAAAGCAGACTGGACTAAGAAGTGCAAGTAAGTCAAACACTGTTTACAAACAAAAAAGTACAGCGATGTCAGACAATTCTGAAGTTGTAGGAGAAAATGAGATGGCGTTTTTCACCATACTCTAACTTTTTGAGCCGGAGTACACAGACGATGAACTTAGACGTGATTCGTAGCGTCGTGAACGTGCATCCCAGAGCTTAAAAAGTATGCAAATTTTTATTTTTAGAAAAAAAAATGACAGATCGTTTCGCTAGATAAGACCCTTCTTCCTCGGCTGGGATTGTTTAGAGCCCTTTGAAGCTTTAACAAACTTTCCTTTTGGCATCTCTTATTTTTTAAGGCCCTGTATGGTTCGGTTCCAGAGATATTGCAATTTCAATATGTAACCCTGGACCACAAAACCAGTCATAAGTAGCACAAGTATATTTGTAGCAACAGTCAAAAATGTATGGGTCAAAATTATAGATTTTTCTTTCATGCCAAAAATCATTAGGATATTAAGGTAAAGATCATGTTCCCTACTGTAAATATATCAATAATTAATTTTTGATTAGGAATATGCATTGCTAAGAACTTAATTTGGACAACTTGTTTAAAGGCAATTTTCTCAATATTTAGATTTTTTTTTTTTTGCACCCTCAGATTCCAGATTTTCATCTGCCAAATAATAAATGTCCTATCCTAACAAACCATACATCAATGGAAAGCTTATTTATTTAGCCTTTAGATTATGGATAAAACTCAATTTTATGAGATTTATGACTGGTTTTGTGGTCCAGGGTCACATATGGCTCCAGGAGTAAAATGTTCAATTGTAGACATTTTCAGTGGTCAAAAACCACATGTAGGTCACTTTGTATAAAGAAGATACTTCTTTTCTTTTAAAGAAAGAATTCCTGAAGAACAAATAATGTTGAGACTAGAAATGTATCTCGTTTCCTACTGTCAAAACAACTTGATTGAAACTGTCTGAGTGTCATAAACAATCTTTTCCCAAAGTTTGCATGCCTGTAACTTAAGGAGTATTACAGATATCTCAGTTTGATATTTAGATTTTAGTTCTTAATAAACTTTTCTTTTAGAATCTTCTTTTTCAAGACCCTACATTGTTCAGTCCCAGAGACATGGGGAACAAAATGCCATGAGAAATAAAAAGTAGCACACTTTTATACATGACAAAGCATCCAAATATATAAACAAATTGATGAATAATGAAGATGTAACACACTTAATGGGTTGGTTCACCCATAAAATTAACATTTGCTGTTAATTTATTCACCATCAGGCCTTCCAAGATGTGCTGTAGTTTACTTTTTTTCTTGTAAAGATGATTTTTAGCTGAAACTATGGTCCTTGGTGATTCATAAAATGCAGTTCAATGGATACCGGCACTTTGAGAGTCAAAATATACATACCAGTAACCACAAAATGAATACCTGTGGCTTCTGATGATACATTGAGGTCTTTAATGTAACTAGCTGGTCTTCTGGAACAAGCTGATCAAATGAGAGTATGGTTAGAAAATAATTAAAGGGCCATACAGTGAGAAAAACACTGGTATAGGATTTACTTTTAAACATTTTCACTCAAAAATTGCTAGTAAATTTCACAAATAGTTACATAGAAATGGCAAGTTTTGAAGTAGAAAGACTGAAATGGTATTTTCTAATAATCTTTGTTTTATTTATAACTGCACAAGCAAGTGGAAGTGCTTTTTGAGTCTGTTACACAAACACTTCCCTCATCTCCGATTGGTCAGACAAACAGAAGGCCCCGCCCCAAACTCACACCATTGGTTGAGTCAGTGTTGCTCTGTCTCTTCCAGTTGAGCTGCTCAAACAAAAACATTGCAGTTGGTCCTGTAACCTTTAAAGGTGATGTAACACTGCCATTAATGTCTAAACTGATAAGCGAGTGTTAAAAACAGATGCTTTAGTAATAAGTCAAACAGGAATGAGTGGGGCATCTGTCAGCATTCAGAGCAGAACATGCACATTTATGGAAAAATATGCTTATGGGGAAAACACATCCACTGCCAACTTTGCAAGGACCCTCATATTTGTGTTTTTAACTTGATGGCATGTATCAAAGTGCAAGTTGTAAAACCAGAGCTTTTAATGTCCTGTCGGGACTAGTTTGTTAAATGCTTCCCGCTTCATCGAGGGAAGATCACTTTGTCCTTCTCACGTTTTGGAAGCTTCTGATCACAGGACGTTTGTGAAGAGCTCAGCTGCTTTGAGTGTCTTTGGTTGCTTTGTTCCTGTCGTCACCCTCTAAAGTTCGTCCCCCAAGGCTGACATGCAGCAGGAGACTCATCCGTGTCCTCTTTCTCTCTCTTCCTCCCCGGAGCAGGAGCAGGAGAGCCTCCATCAGGCCGAGCAGCGCTGCGTGCAGCTGGAGGCGCAGGTGGTGGGACTGGAGGAGCGTTTGGAGCAGGAGGAGGGCGCCGCCGCTCAGCTGGCCTCCCAGCGTCACCGGCTAGAGGCCGAGTGCTGCGGTCTGCGCCGAGACCTGGAGGAGCTGGAGAACACGCTGACTTCAGTGGAGAAGGACAAACAGGTAGGAATGAGGTTCACACGCTGGCTGACACGCGTTTGACCCGTTACAGTAGAGGGAGTGCAGCCATATCTGTTCTTATGAGGTTTTTCCACATTCTAAGTCATGCATCATTAGTAGTCTGGAGAATATCATTTGAAAGTGTATTGGAATATTTCATGCTTCGTGATTTGGAGCAGAAGTCCTACAGTTCGTATTGGGACCAATCTAGATTTTCACTTTAAATTTCAGATAATAAGTAGATATCATGTATTTTCTTGTGTTTACACTGGTAAATACTACATGTATTTATAAACATTCTGGTAGAACTAAAATTATGGAAAATTTAAAGAAGTTATTTTTGGTGGCGCAGTAAAAAAAAAAGGACTTTGTTTCACATAAATGAAACTTTATTTCTCATAATTCCAACCTAATTTCTTGCAATTTCAGCTTTTTTTTCTCATATCGTGACTATTTCTCTCTTTATTTTTGAATAATCGTGACTTTATATTCCCTAAATATGAATTTATTGTTCATAATTGCAACTTTATTTCCCATATATCCTTTAATTTTTCATATTGGGACTTTATTTTTTTGTAAAAAAATATTTCTCATTATTGCAACTTTATTTCCCATAGTTGTTACTTTATTTCTCATGTTGGCACTTTATTTTTTATAACTGCAAATATTTGTCATGATTGCAACTTTTTCTTGTAATTGCAACTTTGTTAATCTGAATTGCAACTTTATTTCTAGTATTTGCATCTTTATTTCTTGTAATTGTGACTGTTTCTAATAATTGTGACTTTATTTCTCATAATTGCAATTTTACTTCTCATAGTTGTGACTTGTAACTTTATTTCCTGTTATTGTGACTTTAGTTTTTATAAATGCAACTCTTTTGCCATTTTAAATTTACTTTTCATAATTGCAATTTTATTACTAGTAATTGCAACTTTATTTCTCATGTTGGAACTTTATTTTTTATAACTGACACTATTTCTCATAATTGCAACATTGTCTTATAATTGTGATTTATTTACTTTTAATTGAACATTATCGGAATTGCGAATATTTATTATAATTGCAACTTTATTCCTTGCAATTTAAAATTAATTTCTCATAATTGTGACTTTATTTCTAGTACTTGTAACTTTATTTGTCGTAATTGTGACTTTAGTTCTCATAAATGTAACTGTATTTCTCATAATTGCGAATGTATTTCCTGTAAGTGTGACTTATTTCTCACATTGGGGTTTTCTTTTTTTGGAACTATAGCTTTACTTCTCATAATTTCGACTTTTCTTTCACTTTATCTAAGAGTATACACATGAAATTTGACATGACAGTGAAATTTGGTAAGGGTTGTTCTGGCAGTTGTTGTCAGGATCCCAAGAATTCAGGTGACATACTATCCATGCTAGATGTGTAAGACCTGCCGCTAACGTTAACATACACAAGACCAGACCTGTACCGCTTGTTTGCTCTTTTACACTTCAAGGGGAAATGGTTTAGAGTCCATTTGTTGCCATAGTAGAACTATGGGAGACTTCACTTGTGACCTTAACTCCAGTCTTATGAGCATTAAATTCAGCTTTCATCTCAAAATTTAAAACAAAACTAAAAATATTCAAAAATATAATCAGTTCCTATAATCAGTGTTGTGGCATGATAGAAATAATTGTTACCTTAACTGCATCGCATAAAGCACTGCTGACTTCTTATTCAAGCTAGGTGTGCTGCCTTTCAATTACAGCACGCAGTATGTAATTTTTCCAATTATAATTTTGTCTCATCTCTTACCAATTTACAGTAAGTGCAGATGTGTGGGGTTATTTGTCTGCTCATAGTTCTAGTTTATGTCTGTTTGAGTTTAGAGGAACAATGACAGCTGGTATCAGGATGAAAGTATTTGAGGAGCTTCTCTACTCTTCTGGTCTACATCTGCTCCTCAAAGCTCAGACAGGCCCAAACCCACACACACACACACACACACACACACACACACACACGTGTGTTCCATTAGAGCCTCATGTCATTATTGAAACAAATCACATCTGTCACATACAAAGTCAGTATGAGCCCTTTCTTTTTGTAATAAAATTGCAACTTCACTTTTCATATCGACTTTATTTCTTGTAATTGTAGCTTTATTTTTAATGATTGCAATTTTGTTTGGAATTGTGACTATTTCTCATAATTGTGACTTTTTTCTCACAATTACACATTTATTTCTTGTAATTGTGACTATTTCTGATAATTGCAACTTTATTTCCAATAACTGTGACTTTATTTCCCTTAAATGCAACTTTTTTCTCACAATTAAGTTTTTATTTCTTGTAATTGCTATTTTTTTCTCATAATGGAGCTTTATTTCTTGTAATCAACGATTTCCCGTAATTGCAACTTTATTTCTTGCAATTGTGACTTTATTTCCATTAATTGTCACTTTTTTTCTCACAATTATGTTATTATTTCTTGTAATTGTAGTCTTTTTTATATTGGGGCTTTATTTCTTGTAATTGTGACTGTATTGTGAGTATTTCTCATAATTGCAACTTTTTCTCACAGTTATAATTTTATTTCCCTTGATTGTGACTTTTTTTCTCGAATTTACACCTTTATTTCTTGTAATTTTTTTTCTCATAATTTCAACTTTATTTCTTGTAATTGTGACTTTCCTTTAACTGCGACTTTTTTCTCTCAATTCTGTTTTTATTTCTTATAATTTACTCTTATTGAGGGTTTATTTCTTGTAATTGACTATTTCCTGTAATTGCAACTTTATTTCTCATAATTGTGGCTTTATTTCCCTTAATTTTTTTTTCTTCTCACAATTATGTTATTTCTTGTAATTGTGTTTTTTTCATATTGGGGTTTTATTTCTTGTAATAGCGACTTTCTTGTAATTGCATCTTTTTTTCTCACAATTACACGTTTATTTCTTATAACTGCGACTATAACTTCTCATATTGGGGCTAATCCTTGTGATTGCTTCTTTTTCTTGTAATTGCGACATTTTCTTGTAATTATGACTTTATTTCACATATTGGGACTTTATTTCTTGTAATTGTGACCTTTTCTTGTGATTGCATCTTTTTCTCGTAATTGTGACTTTATTTCTCACATTGGGACTTTATTTCTTTTAACTGCTATTTTTTCCTCATATTGGGGCTTTATTTCTTGTAATTGACTATTTACTGTATTTGCAACTTTATTTCTTGTAATTGAGACTTTTCTCATATTGGGACTTTATTTCTTGTAAGTGCGACTATTTCTTGTAATTGTGACTGTTCTATGTGATTGCAACTTTTTCTTCAGATTGTGACTTTTTCTCAAAATGCAACTTTTTTATTTTTATTTTTTTCTTGCACACACAACTTTATTTCTTGCAATTAAGACTTGGCTGTAATTAAAGCGATTTTTCATAATTGCAAATGTTTATCCTACAAATATTGCTAATTCAGATGCATCTGAACTTTGTCTAGTCCTCAGACTCTGCGGTGAGGAAGCTCTCTGAGGATCTCGCCCAGAAGAACGAGCTGGTTCAGAAGCTGCAGAAAGAAAAGGAGCACCTGGTGGAGTTAAGCCAGGTGAGTGCTGCTGAAATGACATGGGATCACATTCTCTGCGTGCATTTGTTCATGTTCCAGAATCCATCACTTAGACCATTAGTCTTAGACAGATGTTGCACAGTTTTGACTGGTGGTTTCCAGGGATGCTGCAGTGTAAAGGTCAGTCATGAGGCGAGGTAACTAATGCAATCAGCACAGGCTGCTCTTTTAAATGGGACAGACCCATCTGGAAGACAAGTTGGAGGTCGTTAACAGGTTAGGGAGCGTTCATCCCTCTGGCACAACAGGCTGTTTCCAACCTTAATCTGGAAAGTAACTTAGAGGGTTTAGGTCACTGCTGTGATTGCTTCTTAAATAATGATAAATATTTTCTGCGAAATGGTTTATAATGAGTTGCAGCAGTGAACTGCTCTGAAATCTTAATTACCAATCAAAACACGGTTTATGATTTTAATACTGCACTTTTTAGTAATTAATACAGTTTTTGCATGCCATAAAATTTATGAATTATTCATGTGGTTTTGACTCGATTGAAAAGATGGTAATGTGCAATAAATATTTTAAGTACTTTTGTTGTAAACAATCCGTCATAAGTGTCATGATGCTATTTTTTGTTGTGATGTCTGGATTTATTAATTATTTCAGAAATTAATGTAATTCATGCATACACTTTTTTTGTGATAACTATTTTGAACAACCAATTTATAAATTAAAGTTCATTTGGATATTTTTTTTGTGGGCATGACAGAAATATCAGGGTAATACAACTGTCCTGATAACATAATGAATAAGTACTACTGAGTACTATTGAGTAATAATAAAAAGCATTAAAACAGTTTCATAAATGTAACCAACCTGTGGGAAAAAAATGATACAACGAAAAATGACATTCTAGAAATATCAGATAATTTGACCTTTTATGCCAAGGCAAGATTAGTTTGTTTGTGGCAAGTTGTAAATTGTCATTTGGACCCCCTAAAAAAGCAACCCCTAAAAAAGCATAATGATATTTAAGAATTATTCTATGTTACTTTCAAAAAAAAAACCCTTGAAAAAATACATTTAAAAATGTTTTGAATGATTGTGTACAGTTACATTTTAAATTTTTTATTTTTACATTTAGACTTTTCCTAAAACCAACATAATTTCAAAGAGTAGATTTCCAACTTGGCACATGTGTTTTAAAATATTTTATTGTTTCTGTAGACATTCTAATTTGTCATTGACCCTGCTAATGAACTACAGCTGTGAATTGCTGTCAGTTCTTCATTATTGATTGAAGTGTTGTTCCAGTATTGTGTCTGTCACTTCTCCAGAAACTGATACGGTTTTCACTCATTTTTGCAAAACTGCATGTCCTCAAATTGATGAATTATTCATGCATTTTGACCTGGAGAAAAGAACAGCAATTTAAGCTAATTTGGAACTAACTGCTTTCTAAATAATCTGTCTTGTAGATGCAGAGCACCTTAGATCACAGTCTAGTTCACCTTAGAAAGTCAAGAAGTGTCTTATTTTCCTCTCACCATCTCTTTTGTGCTCCATGAAACTCTACGATCGGTGTGCAGTAACGTAAGCCAGATGTCCAACAGTAGCAGCTCATCTCTGTGATTTACGACCTTCATCAGAGCAGAGGAACTATGGCCAGATTTGTGAGCTCTTCATTCAAGGAGTCGAAACCAAGAGTGAAGTGTTGGCGTGATGGCGTGGTGTGCTTTATATTTTAGTTGACTTCTCTTTAGACAAGAATGAATGTGCCTTTTAGGATGTGATTTGATTAAGCCATCATGCTTCCTCTGTGATCGTCCGAACGAAAGCATCCCGGTCAGATGCGGGCCGTTCTTGGCTGGAAATTTATGCCACATCTGCTCGACAGACCCACACGTCTGTTTTATTTTTGCAGCAGGCCATCGAGGACTTGCAGTGCGAGGAGGAGAAGGTGAACCTCCTGACCAAAGAGAAAGCCAAGCTGAAGCTGCAGGCGGAGGATGTGAGTAGATCAGCAGATCGCTGCGGTCCGGGCCGCCGATAGTTCATGAAGTCACACCAGTCTGCTTGATGTTCTAGCTGGAGTATCTGCTGGAGCAGGAGAAGAAACAGAGGACGGATTTGGAGAAGAGCAGGCGAAGGCTGGAGGGAGACGGTAGGAACGCTATGGACAACCTGACTGAGATGGGCAAGATGAGAGCCAGTCTGGAGGAGATGATCAGGAGGTGAGGAGACGTTTAGTTCACAAATGCAAATGATGAAAAGAAGTTACATAACTTACTTCTGAAATAGTTGTTCTGTTTGCTCACATGTCCTTTTTTTTCTTTGTTTAGTCTAGAATTAAGCTAATAAACTAGAAACAGGAACGGAAAGGGGTGTGTGATTCAAAGAAAATCTAATAATTAATGAAATCATAAAAATGTTTTAACCCACATCAGAGATCCGTGAACATTTTACATTCATTATATAACGTGAATTTGTTGTTGAATAATTGAAATAATATCTTAAAATCTTGGGGGGGGGACTTAAAGTAGATATTTTAGCTCAAAATGGTGTTGCTTTTAAAAATGTTAGTGCGTCCCTGATGGAGGGTAAACATCCATATAATGTTATAATAACTAATATAAAAATGAATGCTCTCCTGAAGCCGTTGAGGTCTCCAAGCAAAGATTTAAAAATAGAGAAGGTCTCGAAGCAAAACAGATGTTTGGACGGCTCTTGTCTATAACATGATATGTGCTTGGAGTGCCGCTATCTCTGCTTTGATGAGTTAAGGGCCTCCAGGCTCCTAGTGCCGTTCAGGCTTGTTAGTATGCAGAATGCCGTATATTCTCTAGAAAGCAAAACCAGCTGTTTCATCGAGGCCCCCATAAGAAGGAAAAACGTAGGAAATTCCTATTTATTTTAATATATGAGTAATGGTGAAAGGGTTAAAAGCAGAGATAGTATGAGGAGGAGAAAAAAGATCAGAACTGCTCCTTATGTATGAATGGCAGCTCCGTCTTTCAATTAAAATAACCAGTCAGAATTCTGACAAGGGGATCGCCTGTTATTGTTTATTTGATGACATATGATAAGGAAATGAAATTTTTAATTTAAGGTGATACTAGAAGCCTGTTTCCACCTAAAATTATTAGTGACTTTATTTATTGCAGTTGCCACTGGAACAAATGTAAACGCAAAGTTTCTCAGTAGAACACAAAAGTTTTGCAAGAAAATGTAAAGTTTCTCAGGGGGACGCAATACTTTTACTAGAGAATGCTTACGTTTTGTGTGTGAATGAAAAAGTTTTGTTTCTTGGTAACGCAAACGCAAAAGTTTCTTGGTAAAAGGCAAACTTTTTGTCAGTGAATGCACCATTTCTTGGGGGAACGCAAACGTTTTTTGAGTGAATGCAAAGTTTCCTAGTGAAACAGTACCTTAACTAGAGAATGTTAATTTTTTTGTGTGTGCACAAAGTTTCTTGGTGGAACACAAAAGTCTTGTGCATGAGTGCAAAGTTTCTCAGAAGAATTCAAAAGTTTCTTGAGTAAACGCAAAAGTTTCTTGGTAAAAGGCAAACTTTTTGTTGGCGAATTAGGAATTCAAAAGTTTAGTGGGAAAACACGTTTTGTGTGTGAACGCAAGTTTCTTGAAAGAATTCAAAAATTTCTTGAGCAAATACAAGGGTTCTTGTAGAAAAGATTTTGTAAGTGAACAAAATTTCTCTGGAAGGCAAAACTTTTGAGTGAAAGCAAGTTTTCTTGGAGGAACGCAAAAGTCTTGTGTGCGAACACAAAGTTTCTCAGAAGAATTCCAAAACTGCTTGAGCAAATGTAAATTTTCTCAGAAGAGAAAAAAAAAGTTTCTCAGAAGAATTCAAAAGTTTCTTGAGGCACACTTTTTGTGACTTTCTCATAAAACTTTTCCAGTCCTCCAGGAAACTTTGCGTTCACTCAAAAATGTTTGCATTCTCCCTGAGAAACTTTGTCTTCACTCACAAAATGTAAACTTTCTGTTCATTCAGTAAACGGTTGCGTTCCTCCAAGAAAATTTGCGCTCGCTCAGAACTTTTACATTTCCCCCAAAAAATCTTTACTCACAAAATGTTTTTTTACAAAAAATTTTGCATTTTACCTTCCTTCAAGTAACTTTGCATTCATTTGAAACAACTTTTGCATTCCCAAGAAACTCTGTGTTCATCCACTCTACAATATTTTTTCATTCCCCCAGAAATTCTTAATTCGCTCACAAAACTTTTGCATTCTCATGAGAAATTTTGCATTCGCACACAAAACATAAAGTTTCTTGTTGGAACACAAAAGTCATGTGAGCAAATGCAAAGTTTCTCTATAAAAATGTTTGTTTTTTTCACAAGAAATTCCTAGAAACTTTGCGATTGCACACAAGATATTGTTCTACTGAGAAACTGTGTTCACACATAAAATGTAAGCTTTCTCTAGTAAAAATATTGTTTCCCCAATAAAGTTTTTTTACTAAACTTTTGCATTCCTTCAAGAAACTTTGCATTCATTTAAAACAACTTTTGCATTCCCGAGAAACTTGGATGTGTTCGTCCACTCTACAATATTTTTGCATTCCCCCAAGAAATTCTTAATTCGCTCACAAAACTTTTGCATTCTAGTGAGAAATTTTGCATTTGCTCACAAAACTTAAGCATTCTCTGGTAAAAGTATTGTTTCCCCAAGAAGCTCTGCTTTTTAATTCTTCCCTGAGAAACTTTGCATTTGCTCACAAAACATTAAGTTTCTGAGGGGGTAGGCAATACTTTTACTAGAGAAAACTACTTTTTGTTTGTGAATGCAGAAGTTTTGTTTCTCAAAAGAATTCGAAAGTTTCTCAAGCAAACGCAAAAGTTTCTTAGCGATGCAAAAGCTTTGTGAATGAACAAAATTTCTTGGGGAAACAATACTTTTGCTAGAGAACGCTTGCGTTTTGTGTGCGAATGCAAAGTTTCTTGGTGGAACACAAAAAAAAAAAAATTGTGCGTGAATGCAAAGTTTCTTAAATTAAAAAAGTTCTTGAGCAAACACAAAACATTTGAGTGAACAAAATTTCTTGGAGGAACGCAAACATTTATTGAGCCAGCTGAATTTTTTTTTTCTGGGGGGGAATGCCATACTTTTACCAGCTAGTGCTGACATTTTGTGACTAAACGCAAAGTTTCTTGGGGGAATGCGAACTTTCATGAGAAAATATAAAGTTTCTTGGGGGAACACAAAACTTTTACTAGAGAATGTTTACATTTTGTGAGTAAACTGCAAAGTTTCTTAAGGGAATTCTAACATTTTTTGTTAGCTCTTTGGAAGAATGCAAAAGTTTTGTAAACAAAGGCAAAGTTTCTCATAAGAAGGCAAATGGTTTGCAAGAGAATGTAAATGTCACACCTCATGGACCTGTTTTGTTGTGTTTTCTCCCTCATGTGCCCATATTCGGTTGTTTCTGTTCTCGTCTAGTCATCATTAGTTAACCTCCATTCACCTGTGTCTTGTTAATTATCTCCAATTTACTCCAGTATTTAAAGTGTAGTCTGTCCTATCTTCCCTTGTCTGGTATTGTGAAGGTTCCTTGTGTGTGTGTGTGTTTTACTGCTCTGTCTGGATGTTACTTGTTGTGGAATTATTAAAGTGTTATTGGAATTCTTCGTCGTCCTGCCTAATCCCACACCGTTGCGTGACAGTAAATGCATTAAAATATACATTTCTCTTCCATCCCATATTTTTTCCATCACCATATTCCTGTTCCATAGAAACAGGTTTATGTAAATACAGTATGAGCTGTACTTGCATGCCTAATAAAAACAGAAAATATCTATGCGGGGTGTTACTAAGATGGCCTTTGAGTGAACTGAATTGCCTTAAAGGTACTTTAGTTAAAACAACAACATACAAATCACAAAGTCAATCAGTGAGATCATCAAATAGTGTGCTGGATTGACTGGCACGTTTAATAATCTGAGACACGGCTGACGTTTATCGGACACGACTAACAAACAACACAGCACGCCTGCTAAATTAGCCCTGTCACTCCCGTCCTCACACGCTCTCTCTCTCGTCTGTCTTCTGTCAGGAAAGATGTGGAGATAAGCAGCACCAGCAGCCGGCTGGAGGCAGAGGAGGCACAAAACGCAGGCCTGCAGAGGAAGAATAAGGAGCTCCAGGTGAGGCCTCGTGGGAGAGCCGCAGCATTCCTGTCTTTCAGCGCCGTGGGGGTCCAAGGCTCTGATTTGCGAGCCAGAGATGACAAAAACATAGCTGAGGAGTTCAGGAGCTGATAACGATCTCTCTAGAGAGGGAAGGAAGGCTCTGGCTGTAACCTCACACTGCTTTTTTAAGCAGAGTCTATTTAACCTGTTGGCTTTTTTTCATGGGACTCAGAAAGTGACAGCAGAATGATATATTTGAAAAGAAAGAGAGAGTTAGATCATGTCTGAGGCATTTAAAAGCTGTTGAAAAGCAATGTTAGTTTAACCTCTGTCACTCCCGCTTCATGTCAAGTAGGTGTGACACCCTCGCCAGACCTAAAAGCATTTAGAAATGTGTGATATTAATGCATTTAAAGGAATAGTTCACCCAAAAATGAAAATGTGCACACCCTCAGGCCATCCAAGATATAAATGAGTTTGTTTCTTCATCAGATTTGGAGAAATGTAGCATTACGTCACTTGCTCACCAATGGATCTTCTGCAGTGAATGGGTGCCATTAGAATGAGAGTCCAAACAGCTGATTAAAACATCACAATAATCCACAAGTAATTCACACCACTCCAATCCATCAATTAATGTCTTGTGAAACTAAAAACTGCATGTTTGTAAGAAACAAAGGGGTCATCGGATGCTAAGTTCACTTTTTCATGTTGTTTGAACATTAATGTGTGTTGGCAGTGTATGTAAAAATCTACCCTATAATGATAAAAATCCACGCAGTGGTTATTAATTAATCTGTAAAAATAATATTCCCTTTTTCAAATCGAGCCGTTCTCAGATGCCTGTCATTGTGGCGTCACACCGACAGAGGCCGCTCCCATGATAGTTGATTGACATGAGCGATTTACCTCGAATCAGCTGTCACAGTCCGCCCTCTTTGTTTTGATGCCGGAGCAGAGATGTAAGTTAGACAAGAATATTTCTAAATGAGCGATTGAGGTGTTGTGTTGCTGGATGTAATAGTGAACATAGTGGTCGTCATTTACTCCCCACATCTGAGCCGCTGACCATGCAGTAGATGACCTTTGTTTGTGAAGGGAATGCGCCTCCCGATCTACATATCCGTCTATGTTCATGTGAATCATTCATGATCCAGCTTCACTTACAGCAAAAGTAAGTATAAGGGTTTTTTTTTATGAATCTTTGCGATCGCCTTTCCTTATAACGTGGTAGTTAGGAAGTTTAGCGGCCTGACGCGGCTATATGCGGCTAATATAAACAAGACCGTCCTTTCACAGCGACAAGAGAGGGGCGGGGTGAGCAGAGCTCATTTGCATTTAAAGGAGCGACCCCTTAGAATGAGATGATTTTTGCTGAGCTTATTTTGACAAGGTAAACAGGGTGTTTTACAAAACCATTGAGAATTTTTAATCAAAGTATATTAGAGACTTTTCATTAAGACCCTAAAGAATCATATCAACTTGTGGAAAATGGGCATCCGATGACCCCTTTAAAATAAAAATACAAGTCCATAATCCAGAATAACGCTTCTTTCAGTGAAAAAGTGGTCTGGTCTGAATCAGGAGAGAAATATGCACAGATTTCACCGTTTACAAGCCAAAACAGCTCTAAACAAATAGGTGGGTGGATTTTGACATGGAAGGACAACAGGAGATGGACTTTTTTCACTGGAGGAAGCATTATTATGGATTAAGGACTCGTATTTTAGTTAAAAAACACCTTAACAATGGATTTGTTTCTTATAAACATGCCACTTTTGGCTTCACAAGGCATAAATTGATGGACTGTAGTGGTGTGGATTATTGTGATGTTTTTATCAGCTGCTTGGAATCTCATTCTGACGGCACCCATTCACTGCAGAGGAACCATTGGTGAGCAAGTAATGGAATGCTACATTTCTCCAAATCTGATAAAGAAACAAACTCATCTGCATCTTCGATGGCCTGAGAATGAGCACATTTTCTTTTTTTGAAGGCCATTTCAGAGACAATATCAGGAGATTCCGTACAATAGAGATTTATCTTTTGCCACCGATATATTTCTGATCTAATGCATTTGCAATCATTGCACATAAAAGTAATGGTAATTCAGTTTCCTTTTGTTTCCCAAGCTTCAGCAAAGCTAAAAGACTTGAGATGGACAAGACAGGAGACAGTTTCACCGCGGACTCGAGCTTGTTTAGAGAACACAGTCGCTCTTTGTCTCTCGTGCTTGTCTGCTATAATGAAGTTGAAAGTTGATCTTTGTGTTGGTGAGGGTGGACATGTTTTCACTTTCGGCTAGGGCATTCAGCGTATCACACAAAGCATGCTTTATGGCTCCGTTTGCCCATTAATTACAACACAGGTGGAGATGAAGACAAATGTGACATGCATGCCGAAGAGCACTGAGTTATTCTGTAGGGTCGTTTCAGGTGAAGTTTTGATGTGCTGGTTGGCAATTGTTGTTAATCAGAAGATGAGCATTATGAGATGGGCAGCTTTTGTGGGTAGAGAGACAGATCATCTTAATGAGGGTCAGTTTTAGCCAAGTAATAACATGATGTACATATTTGGCTCATGTCATGTTGACACAATCAATCAAAGAATCTGTTTTCATTAACAAACTGGCATGATTTAAAAAAAATCCTAAAAATATTTCCTAAATGTCCTTGCAAAAAACTAATACGTAGTCTCTTGATCTTTATAAATATTTTTTTGTTTATGAGGCTACTGTTGTCACACTGTAATTGAGTGAACATTTCTCAGGGTATGTTTATTATTTTAAGGCTTTAGATCATTTTTGTCAGCTAAACACCCTTTGTCCTAAAATAAAAACCCAGTGAGGTTTTAAGTTATTATTCAGTAATTTAACAATACAATTGCAGGTTCACAGTTCTCTGATGATAGTTCATGGTCACATGACATGCAGGTAAACAAATAAAATATTTCATATTTCTAATAAGTGTTATTTTGATTGTTTTTAGTTTAAAATTATTTATTTATTTTAATTTTACTTTTTTTTCCCAATTAAATTAAATTAATTATTATCTTGCATCAGCTCACAAACCTGTTTGGAAAACTCTTCCATAAAGTATTGATAAAACAACATTTTGAGTTTTACACATGATTAGTGCTCCACAAAAAAATGTAAAGTTTACTAAACACATCTTGACTTTTTGTGACAACATGCCCCAATGGGCGAAACTACTATATGGCGTAAGTTATATTAAACAACCGATGGTAGGCCTTTCGCATAAATTTTAAAGTAATTATGAAATGCAAAACAATTCGTGCATCACTTAATATTAATAAAGAGCAGGATACAGATTATATTGGTTTTGGCAAACACATTGTAATTAGTACAAATTGTGGCTTGTGGCAAGTTGTCCCAGTAAAAATCTGACAAAATACCTTGAGAAAACAGTTTAACCTCATGGTTCAAGTGTATGTATAGGCACTCCTTGCCTTGATGAATGTGTGGTTTTATTGTGTCCACTACACAGTTACTAAGAGATTGTTAGCTTCACTCATAGAGCACGACAACTATGATCTATCTGTGTGTGTGTATATAAATAATAAGCAAAAATGTAGTATAGAGAGTGGCAGTGGTGGATCTAATAGGTTATGAAAGTTGAGTTTCTGTGCATCATAAGCCAGAGGAGGCAGTGAGGAGGTCAGTAGGTACAGTGAGGTTAGGGTGAACTGAGATGGACTGGTACTGTGTACAGCAATGGTGTTTGAGCTTTTTACCTCTGCCAGATAGCTGCAGATAGTTAGTAATCTGCTGCTTTCTGTGTCTCACACGTGATGGTAGTGTATAGTCCTTCATGATGCTGAGAAATCTCTGAAAGGTTAAGAATGAAAGACAAGGAATGTGTATTCTTGCAAACTGACATTGAAATGACTGGGTGTTTCAGAAAAAACTGTCTGCAATCAATTTTTTTTATCAGGTTTGTTAGGAATGCATTGATCATTCTGTCATTTATTCATTTCGATTCAAACTTGTGACTGTATTTCTTCAGGTGAAGACAGAAGGGAACATGATCAAGAGTTTGCTGGTCACTCTCTTTAATGCAATTACAGCGAATGAGGGTGCAAAAATACCTCTAAACCATAAGTGTAGTCCATATGACTCATTCACTATATTACAAGTTTTTTTAAAAATCAAATAATGGCTTTGTGTGAATCAAAATGTAAATCTTTTTCTTTTAACGCAATTACACATTAACAAAAGTAAATAAATAAATAAATAAATAAATAAATAAATAAATAACAATTCACTAATTTAAAAAAACAATATTTTGAAAGGAGAAATTAATGATTCTAATGCTTTGCAAAAATAGTTATTAGGGATGTAATTTTCATGCTTTTTAAAAAAAATGATATCTAAGAAAAATTATAAATTAAAGGTTGTGCTTTTTTATTTGTGACCCTGGACCACAAAGCCAGTCTTATGTTGCACGGGTTTTTTTATAACAATAGCCAAAAACGCATTGAATGGGTCAAATTTATTGATTTTTCTTTTATGCCAAAAATCATTAGGATATCAAGTAAAGATCATGTTACATGAAGATATTTTGTAAATTTTCTACCGTAAATATATTAAAACATAAGTTTTGATTAGTAATATGCATTGCTATGAACTTCATTTGGACAACTTTAAAGGCGATTTTCTCAATATTTTGATTTTTGTTTTGCACCATCAGATTCCAGATTTTCAAATAGTCGTATCTTGGCCAAATATTGTCCTATCAAACCATACATCAATGGAAAGTTCATTTATTCAGCTTTCAGATGCTAACTAAATATCAAGAAATTTACACTTATTTTGTGGTCCAGGGTCACATTTCTCAGACAAAATTCTGCATGTTTTTTTTTTTTTTGTGAAATTGAAATATGTCAAATAATAAAACTAAATTGAAATTTAGAAAAAAATCCTAAATCAAATAAATAATGCAAATAAAAGAAATGTCTTCATATAAATGAAAAAGGGCTTTGCCTGTGCTCTTTTTGCATTCTCATTTGCTCAAATAACAAACAAAAGAAAAACGATAGTGTTTTCACGACTTTCATTGAAAGGAAATAAATAGAGAGAGACTGATATCGGCAGTCAGAAGAGAGAACAATGTCAATTTTTTTTTTGTATACATTTTCTTAAAGGGGTCATCGGATGCCCATTTTCCACAAGTTGATATGATTCTTTAGGGTCTTAATGAAAAGTCTATAATATACTTTGGTTAAAAATTCTCAATGGTTGTGTAAAACAACACCCTTTTTACCTTGTCAAAATCAGCTCTGCAAAAATCATCTCATTCTGATCGAGGCTTCTTTAAATGCAAATGAGCTCTGCTCGTCCCGCCCCTCTCTTCTCTCTGTGGAGCGACGAGCCTGTTTACTTTAGCCGCATCTAGCCACGTTTAGCTGCTAAACTTGCTAACTAGCTCTTTATTAGGAAAGGCGATCGCAAAGATTCATAAAAAAAACCCTTATACTCACTTCAGAGGCACATTCCCTTCACAAACAAACGTAATCTACTGCATCTTCAGCGGCTCAGATGTCGGGAATAAATGAGGACCACTATGTTCATTATTACATCCAGCAACACAACACCTCAATCGCTCAATTGGAGATATTCTTGTTTAACTTACATCCCTGCTCCGGCATCGAAACAAAAGAGGTTGGACTGTTACAACCGATCTGAGGTAAAACGTTCATGTCAATCAACTATCGTGGGAGCGGCCTCTGTGGGTGTGACGCCACAACGACAGGCATCTGAGAATGGCTCGATTTAAAAAAGGGGATATTAATTTTACAGATTAATTAAAAACCACTGCATGGATTTTTATCTTTATAGGGTAGATTTGTACATACACTGCCAACACGCATTAATGTTCAAACAACATGTAAAAGTGAACTTAGCATCCGATGACCCCTTTAAAAATAAAAATCTGAAAAAATTTTGAGGATTTATGATGATGACCGTTAAAACACGTCATCACAGTTTTGTGAAAAGGGTCCATTCTCTCTCTGACAGCAGGTGGCGCTAATGGAACAGCAGTGATACAGTGTTTCCATGCTTACCAGTGTAAACAAAGCATTGCTGTACTTATACTACTTTAAAATGCATTATACAGAGACAAGAAAAAAAAATATTGAAATTACAGAAGACAATCAGTTCCCGGCAGAGATACAGCACATTGAGATAAACGATTCGTTTAACATCTCAACCGACTTGAATCATCGGATATTTTTATTGATTTACAGCTGGCTGAGGGTGCATCATTACATCCCTAATAGTCCATCGTGGAGTAAACTATTCATGTGAAGTATTCCAGTGATACTGACTCCATTTACACTTTTTGCCAGCCATTGACGATGTTTAAAACAGTGTTGTTCTGTGCTGCGAAATGTAAATCGTCTTGATTTGTGATTCAGTACTATTATTGCTTCAGTTCAGTGTGATTGCATGGAACAGAGAGGCAGCACAATCTTCAGAACAACTCTTTTTAAGTTCCACTGAAGAAATAAAATCTGGAGTGACATGAGAGACAGTAAATGATGATTAATTGTTATAAACTATCACTAATTGTGTGTGGAGAGCAGGCTGATCTGTTCAGTGTGTGAGTCTGTGTGTGTGTGGAGGGAAGGCTGATTTGTTCAGTGTGTGTGTGAAGGGGGTGTGGATTCTCTTCAGTCTGAGGTGAGGTGGTGTGTGTGTGCATGTGTGTCAGTCTGCTTCGGTCTCTGTTTGCTCATGGCTGTTCTCTCCGCTGAAGTCCTTCGCTGGCATGTGAGTTCCTGAGCTCTTCTTCTTCACTGCATTCGCTTGCGGTTGTTGTTCTCTGTATCTCTCACATTTCTGCTTGCCCCTGCATGTGTGGAACATCAATAGCTTGATCTGTAAAGTAACCTTTAATTCAGCAATTTTTAAATGAAAGTGAGTCATTAAGGCCTTTGGGTTCAAGTTGAATGTCTTACAGAGTGTGTGTGTTGGATCTGAGGTTGTCGGCATGTGTGTCCTCCAGCGATTCAACTCAGACTGACTTCCTTCCCGTGACAGAGACAAGATCATTCATAAGATATAATGTGCCAAGACATGCGGATGAGGAGTTCATCTTTGTTTCCACACTTGCAGTCATAAATTTCTGTCAGTAGGAATTGCATTGGCCAATTTACATTTCCTAATGTCATGTTTTTGACACTGTGGTATTTTGTGGTTTATATAACTCTTAAGGAAGTTGAATGATCATTAGATTTGTTAAACAACTTGGCCAATTTTGTCTCAGCCGTGTGCACAGAAAAAGGTTCAAGGTTTTGACCCAGAGTGTTTGCTTTGTGATATTTTCACAAGAATTCCAGCGTGTCCCATCTAGTTGGACGCTCGCTCTTCCTCCGTGGTTTGTTACTGTGTGATTATGGCGTCACACTGATTAGAGAGCTTATCTTAGATTTGGACACATTTACTATGGAAAGAAAGCCAAAGGAGAGTTTTTTTTTTCTTTTTAACCTTTATTGTAATGTAACATGAAAAATGGAATACTATGCAATTATTTCAAATGTTTTTAAAATGTCTTTAAATGTTTTTCATTTTAAAAAATCTTGACGCTAAATTGATTATATTCTGTTTATTAAACAGTAAAAATATTTATACACACAGCTTTACAAAAGTTAGTAAGTTTTTTTTTTTTTTTTAAGAAATAATTTTAATCAGCAAGGCTGCATTCATTTAATCAAAAGTGACAGTAAAGACAAATAAGTCCTTCGCTTCGCTTGTCTATTCATCAAAGAATCCTGAAAAATTAAAATGTATCACAGTTTCCACAAATATATTAAGCAGCACATATGTTTTCAACACTGATAATAATCAGAAATGTTTCTTGAGCAGCATATTAGATTTCTGAAGAATCATGTGACACTGAAAACTGGGGTAATGATGCTGAAAATTAGATTTACATCATACAAAACAGCTGTTTGAACTTGAAACATATCTCACAATTTATTTAGTATTTTAATCCAATAAATCACTTTTTAATAAACATCACAGAATAGAAATAGTAGTTTGTCTGTATATACAAATTCTGTTGTCTATTTGTACATTAAAATGAAAGTTTATTTTCTTTTTAAGGTTAACAGAGTATGGATTTAACGATTCGCTTTAGTCCACTATACCAAGTATGCATTTGGTTTCTGTAACGCTGTAACACTTATCTCGCCCCACAGGTCCGCATTGAGGAGCTGGAGGAAGAGCTGGAGGCCGAGAGAGCCTTACGAGCAAAGGTACAACACAGAAATCTAACATAATGAGCGTCTGCTGACTGTGAACGGCCCTCAATGACCAGCATCCCCTAAACACACAAGCTTAGATCTTTTTCCAAAGGATTGCCAGATAAGCGAGACTCTAATGTCGTCCATTAGCTTATCTGGGAGTTTGACTGATCGTGGCACCTAAGTGTACCTGCAAACAATTACAGGCCAAACTTCAGTTCCTAAACTAAACTACATATTTTAGTAGCATGACTGTAGTTTTCTAGTTTTTTTCCATCAAGTATTAGGGTATCTTGACAAACTCTGTGAGTTGAGCTGATAATCAAACACACTCCTGACATTTGGCACTTTGAAAAGTCTTATTGGTACAGAATTGATTCATGGAAGTGAATACAGAAGTTTTAAAAGATAAATATTTAGTTGAATGCAGCTTTTATGGCTGTTATTGACTTTATTTAGTAAAATTGAGTGTGTAGTTATTAGTTTCTCCTTTTTTTCTAGTTAATTTATCATTTCATATCATTCTTTAATTAAAAAAATAATTAATTAATGTTTTTTGAGCCATAAATTGGCATATAAGTTATAAATCAGATGATAAGTTTATGCAGGAAATTTAAAAGATAAGGCCTCTTAAGTAGCTTCAGTGTAGTTAACTATTTTTGTTAGTAGCTTGTTGTCTTTTCTTCCAGCTGTCCAATTGTGAGGTAAAAAAAAGTCACACTTCTGACATTTTATTGTAATTACAAGTTTATATCTCACAAATCTTGCTTTTATAACATACAATTGCAAGTTTATCTCATGCAATTCTGAGAAAAAAAGTCAGTTTTAATTACCTTTTTCTTTTTTCTTTTTTTATTGAGTGGCAGAAACTTCCATACATTCTGTGTGTTATTAATACGTTCAATTAATAATGTCATCAAGTAAAATGGCTACTTCTAGTGTGAATCTCAAGATTCAAAAGCACAAAAACAGAGATCTGTAGGATTATAAATGTTTTATTTGGCTACTATTAACATCACAACATCATTTGATTTCTTTAAGTCACACTGCCATTGACCTTCATTGAAGTCCACTTCCAAAACAAAGATTTACAGATAATGTACTCACCATCCAAAATGTTCAAGCCTTTCTTTCTTCAGTCATAAAGAAATTATGTTTTTTGAGGAAAACATTTCAGCATTTTTCTTCATATAATGGACTGATTGGTGCCCCGAGTTTGAACTTTCAAAATGTAGTTTAAATGCAGCTTCAAACGATCCCAAATGCGGTTGTAAACGATCCCAGCTGAGGAAGAAGGGTCTTATCTAGCGAAACGATCGGTTATTTTCATTAAAAAAGTACAATTTAAATACTTTTTAATCTCAAACGCTCTTCTTGCTTTGCTTTTGTTGAAATCTGTGTATTCTGGTTCAGGACAGTTAGGGTATGTCGAAAAACTCCAGTCGTATTTTCTCCCTTGACTTCAAAAATCATTTCAAAATCATCCTACATTGCTGCAGAAGTACCGACACAGTCTTTTTAAAAGTAAACATGCAAAGAAGATCAAACACCCTTAACAAAAATGGTAAAACAGCGATATAGGGCGATTTTAAAGTTGTAGGAGAACATGAGATGGGAGTTTTTTGACATACCCTAACTGTCATGAACTGGAAAAAACAGTCCAGGCAGAGTAAGACAAGATGAGCGTTTGGCATTGAATAGTATATAAATTGTATTATTTTTATGAAAATAACTGATCGTTATGCTAGATAAGAATCTTCTTTCTCGACTGGGATTGTTTACAACCGCATTTGGGATTGTTTGAAGCTGCATTTAAACTGCATTTTGGAAGTTCAAACTTGGGGCACCATATCAGTCCATTATATAGAGAAAAATGCTAAAATTTCTTTTCGACTGAAGAAAGAAAGACATAAACGTCTTGGATGACAAGGGGGTCATCATATGTGAATCTTTGTTTTGGAAGTGGACTTCGAAAGTTCGATTCAGTTTAATGTTAAGAATCTCGGTGAGTCTGCTCAAAAGAACGATGCGTTCGTGAAGACCTGACCTCAGTGTGGAAATGAATGAAACGTGCTGGACGGCAGCTCTGTGCTGTGATCCGGTGATACGTGTGTGTGTGTGTAATCCTGAGCAGATCTGTTGGGTATCAGCTATCGGCCGGAGTCAGGGCACATGTGGATGGAGTCTGGCATTGATTTGTGTTGTGTTCGGGGCAGAGGCACCTCCGCTTCAGCATAAATCAACTGCACCTGGAATAACAGATCAGCCCAGGGTTATCGAGCGTCATCAATGCCTGGTTCCTGTCAGTCAAACTCTTCAAGCGGTGTGTCAGCGTATGATCGCATTCAGCATGAAAAATGCACTGAAGGTCTAAGGCTTTATGTTGCTCAGTCTTTTTTTTTACTTAGCTGCACAGTTGCTGTATTGCAGTGATGCTCATTTGCATACAGTTGAACTCTGATCTTTGACCTTTGTCATTTATGTGACAAGAAATCACCAACTCAAAAAAAAATATATATATGGTTTAAAGTTGCTATAAAATATATACAATATTACAACATCACACACTTGAAAAATTATCATGGCATCACACACTCAGAACATATAATATTCATTATTAAGACACCATTCACTCAGAAAAAAAAAATATTAATTTTTATGACATCATAGAAAAAAACTATATTCATTATTATGACATCACACACTCAGAAAAACAAAGAAGAAATCTTTGTCACACACTCTGAAAAAAACTATATTTATTATTATGACTACACTTTCAGAAAAAAATATTTAGTATCATCACATCACACACAAAAAAATTAGTATGATGTCATGATCAGAAAAATTATATTCAATATAACATCATACACTTGTAAATAATAATATTCATTATTATGATGTAATGCACTCAAATAAAATTATATTTGTTAAATATATATCCAATATATCCATATTTATCCATTATTATAACATCACACACTCAAAAAAATCTTTATAATGGCATTATAGACTCAGAAAATATAATACTATGACATTATTCTGAGAAAAAACAACTATATTCACTATTATGACATCACACTTTCTGAAAAAATGAAATATATTATTATGACATCACACTTATTAATTATTAGGACATCACACTTTCAGAAAAAATAATATTCATTATTATGACATCACAGAAAAAAAGTATTCATTATTATGACAGAAAAAAAATATTTATTATTATAACTATACTTTCAGAAAAAAATATGACATCACAGAAAAATACAATATTCATTATGACATCACGCACAGAAAAAAAAACAATATTTATTATTACGAATTTATTCTTTTAGGAAAAATATTATACATTATTATGACATTACACACTCAGAAAAATAATATTTATGATGTCAAATAATAAAGAATTTTGTATCAGTGATATATTTTGCAGATTAAAAATTACAGATTAATTTGCAGCACGTTTCACATCCACACACCACTTTTACACCACATCTTGTGTATCATCTAGAATTTCAAATTTCCTACTCGTAAATTGACTTCGTTTCATGTTCTGTGTTCGTTTCATCATTCATGTTCTGTGCACTCGTAAATATGATATTTCCGACTCCTTGAAGGCTGTTATTTCCTGATTGAATTTATTATTTTTTTTTAACGGTTTCTAGGGTAGTGATGCCTGTACATGTCCTAAAATAAAAGCACTGTACCTCATACACATACGGGCTTCGTGTCAATAGGAAGCGCTGGCTTGACTCCAGCTCTCACAGCCTCTCGTGTTGAGCTCCCGGAGACAGAAACCTGTTAAAGGTCACATTATTCAGCACTGTGATCTTCTGCTGTAAGCTACAGAAAGCCTCATAAACCAGAGCAGGAATATTGTCTGATGGAGTGACATGGCCCGTGGCTGTGGATGTGAAGATGTCTTCATGTTGGGTGGCAAGTGTGAGAGTCAAGCACTGACATGCATGCGTTTATCACACGTCTGCCTCCATAGAACTCCAGAGGATCCGACACAGACGCGCCATTGTTTTCTCAGATAGCATCAGTCGCATCGCATTGTATTCCAGAGGTTTCCACAGAGGAATTCAAGCCCTCATCTACTGCTAACACACACATGTGCGTCCTAAAACATATATATCACTGTTAGACCGACACATACAGTATGATGCTTCAGAATGTTTACAATATGAATGTCTTTACATATACAGACAGGGGTTCTGCAAGGCTTAAAAAGTCTTTCACAATTGAAGATCTTAAATCAGAGCAGAAAGGCTTAAATTCATAAAGTTACAGCAATGCTGTATGCATTGCAAAAAATATTTTTACCTTGTTTTTCAGTGCAGATATCTAAACATCTTTAAATTAAGACACATTTACTTGAGATGCAAAATGAAGATATGAAGTCTGAGAAATTGATCAAAAGTCTAAAGTCTTTATGCCTAAAACAAGAAAAATATGTCAATGGGGAATGAAAACTTGAGCCCATTGGCAGATATTTGTTCTTGTTTTAATCAAAAACTCACTTCATTTGGATCAGTTTCTCAGAAAACAAGACTTTTTATTGTCTGTCATTGCACTTCTCAAGTAAAACATTTATTGATTTCTGAATTTTTAGATGTCTGCAGTGGAAAATGAGAAAGGCCACTTACTGAAATTCTATTTAAACTTATTATTCTTTTTCTTCTAGATTATTATTCTAGAATATTCTAGAATATTATTATTATTCTAACTCCTTCCAGAGCTTTAACTCTACAAACTCCAAACTTAGCCTAGATCTTCAAACTGATCTGACTTATGTGCTATATAAAAATATGCTAACAACAAGCTGGTCGTGCTAAAACATGCTAGTGACATGATAATCATGTTAGAAACATGCTAGCAACATGCTATTCATGTTAAACCATGCTAACAACATGTTAATAATGCTAGAAACATGCTAGCAATATGTTGATCATTCTAGCAACATGTTAACAATATGCTATCTATCTATCTGTCTGTCTATCTACACTGACCAAAATTATAAATGCAACACTTTTGTTTTTGCCCCCATTTTTCATGAGCTGAACTCAGAGATCTAAGACTTCTTCCACCTTACAGGTGTGGCATATCAAGATGCTGATTAGACCACATGATTATTGCACAGGTGTGCCTTAGGCTGGCCACAATAAAAGGCCACTCTAAAATGTGCAATTTTATCACACAGCACAATGCCAGACATGGCTATTTTTTGAGGGAGCGTGCAATTGGCATGCTGACTGTAGGAATGTCCACCAGAGCTGTTGCCCATGAATTGAATGTTCATTTCTCTACCATAAGCCGTCTCCAAAGGCATTTCAGAGAATTTGGCAGTACATCCAGCCGGCCTCACAACCGCAGACCACGTGTAACCACACCAGCCCAGGACCTCCACAGCCAGCATCTTCACCTCAAAGATCATCTGAGACCAGCCACCTGGACAGCTGCTGCAACAATCGGTTTGCATAACCAAAGAATTTCTGCACAAACTGTCAGAAACCGTCTCAGGGAAGCTCGTTTGCATGCTCGTCATCCTCATCGAGGTCTCGACCTGACTGCAGTTCATCGTCGTAACCGAATTGAGTGGGCAAATGCTCACATTCGATGGCATCTGGCACTTTGGAGAGGTGTTCTCTTTACAGATGAATCCCGGTTTTCACTGTACAGGGCAGATGACAGACAGCGTGTATGGCGTCGTGTGGGTGAGCGGTTTGCTGATGTCAGCGTTGTGGATCGAGTGGCCCATGGTGGCGGTGGGGTTATGGTATGGGCGGGGGTATGTTATGCACAACAAACACAGGAGCATTTTATTGATGGCATTTTGAATGCACAGAGATACCGTGACGAGATCCTGAGACCCATTGTTGTGCCATTCATCCACGACCATCACCTCATGTTGCAGCATGATAATGCATGGCCCCATGTTGCAAGGATCTGTACAGAATTCTTGGAACCTGAAAACATCACAGTTCTTGCATGGCCAGCATACTCACCAGACATGTCACCCATTGAGCATGTTTGGGATGCTCTGGATCGGCGTATATGACAGCGTGTTCCAGTTCCTGCCAATATCCAACAACTTCGCACAGCCATTGAAGAGGAGTGGACCAACATTCCACAGACCACAATCAACAACCTGATCAACTCTATGCGAAGGAGATGTGTCAAATGGTGGTCACACCAGATACTGACTGGTTTTCGGACCCCCCCAATACAGTAAAACTGTACTGTGGCCAAATGGGGGCAAAAACAAAAGTGTTGCGTTTATAATTTTTGGTCAGTGTATCTATCTGACAGACTGTATTGCCTTCAAAACATTCAAGGTTCAAGCTTTAAAACTACTTTAAACTTCAATCTACTTCAGACTGGAAACCGTCAAACTTAGAACTTTTAAAATCTTTTAAAACTTTTTTAAACTATATGGTCAGTCTTTCTCAAGCCAACTTCAAAGTTTGTCTTGACAAACTTTTTATCTAGTTTCAAGCTATTGTTTTTGTAAAAATAATAAAAAAATCTTTTAAGAACTTTTAAAGTTATATTTTCAGAATTATTTATATCAGAAGTGTTGCTAATGCAACTAATACTAATAACTCATTTTATGCTCCCTAGACATTTACGTTTAAAGAACATATTGACAAAAGTCTTAAATGTACCTTCATAAAACTTGCAGAAACCCTGACAGAACTGTGTCTGACCAATGAATTTCGATCATATATTGGCGATTTTTCCAGTGTTTTTATGATTTTTTTTTTTTTTAGCTCTCACAAACAGTAATTTCCAGTAAACAGTAATGTTTTGAAACTGAGAATAGAAAAGTTTTGATTTTAGATTTGGATTTAAGATTTGTAATAAATTACATGACTTTTCCAGGCCTGGAAATCACATTTTAGATATTCCCAGATATTTCCAAGACTTTGAAAACGTCTAGGTTACGTACGTAACCCTCGTTCCCTGAAGGAGGGAACGGAGACGTTACATATGGGAACTCGCTTGAGAGTCCAATCATCTCCAAGCCTTATTCAAAAGGCCAATGAACATTCATGAACATTGGCGAGTGGTATTTGCATGCCGAGCCACTCCCCCGTACATACGGGTATATAAGATGGCGGCGTGCAACCACTCATTCAGGCTTTTGCTGAGGAGCCGAGCTGCAGCCCGGCGTCAGCGCGACGTCAGGTCGTGGCAGGGGATGTAACGTCTCCGTTCCCTCCTTCAGGGAACGAGGGTTACGTACGTAACCTAGACGTTCCCCTTCAGTCGTTTCACTACGACGTTACATATGGGAACAGACCCATGGAACAGGCCACGAACCAGACGTCGCGTTACGCAACACACCGCGTGCCGACAGGCGGACGTGTCAGCAGACGGATATGAGCGTAACCTTCCCAACGCCCTGGGGGCCAATAGGGGGCCCCACAGGGATGCCAGTTGTACTGAAGCAGGAGTTGGGGGGGCGGAGCACATGAAATCTCTACATGTGGAACACAAGAAATTCAATATATCCATAGATTTTAGGGATATATGAGGGAAACATCGGCCTTCTGGCTGACCGTGGAAAAATACTGAAACATGTTGCCACAACCTGCTGGGCGAAGGAGACCCAACCGGAGCACAGACAAGCACTACTCCGCACTAGGCCTGACTGCGGGGCATGGAGGACCCAGGTTCGCCGGAGGGAACAACTGAGGGAAATAGCGCACGGATCCATTAGGAATGGCGCAGCAAGCCGACACCAGCCGGACTCCCGCTCGCCTGTGATGTCTATGTTAAGACACGGGAGGATACGGCCTCTACGCGAAGGTTGTAGAACCTGGCGAAGGTATTAGGTGTCGCCCAACCCGCAGCTCTACAGATATCTGCTAGTGAGGCGCCATGAGCCAACGCATAGGATGAGGCAACACTCCGTGTGGAGTGGGCACGAACACCTAAGGGGCATGGCTCTCCCTGGTTTTGGTACGACAGGGAGATGGCATCTACCACCCAATGGGCCAACCTCTGTTTGGAGACAGCATTCCCTTTCTGCTGACCTCCAAAGCAGACGAAGAGCTGCTCGGTGCGTCTGAAGTGCCGAGTGCGGTCCACGTATATACGCAGAGCGCGAACTGGACACAGCAGCGCAGAGGCTGGGTCTGCCTCCTCCAGGGGCAGAGCTTGCAGGTTCACCACCTGATCGCGGAAAGGCGTGGTGGGAACCTTGGGCACATAACCAGGCCGGGGTCTCAGGATGACGTGAGAATCGCCGGGCCCGAATTCTAGGCACGCTTCGTCGACAGAGAAAGCTTGTAGGTCCCCTACCCTCTTGATGGAGGCCAGTGCAGTCAGGAGCGCTGTCTTAAGTGACAGATATTTTAGCTCAACCGACGCAAGTGGCTCAAATGGGGCCTCCCGCAGGCCCTGGAGGGCGACGGAGAGGTCCCAAGAGGGTATGGGGTGCGGCCTGGGGGGATTAACCCTTCTCGCACCCCTCAGGAACCTCACGATGAGTTGGTGCTTACCTAGGGATGTTCCATCCACTGCATCGTGGTACGCTGCAATGGCAGCAACGTACACTTTGAGAGTTGAAGGGGACAGCCTGCGCTCCAACTTTTCCTGCAGGAAGGAAAGCACTACTGCAATCGTACATCTCTGTGGGTCCTCCCCGCGAGAGGAACACCAGTCGACGAACAGACCCCATCTCAGCGCATAAGCCTGCCTTGTGGAGGGGGCTCTGGACTGAGTGATAGTTTCTATCACGGCCTGTGGAAGGCCGGAGAGGTCTGACGCGTCCCGTCCAGGAACCAGACGTGCAGGTTCCACAGGTCGGGGCGCGGGTGCCAAATTGTGCCCATCCCCTGAGAAAGAAGGTCTCTCCTCAAGGGGATTTTCCAGGGAGGGGCTGCCGCGAGGGAAATGAGTTCTGGAAACCAGGTCCGGGTGGGAGAGAGGGAGAGGCCAAATGGAAGCACTTTGTACTGATACGCTCGACCCTCGAAAGCAAACCGTAGGAAGGGTCTGTGTCGAGGCAGAATCGAGACGTGAAAGTACGCGTCCTTCAGGTCGATGGCTGCGAACCAATCCTGGGGACGAATGCATGTTAGCATGCGCTTCGTCGTGAGCATCTTGAACGGCAGCCTGAGAAGGGACCGATTCAGGGCTCGAAGATCCAGGATGGGTCTTAACCCACCGCTCTTTTTGGGCACGATGAAGTAAGGACTGTAAAACCCTGACTTCATCTCGGCTGGAGGGACAGGCTCGATTGCGTCCTTCGCCAGTAGGACTGCAACCTCCGCACGAAGCACAGCGGCATGTGTGTCCGAATGGACAGAAGTGGAAAGGACGCCTCTGTACCTGGGCGGACGCCTGGCGAACTGAATCGCATAGCCGAGACGTACCGTCCGAATCAACCACCGCGAGGGGCTGGGAAGCTGAAGCCAGGCTCCCAGACTGGTCGCCAGGGGTATCAAAGGGACGTTGACCGACGTGACCGCAGTGGGGCAGCCTGGGGGGGGAAGGGGAAGGGGACTGATCCCAGAAGGAAGAACGTCCTGGAGAAAAGTCAGACTGCACTGGGCAGCGCTTACCTTCTTCCCTGGTTCCCGCGCTGGCGACATCAGGCTCCGAGTCCGAGTCCGAGGAGACACTTCTTGGACGCTGCTCAGAGAGGGAACTCGGGGCCTGAACCCCGGAGGTGAGAAAATTGACTCTTTCTGTGACCTTGTGGGTACCGCCGACCCGTAGGCCGACGGCAGCGTCTGAGCACACAGCAGCTCCCGGCCCTCCACCGGGAGTGGGGACGTTGATGTTGTCGTCCCCCAAAGAGCAATTTCCTCCACCTCCGGGTTGCCCGCGTCAGGGACGCTTCGCAGATCTTTTGCGGGTGACCGGTCCCTGAGAGGCGGGCGGTGCCCCTCTCCCGCGGGCAGCTCGACGTCGGGCTGCCAATCTGGCGTCGTGCACCTCAGCAGGGGACGGAGCTGGCTGTTTCTTTGTGGCCGCGGGGGGGCGCCCTCGGCGACGAGCAGGCGGAGGTGGGGGCCCCGCGGACGTGGTTGGAATGTCACGGCGGGGCAGGATGTGTTTAATCGCCTCCGTCTGCTTTTGAACCGCCGAGAACTGCTGGGCGAAGTCCTCGACGGTGTCGCCGAATAGGCCGCCCTGGGAGATAGGAGCGTCGAGAAACCGTGATTTGTCGACATCTGCCATCTGGGCCAGGGTCAGCCATAGATGTCGCTCCTGGACCACTATGGTGGACATCACCTGACCAAGGGAACGCGCCGTCACCTTCGTAGCCCGGAGGGCGAAGTCGGTGGCGGCGCGGAGTTCCTCCATTGCACCCTGGTCAGAACCTTTCTCGTGCAGGTGTTTCAACACCTTGGCCTGGTACACCTGTAAGGTGGCCATGGCGTGCAAGGCGGTGGCAGCCTGTCCAGCGGCGTGATAAGTCCGGCCCGCGAGAGCGGACGAGAACTTACACGCCCTGGAGGGGAGATGGGGCCGATCCCGCCAGGTGGCGGCGCCGCGCGGGCATAGGTGCACCGCGATAGCGCGCTCAACCTGAGGGACCGCCTCATAACCCCGGGCTGCACCGCCATCGAGAAAGGCGAGGGGAGAGGAGCTGGGACGTGGACGAGATGAGTGCGGGGCTCGCCAAGTCCTCACCAGCTCCTCATGCACCTCCGGGAAGAAAGGCACTGGGGGGGAGCGCGGCGGCGCCGCGGGAGCCCTCCCCAGAAACCAATCATCCAGCCTAGAGGGATCGGCCGGAGGTGTTTTGGGCACCTCCAGACCGATCTCCTTGGCGGCTCGGAGGAGCATAGCCGACAGTTCAGCATCCGTCTCAGACGGGGCGGCAACCGCACAGGGGTACCGACCCGCCAAGTCGTCAGCCTCACCGCCTGACTCTCCCTCTGATGTTGCAGCAGACATCTCAACGTCGTGGGGAGCGCCAAAGGAGACACCCAGCCCGCTGTACGGGGAGGTGTACTGCTCTGGCAGCTCAACGGGACCGCGCCGTGACACAGAAGTCCGCGGGGCTTTAGGGGCCGACGGAACATTCTGTACGGTCACTTGAATGTCCCCCAAGTGCCTTGCCGCGGCAGCCGAAAAACCTTGACGGCTCAACGACTTACCGCGGGAAGACGACAAGGGGTGCCTACCCATGAATGAGCGGCGGGACTTTAACGCGGCCATGGACATACGCTCGCAATGAACGCATGTACCATCCGTGAACGCTGCCTCAGCGTGCTCTTGGCCCAGGCACGTGAGACAGTGATCATGTCCGTCCACAGAAGCGAGGAAACTACCGCACCCGGAAGCGCACGGCCGGAGAGACATACCGGGAAGATGCCCTCGACAGCCGTGAGAAATTCACTCTTTTGAAATCCCGGTCCGCCCAGGGAGGAACCGCGGCACAACCGTGCACTCAGACGGGGCGCTCGCTGGAGTGCGGGAGGCGTTGATGCCGTGAAAACGGCAGCCCGCAGGATTATGCTGACGGCTGCCAAACGCTCTTTTAGAAGTAAGCTCTTTCAGTTGTTTGGCAGCACGTCAGCAGAGAGAGTGAGAACTCTGGAACTCTTTTTTTTTTTTCTTACGGCTCAGGAAACGAGGCTCCAAAAGCAAAAGTCTGAATGAGTGGTTGCACGCCGCCATCTTATATACCCGTATGTACGGGGGAGTGGCTCGGCATGCAAATACCACTCGCCAATGTTCATGAATGTTCATTGGCCTTTTGAATAAGGCTTGGAGATGATTGGACTCTCAAGCGAGTTCCCATATGTAACGTCGTAGTGAAACGACTGAAGGGGAACACTATATATAACATAAACTATATCTAAAATCTGCCACAAAAAAGGTTTTTTTTTAAAGTGCCCCTATTATGCCATTTTTAAGGTTCCAAATATTGGTTTGGGAGTCTTCAAAGCAGTTCTAAGATTCAGTCAGTATTCAAAATGGCCTGATAGAGGCACTTTAAAATACACATTTCAAGCAAAACATTGTTTCGAAATGATAAAGAAACTAATATATTCCAAAGTTAATTTATAATAAACTTATTTGCACACTCAGTGGCTGTGCTAGTTATTTGGAGCGCAGCGTTTATCTCATATAGGGGTCAAAGCTGAGCATGTTAACATAATTGTTTTATTTGACCTGCATTATTGCAGTGAAATATGTCAAATCACCAGCTTCTGTTCTGGCCTGTGATTCCTCTCACCATTTCACCTTTGACAGATTCTGTCTCTTCTAGCGCATTAATCACTTTTGCGTGCTTATATTTATTCTCATTCTCGTCATTTGAGCTGACGCAGCAGGCTATTATATCGCGAGCAGCTGGAGAATAAATGAAGAAACCTGTTTTTGCGTTCAAGATATGCTTTCATGTGTTGTAGCATAAACAAATGTGTTTGTTCGCTTTAAGCATCTGTTGAACAGCAGTGAGGATTTTTATTGCTGTTAAACAACAAGTTCGGCTCTAGATTTGAAAACAAACAAACCTTCATGTGTGTTTTGTTAAAGTGTTATGAATTTGCCTTTAGGCTCTTGGATCCACTAAAGATCTAATGTTTTTGATTTTTACCCTCTGTAATGTAATGTAAGTGATCCAGACACTAGGAGGGTCTAGACTAGACTCTGTTATGGTTGTTTCTAATCACTTCCCCACATCTATCATCAGGGCTGCTTTAGCTCTTCATACACACTCATGTTCCGACCTGCATGTGGATCGTCTCTAAAACATCTCTGTTCAAAAAAGAGCATATAGATTTAGTATTTGTACCTAGAGTTATTACATATGCAAGCTGGATGTTGTTGTATAATGATGACTGTTGATTTTTGTGCTTGGGAGTGAATGTACAGCGTTTTTCCATAGGTGGAGAAGCAGCGTGCTGATTTGAACCGTGAACTGGACGATCTGACAGACAAACTGGAGGAAGCAGGAGGAGCCACGGCCTCTCAGGTACAGAAAACACTGATTATGATTGTTTATAGCTGCATAAATGGAATATTTGAACCAATTTTTAAAGTAAATCAAATTTAATTGCATATTTTTACATGCTTCAAACACACACCTGTTCAATTCTTCAGTATTTATTATACTCCGTTGAGGCAGAAATTGGATTTTTGTTTCACTTATGAAAATATTAAAGTAAGATTTGTTTTATGCACTGCTGTTCAAAAGCTTGTGGTCAGTGTGATTTTTATGTTATTTTTACTTTTTTTTAATTTTTTTTATAAAGAAGTCTTCTGCTCACCAAAGCTGCATTTATTTGACCTAAAATACATTAAAAACAGTAAAAATTGTGAAATATTATTACAATTTAAAAAGCTGTTTTCTGTGTGAATACAGAGTAAAATGTAATTTATTCCTGTGATGTAAATCTGAATTTTCAGCATCATTACTCCAGTCTTCAGTGTCACATGATCCTTCAGAAATTGTTCTAATATGCTGATTTATTGCTCAAGAAACATTTCTGATTATCATCAATGTTGAAAATAGTTGTGCTGCCAATATTTGTTTGGAAACTGTGACTGTGATTTTATTTTTCAGGATTCTTTGATGGATAGAAAGTTCAAAAGAACAGTGTTTATTTGAAATAGAAATCTTTTGTAGCATTATAAACGTCTTTACTGTCAGTTTTGATCAGTTAGTACATCCTTGATAAATAAAAGTATTCATTGCTTACTGACCTCAAACTTTTGAACGCTAGTATAAAACATGCAGTTGTACTTTTTTGTGTCGTATTCTGTATGTGTAGATGGAGATGAATAAGAAACGTGAGCTGGAGCTGCAGCGTCTCCGACGGGAGCTAGAGGAGTCGTCGGTGCAGGCCGAGGCGGTGTCTGCCGCGCTGAGAAAGCGTCACGGCGATGCTCTGTCGGAGCTGGGAGAGCAGTGCGAGAGCCTGCAGAGAACCAGGGCCAAACTGGAGAAAGAAAAACAGAGTCTGAGGCTGGAGGTGGATGATCTGGCAGCTTCACTGGACACGCTGCAGAAAGCCAAGGTCAGCTCTAAACACCCTCAGTTCCTCAGGAGAGTATTTACTGCTGCAGATGTACAGTGTTCAGACTCTCCTGATGCTCTGAGCACCAAAAATCACAATAAAAAATCTTTTATGAGAACTTATCTTGACAAGTTGGACTGTTTTACTGGTTTTAAAGGGGTTTTGGGATATGTCAACTGTTGAACCAAATACACCAGCTTGGCCTGGCTGGAAGACAGGAATAGTTCAGCCAAAAATGAAAATTAGCTGAAAATGTGCTCAAGCTTAGGCCATCCAAGATATAGATGAGTTTGTTTTTTTCATCAGATTTGGAGAAATGTAGCATTCCACCACTTGCTCACCAACGAATCCTCTGCAGCGAATGGGTGCCGTCAGAATGAGAGTCCAAACAGCTGATAAAAACAACACAGTAAACAAATCCATCAATACGTTTTTAACCAATATACGAGCCCATAATCCATCATGACGCTTCCTCCAGTGAAAAAGTGGTCTGGTCTGAATCAGGAGAGAAATATACACAGATCGAGCACCGTTTACAAGCCAAACCAGCTCTAAACAAATACGTGGGTGTATTTTGATGTCAGCCTTTTTCACTGGCAGAAGTGTTATTATAGATTAAGGACTCAAATTTTAGTTAAAAACCTCTAAATGATTGATTTGCTTCTTACAAGCATGCAGCTTCTGGCTTTACAAGATATTAGCTGTTGTACTGAAGTGGTGTGGATTACTTGTGGATTATTGTGATGTTTTTATCAGCTGTTTGGACTCTCATTCTGACGGCACCCATTCACTACAGAGGATCCATTGGTGAGCAAGTGACGTAATGCTACATTTCTTCAAATCTGTTTTGATTCAGCAAGGACAATTTTAAATTCATTCTGCTTCATTTGCTTGAAAGACATAGATGTCTACCACTAAACTTATACCTGAATCTCCGTAAATCGTTGCTGTAGGATTTGTTTGGTCTCATCTCAGGCCTTTCATAGGTATGTGTGACATGAGCAGGTAAACCATGGGTGACCTGCTGAGCCACTGATCAAAGCTAATGTCATGCTGTATGATCTTGTGTAACATCAGGCATCGACTGACACTCAGATGAGGAAACTAGAGGAGCTGCTCTGTGACGCTAACACTAGAAATGAAGACCTGCAGAAAACTGTGAACGAGGTTACAGCAGCCAAGAACAGACTCACAGGTGACTAATGAAGATCTCACTCTACACTTCAGACGTTGGGTTTGATACTTACTTTCATCCAGCAAGGATGCATTAAAAGTGATCAAAAGTGATAGTTTATGTTTCAAATAAATTTTGAATTTTCTTTTCATCAAAGATTCCTGAAAAATAAATTGTATCACAAAAATATGAAGCAGCACAACTGTTTTCAACATTGATAATAATCAGATGTTTCTTGAGCAGCAAATCAGCATATTAGAATGATTTCTGAAGGATCATGTGACATTGAAGACTGGAGTAATGATGCTGAAAATTCGGCTTTGATCACAGGAATAAATTACAGATTATAATATATTCACATAGCAATCACTTACTTAAAATTGTAATAATATTTCACAATTTTTACAATATTTTGATGAAAAATGCAGCTTGCTGAACAGAAGAGGCTTTAATCAAAACATTTCAAAAATCATACAGAAACTTTTGAATGGTAGAATGCCACAATTTCATATAATTAGAGAATTTAAATTAAAAAATAATTTTTGTATAATTTGAACTTTATTTCATGTATTTGCAACTTCATATCTCTCAATTTCAACTGTATTTCTTTTATTTATATATGCTTTATATCTTGCAGTTGCATGTTTATATAATGTAATTCTATATCCCGGAATTACCCATTTTATGTATTTATTTTATTATTTATTAGTCTACACATTCAGCAAAATAAATTTGCGGTTGCTTGATGATTTTAGGAGGAGGGGACATTTTCATTGTGATTTAATTGGATAACAATTTGGACACGCACCTGAGTGCAACATGATGTCATCAACAGACAGATAACAGAACATAAAGACTTTTTTTGGCCATTTTAGCCTTTATTATGATCGGACAATAAAAAGAGAATGGGATGTGTTCGATCCAGGTTGCCTATTGGCACCGACAAAACTCAAAATTTTGTGTAAAATTAGTGTAAAATCAGTTTTGTCCACTTTTAGTGTAGCCTCAGAAGTAACACACACAAACTAAAGCCGCAAACCACTCCAACTTTGATTTCATGGGCTGTTTAATCTGGTTAAACAGTTGTTAACTGTACTTATTCTTTAAAAAAATGCTTTTGATGTTCAAACCTGCTTTTGCAGCTGAAAACAATGAGCTGACAAGGCAGATGGAGGAGATGGACAACAAGGGCAGCAACCTGAGCCGAACCAAAGCTCTGCTGATGTCCCAACATGAGGAACTCAAGAAACAGTTTGATGAGGAGGTCAAGGTGTGTGCAGTTAACCAATCTAACTCAAATGGAGCAGATTGTTTTGCAGTGATGCCTGAGTGATTATGTGACGTTCGGTCTGTCATCAGGCTAAAGCGCTGTTGAGCAGCAGTCTGTCTGCGCTGCGGCAGGAGTGTGACACACTGAAAGAGCAGCTGGAGGAGGAGCAGGAGAGCAAACAGGAGCTGCAGCGTCTCGTCTCCAAACTCAACAGCGACGTCACGCACTGGAGGAGCCGCCATGAGGCTGATGCCATCCAGCACAGCGACGAGCTGGAAGAAGCCAAGTATGCATTACTTAACAGTGATTTTGTTTGTTGTTCCTGTAGGAACATTCAGAATGGTTCATGGATATGAGAGCAAGAATATGGATGGGAATAGGCAGGGGCTGCATGATTTGAAAAAAAAAAAAATTCCAATCCAGTAGCCAAAACCCAGTCAGATTTCTTTTGAACATCTAGGCCCAGACAGTTCTTCTGTAGATGATGTTACATTGACCAGCACTCACCAAACACCTTCAGTTTGTTCAGAAAGAGCATGTGTGTAATGAGTGTCTGTTGCAGGAAGAAGCTATCGGCCCGTCTGCAAGAGGCCGAGGAGGCGGCGGAGGCCACACAGGCCAAGTGCTCCAGTCTGGAGAAAACCAAGCAGAGACTGCAGGGAGAGGTGGAGGAGCTGTGTGTGGATCTGGAGAAGGTATGATCCCGTCACAGATGAACACAAAACTGTCATGCATAAATATGTCAATGCAATTTAAGCAGTGCCACGCTTACAAAAGCCCTCTAGAAATAATTGCACACTGGTGAAATATTCACATTTTTTAATTACAAACACCTTTTCTGCACTCATACACTGTAAAAAAGGAACTGAATAACTTAAATATTCAATGTAACTTGATGCATTCAGATTTTTAGTTTCTCTGAACTATCACCTTAAAGAAGTCCACTTCCAGAACAACAATTTACAAATAATTTACTCACCACCTTGTCATCCAAGATGTTCATGTCTTTCTTTATTCAGTTGTAAAGAAATTATGTTTTTTGAGGAAAACATTTCAGCATTTTTCTCCATATAATGGACGGATATGGTGCCCCAAGTTTGAACTTCCAAAATGCTGTTTAAATGCGGCTTTAAACGATCCCAGATGCGGTTGTAAACGATCCCAGCCGAGAAAGAAGGGTCTTATCTAGCGTAACGATCGGTTATTTTCATAAAAATAATACAATTTATATACTTTTTAATGCCAAATGCTCATCAAATACTCTGCTTGGACTGTTTTTGTTTCAGTTCGTGACAGTTAGGGTATGTCGAAAAACTCCCATCTCATCTTCAAAATCATCCTATATCACTGTTTTACCTTTTTTGTTAAGGGTTAATGTTCAAATTGCAGAGACTGGGTCGGAACTTCTGCAGTGATGTAGGATCATTTTGAAATGATTTTTGAAGTTGAGGGAGAAAATACAATTGAGTTTTTCAACATACCCTAACTGTCTTGAGTCAGAATACACAGAGTTCAGGGAGAGAAAGGCAAGACGAGCGTTTGAGATGCATTTTGGAAGTTCAAAATCAGGGCACCATATCAGTCCATTATATGGAGAAAAATGCCGAAATGTTTTCCTCAAAAAACGTAATTTCTTTACGTTTTTTCTAAAGAAAGAAAGACATGAACATCTGCAATTATCTGTAAATTTTTGTTCTGGAAGTGAGCTTCTCCTTTAAATGTCTTTTCTGAGGTAAATGGGACATTACGCTTGATCTCAAGCTGTTTTATTGACACCTTTCGACATTTGAATCACTGATTGATCGATTACATGATTCATTTCATTAAGTTGTTCTGTTTCTTCTGATGTTCATTCATGTTTATTTGCTGCTATAACTAGTAGTAAATAGGAAGAGATAATCACTTCAATACAGCCATCTGTCAAATTGACATAATATATGAAAGCTGAGACTGTTTTATATTAAAAAAAACTGAGAAAACAATATTTTCAGTGCATCTACCAGCAGCCAAAACCAGGTGGGCATCCCACTCTACTTAAAACACAATATTTATTTTTTTATTTAGTTGTTTATTTAACAGGGACAATGCAGAATAACATTACAGATGCTCTACATACAGGCTTTTAGCTAATTGATAATTTGCAGCCCCAGTCCCTGGTTAGGCTTTTAAAATACAATAAAAAAAAAACAAAAAAAAAAAAACAACTACAAATTCAATAAACAGCAGAAATCGAAGACTGTGTAACGCCATCAGTGTTCACAAACCTGTTTTCGTTTGAACCATTTTTTTTGATATTTTTCAGAAAAATGTTCAACTCTGTTTGCATTTTCAGTTCAAGTGGCAAACTGTTCCAGAGCAGTGTCCCTTTAACTGAAAACGTGGATTGAGCAAATTTAGTTTTTCTTTTAGGCACTATACAGTTCTGTGTAGTTGCACCTCTTGTAGAGATGCCTCTACTACTCTGTTTTACTATTAATTGGCATATAACATCTGGAGCAAGCTTATTGACACATTTAAAAACCATTTTAATAAGAGACAGATTCATAAAATTGTCAAAACTAAGCAAACTGTATTTTTGTAAAATGTTACAATGATGCCATCTGATTGATTTCTTATCTAAAATTTTTAAGGTTTGTTTATATAGGGATCTAACAGGTTTGATAGTCTGATAAGAGACCTGACTCCAGACAATCACGAGTTAGTTTTTCATGAAACACATCTTGTTAAGATAGTTTTTCATGAAACACCTCACTACCTCAGCTGTTAACTGGTCTTATGAACGTCGACTTTCAGAAGGTTTTGACAAGCAGTTCTGCACTGTTCCTCCTGCAGGCGAATAATGTGGCCGCAGTACTGGATAAGAAGCAGCGGATGCTGGATAAGCAGCTGAGTGACTGGAGGCAGAAGTGTGAGGAGCTGATGTCGGAGGTGGAGAGCTGTCAGAAGGAGAGCAGACAACATGCCGCGGAGCTCTTCAAGCTTAAAACCGCCTACGAGGAGTCCATGGAGCAGAGTGAGGCTCTCCGCAGGGAAAACAAGGCTTTACAGGGTAACACTGACACGTCTGTCACCGTCTCACCATTACGCAATATGTTTATTTCAAACTTTTAGTGAAGATGCATGTGTGACGGTCTGTGCAAACATGACAGAGCTCATATAAACACAGATTACAGTAGAGCTGAGCCAGCATGATGTGGGACTGTCAGTCTCCGTCTGTCATTATGGGTTCGGTTTGAATAGCTGTGGCTTTCAGACCATATTTAGTTGAGGAAGACAGTCCAACAGAAACAAGCTGACTCAATAATGGATGGAGAGAATGGCTCAATAATGGATGCTTCAGCAACTGTGCAGAATTCTCCTGAAATACTAAATAAACTAATTCTGCCTTATCGTGTTGTGTTTGATTTTTCTGTGTTTCAGAGGAGGTTGCGGATCTTACCGACCAGCTGTCAGATGGAGGGAAGAGCGTCCACGAGCTTCAGAAAATGAAGAAGAAAATTGAGATGGAGAAAGAAGAGCTGCAGGCGTCTCTGGAGGAGTCGGAGGCAGCATTAGAGGTCTGGAGAAATACTCTGATTTTCCTTTTTCTGTTCGATGATTACTCTATACATTACTGTAATGTAAATACATATAAGATTTTTAAAAGAAATGGATACTTTTATTCGTCAAGGATACATTAAACTGCTAAAAAAAAACAGTAGACATTTATAATTATAATACAATAATAAGATTTCTATTTCAAATAAATAGTTCTTTTGAACTTTCTATTTACGAAAGAATCCTGAAATTAAAATGTATCACGGTAGCACAGAAATGTTTTTTGAGCAGCAAATCAGCATATTAGAATGATTTCTGAAGGATCGTGTGACAGAAGACTGGAGTAATGATGCTGAAAATTCAGCTTTGATCACAGGAATAAATTCCATTTTTGTTTTCTATTCACATAGAAAACAGCTATTTTGAATTGTAATAATATTTCACAATTTTTACTGTGTTTTTGATCAAATAAATGCAGCCTTGCTGAAAAGAAGAGACATCTTTCAGTTTATAATCAAATTTGCATTTGTTACGTATTCATTGCATTTGTTTAAAGAGACGAAAGTTTATTTAAAATATAATTTCCTATTTTTTTGGTGAAAAATAACCCAGACATACAGTACTGTGCAAAAGTCTTAGGCCGCTAGTATTTTTACCAGCTAAAAAATGGTTTAAAGTAAGTTTTCTTCCTTTTGCTGTAGTGTGTCAGTAAAAAATATCGGTTTACATTTCCAAACATTCTGTTTGCCATTAATTGTAATAATCTAGTGAGATTTTTGTTTGTACAAGGAGTCTGACAACAGCCAGTGCTCCACACAGAGATCTGATCTCACCATCATCCAGTCTGTCTCTGGAATGACATGAAGAAACAGAAAAACTGAGACAGACTAAATCCAGAAGAACTGTGGCAACGTCTCCAAGATGTTTCAAGTAACCTACCTGCAAAGCTACCTGAAAAACTATGCACAAGTGCACCTAGGGCAAAAGCTGCTTTAAACGCAAAGGATGGTCACATCAAATGCTGATTTATTTTAGTTAATAGAAGTTCATTGATAAAGAAAATCTATTTATTGATAGCATCCTCATTTTATGTGCCTAACTGCCTAAAAATTTTAACAGTGCTGTAGCTTTGTAGGTATAGGTCTCTTAAAGCATCTTGGAGATGTTGCCACAGTTCTTCTGGATTTAGTCTGTCTCACTTTTTTCTGTATCTTAAGACAGACTGGATTGAATGATGGAGAGATCAAATCTCTGTTTGCACAAGGAGTCTGACAACAGCCTCCATACTCCATGCTCCATACAAAAATCTCACTGGATTATTATAATTAATGGCAAAATGAATGTTTAGAAATGTAAACTGATATTTCTTACTGACACACTACAGCAACAGACTGACTTTAACTGACTTTAAACTATTCTTTAGCTGATGAAAATACTAGTGGCCTAAGACTTTTGCACAGTACTGTATGTTCACGAGATTTACCCACAGTCTCTATTTTAATCTGAAAGACTTATTTCAACTCACTAGGTGTTCAGAAACGCTGAACTAATATGATCTTTGGCCTACAAAAACCCATTGAAACAGCACACTGTTAGCAGCGATAATGGCACTATTAAAACCACTACTAAGCCCCGGCATTATTTTCCAACAACCAAAGCAGTTTTAATTACCAGGATGTGCACCAGCGAGTCTCCAGAGTAAATATGAAAGAATCCTGTCATGCTTGTCATGTTTTTACTGCAGAAGCGTTCACCTTCTGACTTAGGTTTAAGATCCCAGTTGATGATAAGTGGAGCTGTGGTAAGTGTGTGTTTTGGAGAATGACATGTCATGACGTGGCCGCTGACCTCACGACCTCCGCTTGTGTGGTCTGTCGGCCGTCCAGCTGACAGCAGTGATGGATGACGGTCATGCAGATGGAGGAGCGCTGCTTTACATCTGCTTGAGTCTCACTTAGAAGCGTGTGTGTTTTTGCAGAGATTGCAGAGACTCTTGATATGTTCATTATCCATTTGTAGATGTATATTTGAACATATGTAGGAATTAATTCATTATATTTTCTTTTTCACTACAAAAAATGCTTTTCTTACTTAGAGTTTTTGTCTTGTTTCCAGCCAAAATATCTAAAAATTCTTAAATCAAGAAGGATTTTCCAGACAAGCAAAAGTTATTTTCTTGTTTTCAAAAAAGACTTCAAAATTAGGTAAATTTTTGCTTAAAACAAGCAAAATAATGTGCCAGTGGGGTAAGCAAAATAATCTTGTTTTCTGCTTAAAATGTGATTATTTTGCTCACCCCATTGGCAGATTATTTTGCTTGTTCTAAGCAATTTTGACTTCTTTTTTCTGAAAACAAGACAATAATTTTTGCTTGTCTAGAAAAGCATCTTGATTTAATTTTTAGATATTTTGGCTGGAAACAAGACAAAAAACATCTAAGTAAGAATAGCATTTTTTGTAGTGTAGTCATTTTCAACCTCTAAAAGTATAGGCAGTGGCTGAGAGGAATTATTGTAGTAATATTACTTAGAAATAATTCAGCGTTTTGTTATTATAAAATATCATATTTGCAGACTAAATTGTGATTGATTTTCTTAAATCAAGTTGCATACTAAATTCTATTTATTTTTTTAATTTTTGCTTTTCTTTGCATTACCTTGAACAAAACTGAACAACCTTTGTCTAGAAATATGTTAATTAATTTGAAAAATTCTAATTTTTCACATAAATCTATAACATTCAATATTAGGTCAAATTAGCACAGAATCAGCTTTGAGTTGCTGTGTGCAAATTTCCACTTGAAAAGTGAAAAGCATGCGTTTTGTTGTGAGTTTGGTGCCATCTAGTGGTTCAGAGAAGACTGAGGTGTGGTGTCTGTGTGTTTCTATAGGCCGAGGAGACGAAGGTTCTGCGTCTTCAGCTGGAAGTGTCTCAGGCTAAATCAGACATGGAGCGCAGACTGCAGGAAAAAGAAGAGGAGTTTGAGGCCACCAGGTATGATCAGCGCTTTCTACTTCTGTCAACATGATGTCACTGAGATATCACTGAGATGAGTGTGTGTTAAAGGGGTCATCGGATGCTAAGTTCACTTTTTAATGTTGTTTGAACATTAATGTGTGTTGGCAGTGTATGTACAAATCTACCCTATAATGATAAAAGTCCATGCAGTGGTTTTTAATTAATCTGTAAAAATAATATTGCCTTTTTCAAATCGAGCCGTTCTCAGATGCCTGTCGGTGTGACCGCTCCCACAACAGTTGATTGACATGAGCTCTTACCTTAGACCAGCTGTCACAGTCCAGTAACTTTCCATGATTTGATGCCGAAGCAGGGATATAAGTTACACAAGAATATCTCCGATTGAGCGATTGAGGTGTTGTGTTGCTGGATGTAATAATGAACATAGTGGTCGTCATTTACTCCCCACATCTGAGCCGCTGAAGATGCAGTAGATTACGTTTGTTTGTGAAGGGAATGCGCCTTCCGATCTACATATATCCGTCTATGTTCGCGCGAATCATTCATGATCCAGCTTCACTTACGGCAGAAGTGAGTGTAAGCGTTTTTTTTTATGAATATTCTATGAGCGTATGAATATTTTATGAGCGTTTTTTTTATGAATATTCTAGTATTCATAAAATACTAGATCGCCTTTCCTTATAACGTGGTAGTTAGGAAGTTTAGCGGCTAAACGCGGCTAAATGCGGCTAATGTACACAAGACCGTCATTCCACAGAGAGAAGAGCGGGGCGGGGTGAGCAGAGCTTATTTGCATTTAAAGGAACGACCCCTTAGAATGAGATGATTTTTGCAGAGCTGATTTTGACAAGGTAAAAAGAGTGTTGTTTTACAAAACCATTGAGAATTTTTAATCAAAGTATATTAGAGACTTTTCATTAAGACCCTAAAGAATCATATCAACTTGTGGAAAATGGACATCCGATGACCCCTTTGAAGGGTTTGACAGATGGTGGTAGTTGGGAAAATTGCCTGATATGATCTCTGTGAAAAAATGTCTTCTGCCTTTAATCAGCAATGTCATCTTCACATTTCATCCTTTATTTCCTGCTTTTAACTAACATGGGATAACTCCTATGGTAAGTAATTGGTTCCTAAAACATTGCGAATTTCTCTTCTAATGCAACTTAAACCTGTCAGCTTCCAAATCTTTGTTTTAAAACAGTAATAACAAGGTTAAATATAAATTTAACTGTGAGTTGCTTGATTTTATGTTATGCTATTTTATTCTATTTTAAAAAAGGTTTATAGATATTATTGATATTTGTAATATTGTTAATGTGAATTCTTTTGGCCATTCTAACAGCAAAACATATATATATATATATATATATATATATATATATACAGGGGTTGGACAATGAAACTGAAACACTGGCCAATATAGTGGTGGAGGTTTCATGGCTATATTTATGCAGCCTGGTGGCCAGTCTTTACTGATCGCACATTCCACCAATAAGAGCAGAGTGTGAAGGTTGACTTTGTGCACCCAATAGCTCAAACATTGTACCCTGAAGGTGGTGCCGTGTATTAGGATGATAATGCACCAATACACACAGCAAGACTGGTGACAAGAGTGATTTGATGAACATGAAAGTAAAGTTAAACATCTCCCATGGCCTGCACAGTCACCAGATCTGAATATTATTGAGCCACTTTGGGGTGTTTTGGAGGAGCGAGTCAGGAAATGTTTTCATACACCAACATCACATAGCGACCTGGCCACTGTTCTGCGAAAGGAATGGCTCAAAATCCTTCTGGCTACTGTGCAGGACTTGTATTTGTCATTCCCAAGATGAAATAATGCTGTATTGGCTGCAAAAGGAGGCCAAACGGCATACTAATTGTGGTCTAAACCCAGGTGTTTCAGTTTCACTGTCCAACCCCTGTATATAGAATCAGTTTTTTTTTTGGTTTGGTTTTGTTTCACATAATTCATGGTCTCCTACAGAATTCTATTTTTGCATCTAAAACCAGCTAGAAATTAGGTCTGCAAAACGATTAGTTGTGATTAATCAATTCAAAATAAAAGTTTGTTTGCGTACTGTGTGTGTGTACTGTGTACATTGTACATAATGGATATATAAATACACACACATATATGTTTATATTTAATAAAATATTTGTATGTATTGTATGTGTTTGTATGTAAACACTTGTATATAATTTATATTATATATAAGTATTTTACATATAAATGTCAAACGATTAATCGTGATTAATCGCATCCAAAATATAAAAGCTTTTGTATACATCATATGTGATTTATACTGTGTATATTTATTATACATACAGTATATATTTAGAAAATATTTACATCTATTTACATGTAATTATATTCATATACTTGATATTATATTTAAATATTTTGTAGAATATAAACAACATATTTTTCTTAAATATATACATGCATGTGTGTGTATTTTTATGTATGTGTGTATATATATATATATATATATATATACATGATGAATATACACAGTACCCACACATATATTATGTAAACAAAAACTTTTATTTTAGATGCAATTAATCGTGATTAATCGATTTGACAGCACTAATATATTCATAATAAATACACACAGTACACACACATATAGTATGCACACAAACTAGCCCTACTAGAAATGCTTTGCTGGTCTTAGCTGGTTTAAACTGGTCTCCCAGCCTAATCAGGCTGGTGTCCAGCTTGTTTAGCTGGTTGGTTAGTTCTCATTTCAATTCAGTTCAGTTCAGTTAAATTCAAAAGCAGCACAAAAATCAATGTTACAATTTCTCAAAGTTCTAAAAACCTGAAATCTATCAACAATGACCTTCAGACCAACTAAGACCACCAACTTAGCTTAGACTGGTTTTAGATATTTTTTAAGCAGTGTTTGTAACAATGAAGCATTTCCAAAACATCCAGCTCAGGCAGTCAAACAGAAGCGTATTATATGTTTTGTTGTTTTCAGGAAGAGCCACCAGAGGGCGCTGGAGTCTCTGCAGGCCAGTCTGGATGTGGAGGTGAAGGCGCGCACGGAGGCGGCCCGGGTCAAGAAGAAGATGGAGAGTGATGTGAATGAGCTGGAGGTTCAGGTGGACCAGCTGAACAAGAACAACGCAGAGCTGATGAAGACCGTGAAGAAGATGCAGCAGCAGATGAAGGTGCATCTCACGTTCTTGCAGGAGAACATGCTGATGTATGTGTTACATGCACATGTATGAACGGAGGTTCTGCGTGTCTCCTGCAGGAGCTCCAGGCTCAGCTGGAGGAGGAGGCACGTGTGCAGGAGGAGCTGAGGGAGGAGCAGACACTGCTGGAGCGCCGCTGCACCCTGCTGGTCACTGAGGGCGAGGAGAGCCGCACCGCGCTGGAGGCGGCAGAAAGAGTCCGCAAGAGCCTGGAGACGGAGCTGCACGAGACGGCAGAGAAATACAACACACTCGACAGCCAGGTGCTGATGGACTCGACACGATGACACACTTGACTCTGTCATCAGTCATTTAAAACGTTATTATATTGATGCTCGTTCAAATAGTTAGAAATTTCATGTCTCTGAATCTTTCATAATCTTTGTTTCTTCTCAGTGAATCCCTTGGAATACTGTCACAAACTCTCAGTCAGAATGAACAAGGCCAAAGCAGGGTTATTATAGTAAACTAAAACTAAAACCATAATAAATAAATAAATAAATAAAATCGAATCATAAAATAAATGTTAACTGAAATAAAATATATAAAAAACTTAAACTTATTTTATTTCAGCTAGTTTCCAAGATAACATTTCTCATTTTGATGTATTTTAACTTACTAAAACAACTAAAATTGTAATAAAAGTGAATACAATTATATAGACATATTCAAAACCAACAAAAGCTGAAAAAAATAAAATAAAACTAACAACAGAATGACTTAAGCTTAAAATAAAATGAAACCAGAAAATATTCAAATAAAATCTAATTCAAAATATTAACAAAAGCTCTAATAGTATTGTAATGATACTAAAATGACATTGGTACACTGAGTACTCAGTAATAATAAATAAATATTTTTTATTTATTGCTTATTTGCTTTTTTTTTTGTAAATATAATAAAATTGCTATCATGAATTCTTTGGCCACAATAATTATGTAGTGAAAATGATTTTGTGACAATCAAATGTTTTCATTTCCAGGGCAAATATAAAACTTTAATTTCTAACATGGATTACCAACCTAAAACCTGTTTTATTTTATTTTATTTTATTTTATTTTATTTTATTTTATGTGTGTTTTTGTGTTTTTTTTACATAATTGTTTATTACATAACTATACCTTTGCTGTGCCATTTTTGTGTATTTATATTTTTGTAAAGAATTATATCAATGCAAGAAACAGTGTTCAGTGTTTCTTAAAGAACTGTGCTTTTGCAGTGCCTCAATCTATTTATTTTATTTTATTTTACATTATTTTATTTTATTTTGTGTGTGTTTTTGTGGGGGTATTTTATTCATAATTCAGTGTTTATTACAGAACTTTACCATTTTTGTTTATATTTTTTTAAAAGAAACAGATCGTTTATCTTTTTTTTTTAAAATATGTACATGGTGCCTTTTTATTTTTATTTTTTTGTTTGTTTTTACCCGCTATATGTGGAACTATCTACTGTTTGAAGTGAACTGAACTAAACAGAGATGTTCTGTGCTCTCAGTACCAGTGTGTGTCCAGTGGGAAGCGAAAGCTGGAAGTGGACGTCCAACAGCTGACACAGGAACACGAGGAGCTGCAGACTGAACTCAGATCAGCTAACGACAAGGCCAAGAAGTCCGCATGTGAGGTACAGACACACAAACACACAGCACTGAGAGAAAGGCCTGTGACCGTTTTGAGTCTGACGCTGTGCTGCCGGTTCCACAGACGGCGCGTGTGCTGGAGGAGCTGCGTGTGGAGCAGGAGCACATCATGCATCTGGAGCGAGTCAAGAAGAGCCTGGAGCTCCAGATGAAGGACATGAGCGGCAGACTGGAGGAGGCGGAGCAGATGGCCATGAAGGGAGGGAAGAAAATCATTCAGAAGCTGGAGGGACGGGTAAATAACATGCAAACATTGTTCACAATTAAACTCCGTAGAGTAGCTTTCCTTTTCATTTCGGGCCCCATGAAACCATTTTATTTCCTCCAAACTTTGTGTTTTCCATTTTATTTTTCTGCATTATTTGTTTTATGATTTAAAATTGACATACTAAGTTGTGCTTATGAGATTAAACAATAAATAAACAAATAAATAATACATGTTATTTATAGGCGCCTTTTTCAGCACTCAAGGACACCGCACAATAAAATTACAAGGCAATAAGAAACAAACAAGAAATACCATATACAAAAGACTAAAACAGAGTAAAGTACGGGTAAAATAGAGTTAGGTAAGGTATGCAAGCTTGAACAAGTGAGACTTGAGTCTGAACTTATAAAGAGTCAATATTTCTGATTGTAAAAAAGTCGTAATTTTGACCAAAGTTATTATTATGTACTAAAAAGTTTTAAAGAATAGTGACATAAGTCATATTTATGAGATAAAAAGTCAGAATTAAGGCATAAAAAGACATTTATATGAAAATTCGTAATTGACAAAAAGTCCAAATTGACATACAAAGATAAAAAGTCTTGAGTATGACAGATGTTATAGTAATGAAATAAAAAAAATGAAATGAAAAATGAAACACTAAGTCGTATTTATGCAATCATAATCATGATGATTTGTCATAATGATGGCAAAGATATTTATATGAAGAAAAGTCAATTATTACATACTAATTTATGAAATAAAGTCTTCATTATAACAGAACTTATAGTTAGGAAATAAAAAGTCAAAATAATGACATACTAAATCATTTAAATGTTGAAAAGTCATAAATTTAAGACAAAATTATGTCATTTTTATAAGTCGACAAACAGTCAAAAATTAGACAAATTCAAAGTTGAGTCATTTATATGATTAAAGTCATAACTTTTTTAATGTCATATAATCATATGATCATATGAATCATGATTTGCCAAAGTGTGATTTTTGTTTCTTATGTGGCTAAAATGAGTTTCCATACATTTCAATATTTCAAGCTAAATGAAGCTGTATTAATTTGTATGAACTCTGTTTTATGATTTAAAACAAATTTAATGCAAAAATAGTGTTTAATTAATTCATACATCTTTATCAATTTAATCAGTCTTTTAAAATGTAATCAAGTGAAAATATAACAATTAATTTACAACAAAATATTGGATTTTTTTTTCTGTACATCAGAAATGTATACATGTGACCCTGGACCACAAAACCAGTCATAAGTGTCAATTTCTTTAAATTGAGATTTATGCATCGTGAAAGAAGTTGAATAAATAATTTACGATAACAATGTATGGTTTGTTAAGACAGGACAATATTTGGCTGAAATACAACTATTTGAAAATCTGGAATCTGAGCATGCAAAAAAATCAGAATACTGAGAAAATTGCCTTTAAATTTGTCCAAATGAAGTTTTTAGCAATGCATATTACTAATCAAAAATTACATTCTGAAATATTTATGGTAGGAAATTTATCATTTGACCCACACAATGTATTTTTGGCTCTTGCTACAAATATACCTATGCTGCTTATGATTGGTTCCACGTGTGTTTGAGTTTGTCTAGTAGAACATGCAGACTTATTGTCAGTGCTGCTGTTGTCACTGATACATGTTAGATCTGCATGATGGATTCATCCATATACTGCAAAAATGTCCAGAGCTTCTCATTGTTTTCCATATACATTTAATCTCCATATGATATGGTTTATCCAGCCCTGATCCTGAGTCTCTGGTGTATTGAACTCTTTGACATGGTCTCTGTTGTAAACATTAAGGTGAAGGAGCTGGAGCTGGAGCTGGACAGCGAGCAGAAGAGACACACTGAGACGGTGAAGAGTCTGCGCAAGAACGAGCGGCGTCTGAAGGAGCTGCTCTTCCAGTCCGAGGAGGACCAGAAGAATCAGCATCGCATGCAGGAGCTGGTGGAGAGACTCCAGATGAAGATGAAAGCCTACAAGAGACAAGTGGAGGAGGCGGTATGACACTGCTGCTGTTAACATAAGCGCGGGTTATGCTGGTTAGCGCTGGTATAAACACATTCGCTTCACTACCAGTCAAACCAGCATGGGGTTTCTGCACAAAAGCCATGCAAAGTCTTGAGGACTCACTCCAAACCAGCATAACCAGACATTTTAGGATTTTTATAAGGATTTTAACTCTGATAGATTTGACTTTTTTATTTTTACATAGTTTTGGCCCCTGTAACACTTTTATTAATTAGGCCTGCTAATATACCTTGCTTTGGAAGCCCATTTCTGCCACGTAAGAATAAAATTCCTGCTTTGGTAAATCATAATTATGCTAAGTCACTATTTTGAGATAAGTCAGAAATATGACATTAAAATATTTATTTGTTGAAAAATCATAATTGACAAAAGAAAATTAAAAAATGAGAAGTTATAATTATGAAACGCATCTTAATTATGACTTAAAAGTTGTAGTTATGAAATAAAAAGTCAAAATAATGACATACTAAATATAATTATGACAAAGAGATTTATGATTAAAAGCTAGTTATGGCATAAGTCATGAGATAAAGTTATGAGATAAAATCGTATGACAAAACATTACGGTTACGTTACAAATAATGACATACTAAGTCATATATATGACGGAAATGTCACAATTATGACAAAAAACTTAAATAATTACGTAAATTATGACATTCATAATTATGACAAAATGTCAAAATTGACATACTGTAATTATGAGATAGTCAAAATAGACAAATTATAGCTATGAAATAAAAGTCAAAATAATGACATACTAAGTCATTTGAGATAAAATTATATAATTATGACAAAACAAATGAAAATATGTGAAAAATCATAACTGACATAAGTCGAAATTGACACGTTTTTATGAGTATTTATAAGATAAAATTCTTAATTGTTACAAAATTTACAGTTATGAAATAAAAAACTCAAAATAATGACATCTCATAATCTCATAATCATATTTATGAGACAAAAAGTCATACTGACGACATAAATACATTTATGTGATGAAAATTATAACATACTAAGTCAGAATTACGACCTAATAATTCTGAGATAAAGTCCTTATGACAAAAGTTATAGTTATGAAATAACTCAAAATAATGACATACTAAGTCATATTAGGGTTCGGACGCACTATGACATCAAAATGATGTAAAAATGATGATATCTTTATTAATTAAGTTAATAAAGTCATAATCATGGCAAAAGGTCAAAATTATGACTTACTAAGCCATTTATATGATGATGTCATAAATACAAGCTGACAGTCATATTTATGAGTTTAAAAGTCGAAATGGACAAATTATAGTTTACAAAAAGTCAAAATCGACATTGTCATATTGAGATATGAGATAAATTCAAAGCGGAGTCATTTATATGATAACCTAATTGTGACAAACTGTGTATAGGTATAGTTATGACATAAAAAGAAAAAATCTTTGTCATAATTATGTCTTGCAACTTTGACTTTTAATTTAAACTTTGTAATGTAATTATAATCATGATTTGCCAAAGCATTTTGTTTCATATGTGGCTAAATGAGCTTCCATGCATTTTGTAACAATTAAAATGTAGTGTAAGGAATTTAATTGTATTTGGTTTATTTTCATGTGTTTTATTATTGTAATGAATATGGCCTTTGATGTTGATACGGCAATGAAAACTAATGTTAAACTGAGCTTGTTTTGAAGTGAAACTGTGAATTATTAAGTGAAACACTCATACGGCATGTATTTCTCTGATCTGCTGTTGTTGATGCACAGGAGGAGCAGGCGAATGTGAATCTGGCCAAGTACAGGAAGACGGTTCATGAGCTGGACGACGCAGAAGAGCGGGCCGACATCGCTGAGTCTGCGCTCACCAAGATCAGAACCAAGCACAGAGGCAGCTTCGGCAAAGGCTACTCATCAGTGAGTGTCTGTGAGGCAAAATGTTACACCATCCGTCTCCAGCACGTGTCAGTAACGCTCTGCTCTTGTGTGTTTGACACAGGGTTACAGCACTCCCTATCCCGGCCTGGTGAGGTCACCCAGCTCTGTGGGGTCAGAGGGCAGAGGTGAGAAGGTCACTGATGACGACGAGTCCATCAGCTCTCTCATTCCCACGTACTTGAATTCAATCAAGAAACTCATGATCGATTAGAATCATTTGGATCAATTTGGATTTGTCTTAAAAATAATTGTAAACATATAAATCTTTTTATTACAGCAAGTATCTATGTTCAGTATTACACTTGGTATCATCAGCATGACTTTACTATCAAGAAACGAGTAAAACTGTTTGTTCACTATAATCATTATTCCTTTGCTCAGTAGTGTCACGTTTGCATTAGTTTTGTATTTATTGATGACAGCTACATAAATAGTGCAAATGATAAATCCTGTTTAGTTAAACATTAAATTTAATGTCATTTATATTACAGAAAACATAATAAATGGATGATATTCAGCAGTTATTCTTCATTTACATCCTTGTATAACAGGGAGAGACTGAATAATTTGAGCATGTACATCAGTAATGCAAATGTGTTAAATGCATAAGCCGGTACCTTCAGAAAAAACAATGGAATCCAGTTTAAACATTTAGAAAATGTGTTAATTGGTTTGGTATAAAAATAAGCATTGTGCAGAATCATTTACATGTGTTCTCTGTAGCTCTCTCATTATCAAGTAAATGGTTTGGGGAAACAATACTGGGCCCAAAAAAAACGCCTGTTTGAGACTTCTGTATATTTGAACAAACAGCCAGAAAATAAAACATCCTGACATGTGATTGTGTTCATTTGTTAATTGAGTATGAAGTGATGTAAACCCTGAGTGTGTCAAGGCAGTGTGAGACTGTGAGCAGCTGTACTCATTTCAAACTATATATTGATATACCAGATCATTTTTGCCTTCCAAACATGGATATGTTTATGATTTTGCATTGACTTGTATAATATCCTGCATCAGCTGAAATTAACACTGACCCTCTTTACTTGCTGATCCAAGTTTCTGGTCTTGCACGATTCATAAATGTTTTTCCAAAGGAAAAAAGGGTCATTTCATCAAAATGTAATGAGTTTCTCACCTGAATCAGCTTTCCTTTCTACGTTTGTTCTGGTAAGTAACTCCCATTTCTTTTTTATAATTCCTGACAGGTACATTTCTTTTCTCTCATTGAATATCCTGATTTTATTCAGAAATACATCACATTATGCAGTTAAATGTTGGTTTATGTTGGTTCATGTTGACTTTAAAGGGATAGTTCACCCAAAAATTAAAATTGTCATCATTTATCACCCTTAAGCTATTTCAAAACTGTGTGAGTTTGTTTCTTCTGTTGAGCATGAAAACAATTGCTGGTAGCCATTGGCTTCTTTAGTTTTAGTTTTTTTTTTTTTTGTTTGTTTTCCATACTGTGGAAGTCAGTGGTTACCGACTGTTTAGTTTCATAGTTTTTTTCTGTTTTATGAAGTCTACCATCAACGGTTTGGTTCCCTATTTTTTTCAACATACCATGGAAGTGAATGGCTACCATCACCTGCTTGGTTCCATTTTTTTTTTTTTCATACTATGGAAGTCAATGGCTACCATCAACTGTTTGGTTCCCTATTTTTTTTCAGTAACACTTTACAATAAGGTTCATTAGTTAACATGAACTAAGAATGAACAATACTACTACAGCATTTACTAATCTTAGTTAATGTTAATTTCAGCATTTACTAATGCATTGTTAAAATCACAATCGCAAAGTTGTTTTTTTTTTAACATTGGTTAATGCACTGTGAACTAACATGAATAAACAATGAACGACTGAAGTAACATTAACTAAGATTAATGAATAGTGTAATAAATGTATTGTTCATTGTTCATTCATGTTAGTTAATACATTAACTAATGTTAACAAATGACACCTTATTGTAAAGTGTTACTTTTTTCCCATACCATGGAAGTTAATGGCTACCATCACTTGTTTACTTCCACATTTTTTCCATACAATCAACTGTTTGGCTCCATAAGTATTTTTTTTCCAAACCAAGGAAGTCAATGGCTACCATCCTTGCTTGGTTCCATTTTTTTCATACAAGTCAATGGCAACCATCCACTCTTGGGTTACATATTTTTTTCGTTCCTTACTATGTAAGTCAATGGCTACCATTAACTGTTTGGTTACGTATTTTTACTGTCAGCTGTTTGGCTCCATAAGTAGATATATTTTTTCAAAACTATTAAAGTCAATGGCTACCGTCAATTGTTTAGTTACATTTTTTCCCCCTTACTATTGATGCCAATGGCTACCGTCAATTGTTTTATATTTTTTTCCATTCTACGGAAGTGAGTAATTACCATCAACTGTTTGGTTACCAACATTCTTCAGAATATCATCTTTTGGGCTCAACAGAATAAAGAAACTCATATATGTTTGAAACAACATAAAATTGATGTAAATTAACTTTTTTTGTGAACGGTCCCTTTAAGGGAAGCGACAGCTTTGATTAGTCACAGAACTGAAACCAGTTGTAATAGTTTATGCAGCAGCAGCATTTACAGTATATATTAGTACTATTTCACATATATGAACTCAGTTCAATCTTGAATCCTGTTGGCATGATTGCATCAGTAGATACTGACAAACACGTCTGTCCTCTCGAGTTAAATCCTGCAGATATTCACACAGTCTCTGCCACACGTCAGATGCTCCTTTCAGTCTGGCTTGTGGGAAGGTCATGGTGTATGACCTTGGTTCTTTCTCTGCTTGGTTTGAGCCATGATCGTTCTCTACTGATTTAGGCCTCAGAGGGTTTTTGAGAGCTCAAACCCACAGTAGGACAACACGAGCGCTTTCTCTCCAGCCAGTGCTGCGTTACAGCGTCTCTAAAGCAGCCAGACGAGGGAACAAAAGCGAGTCTCAGATGTTCATGTCCACCGGTCTCAGCTCGCCCGTTTTGTGTTCTTTGACCCACAGCTCTCTGTCTCTGGTGGGGTCGACGCTCCGCAGCAGTTTGTCCACCGGCTCTATGGTCTTGAGATCAAACAGCAGGCTGTCATTACTCACGATCTGCATCAGACCATACTGTATAAATGAGTGTGAATGAGGCTGTTTGACTCACGCTTTGGTTGAACATGTCAGTCTCGTGACGTAGCGTGGTGTACTGACACAGATGCTGTCTGATCATCTCCACACGTTCCACCTCCAGACGCTCCAGCTCCTGTCAGAACCAAGACATATGGAGATTCTCTATTTTATATGAGTTTTAAGAGCAAATTCTTTTGTTTTTTAACCAGAGACGTGACCTTGATCTCTTTCACAAACGAGGCTTAAGCCTAGTCCTAGACTAAAATGTACGTCTGAGCTGTTTCAGCTGAAAGAAACTTGCACTGACTGATCTTAAAATATATCAGTGCCTTTGTTTTGTCAGAAGATGCACACCAGTGAAGTTTTTTCTAAGGCATGTTTATTAAAATTGCTTAATTGTCTTAATTAAACTACACTCTTAAAAATAAAGGTGATTTAAAAGGTTCTTCACAGCGATGCCATAGAACCATTTTTGGTTCCACAAAGAACCATTCAGTCAAAGGTTCTTTAAAGAACCATCTCTTAGCTTTTTATAATCTGAAGAACCTTCTTTCACCACAAACAACCTTTTTTGAAACATTAAGGTTCTTCAGATGTTAAAGGTTCTTTATGTAACCATTTAGACAAAAATGGTTCTATTGTGAAGCATCTTTAATTTTAAGAGTGTATGGCCTAATCCTGATTTCCAGGGCTGAGCCCTGTCTATGAACCCGGGCCCAAGTTTGCCAGAATTTCTCTATTTTGTACTGTGTCCTACATTGCACAACTTCTCCTTTATTATACAAATGCTAGGCACTTTACAATAAGGTCCCATTAGTTAACATGAGGTAATTACATTTAAACATGGATATCACAAATTTTACATTCATATTTATGCATTTAGCAGATGCTTTTATCTAAAGTGACTCACAAAAGAGGAAAAAAGTGTGTAAAAGTTACTTATTATTACATCATGATCTGAGAGAAGCTTTTTTTTAACCAAACCTGTATTTGCCACTTTAAATGAACTGAAATTCTTTTTATGTTTGTAAGATTTAAGTGAACTGACAGTAGCTAATTCAAGGCTTTATCCATCGTTTTTCTCCAAAAAACTAAAACTCATCATTGCCATCTCTCATTTGACTATTTTAAGCAGTCAGAAGTGGCAGTATCCGAAGAATGATCCATAAATGTGACCCTGGACCACAAAACAAGTTTTAAGTAACACGGATATATTTGTAGCAATAGCCAATAATACATTGTATGGGTCAAAATGATTGATTTTTCATTTATGCCAAAAATCTTTAGGATATTAAAGGGGTCATCGGATGCAAAGTTCACTTTTACATGTTGTTTGAACATTAATGTGTGTTGGCAGTGTATGTACACATCTACCCTATAATGATAAAAATCCAGGAGGTAGTTTTTAATTAATCTGTAAAAATAATATCCCCTTTTTCAAATCGAGCCGTTCTCAGATGTGTGTGGCGTCACACCGACAGAGGCCGCTCCCACGATAGTTGATTGACATGAGCGTTTTACCTCAGATCAGCTGTAACAGTCCGACCTCCATTGTTTCGATGCCGGAGCAGGGATGTAAGTTAGACAAGAATATCTCCGACTGAGCGATTGTGGTGTTGTGTTGCTGGATGTAATAATGAACATAGTGGTCATCATTTACTCCAGACATCTGAGCCGCTGAAGATGCAGTGGATTACATTTGTTTGTGAATGGAATGCTCCTCCTGATCTACATATATCCGTCTATGTTCGCGCGAATCATTCGTGATCCAGTTTCACTTACGGCAGAAGTGAGTATAAGGTTTTTTTTTTATGAATCTCTGCAATCACCTTACCTAATAACGTGCTAGTTAGCAAGTTTCACCGCTAAATGCGGCTAAAGTAAACAATTTCTCAGAGCACAGCTGGTCACTCCACAGAGAGAAGAGAGGGGCAGGGCAAGCAGAGCTCATTTGCATTTAAAGGAACAATCCATCAGAATGGGTTGATTTTTGCAAAGCTCATTTTGACAAGGTAAAAAGGGTGTTGTTTTACACTACTATTGAAAATTTTTAACCAAAGTGTATTATAGACTTTTCATTAAGACCCTAAAGAATCATCAATTTACGGAAAATGGGCATCCGATGACCCCTTTAAGTAAAGATCATGTTCCATGAAAATATTTTTTTAATTTCCTACCGTAAATATATCAGAACCTAACTTTTGATTAGTAATATGCATTGCTTAGAACTTCATTTGGACAACTTTAATGGTGATTTTCTCAATATTTTGACTTTTTTTTTTTGCACCCTCAGATGTCAGATTTTCAAATAGTTGTATCTCACCCTAGCCTATCCTAACAAACCATACATCAATGAAAAAGTTTATTTTTTCAGCTTTCAAATGATGTATAAATCTCAGTTTTAAAAAAATGACCCGTATGACTGGTCTTGTGTCACATATGTGTATATCCAGAGCTATTATCGGCATTTGTGAAAGTGTGCTTGTTTATGCAGTGAATCTCTCACCAGACTGCTGGTCACCATCTCCTCAAACCACTTGGATTGAGACTGATTGTAGAGATCAACACATCGCATCAGATCATCACCTGAAAATACAGAGTGTGAGTTACACATCATCATGGCTACAACTCATATTTTGCATTTTAATTTATTGGGCTGATAAGTTTCCCTGTTTGTCAGAAGCTGAAGCACAAACTGGTGTTTGTCTGTGCTTCTGCTACTAACAAACAAGGAAACTCATGATGGTGGTGTTGAACATGACCTGTTGTTATTATACCTGGTAAAGCAAATGTAGGATAATTTAATACTACTAAATTTAAAGTGTTTTTGTTTCAATCCAGAATTTCCACAGATTTTGTGTTGAACTGATGAATAAAGGGAATGTGCAGAGTGACAAGAAACAGAAGCACTGTACAAATGAGCTTATGATTTAGTTCACTGGCATCTGTTTCTGATTTTATTTAATTTCCTTTCCGTCACATGAATGTTAGCCAGCATTGATTTTGTGCAGTAATAATCCACATTTGTAAATTTACATCAGTACATTTGTATCAGTAAAAAGTGTTGAAATGTATACAATCACTCTGGAATGTTTTAACATTTGGGATTTTTTTTTCACTCTGTTCATCAGCTCCAGTTAAATAATATTTTATGTAACATACATAATATTTTATTCATCTGTCTCTAATGTGCCTTGAATGCACGTGTCTGATTCATGAGGATAACAGGAGGATGTTAAAATGTACTTCATTTGCAAGAAAAAAAACACTATGAAGGAAAAAGAGAAGGAAAATATTGTATATTAAAAACTTATATATTTCTGTGGAACAACTCCAAATGTGTTTTTCAGCGTGCAAACACTACATGTAGATTGCTTTTTCTGTTTTACTTTCTTTTTTCTAAAGACAGTTATTTGACTCTCCTGTCAGAAAGGATCTGTGTCATTCCTATTCTACAGAACGAAGTTGATAATTTTAGTAACAATTAGTAGTAAATGTAGTAAATGTAATGTTTAACAAATGTAATCTTAAATATTTCAAAACAAGAAAAACTTTGCATGTGATGTTTAATGAGTAACAGAACTACATCATACTAGAATTTCACATCATGTCCCATGGATTATTATTTTCATTTTTCTCTTTAATAACCATAATGTAACACTAGATGTCAGCAAATTCAAATATTCCTCCAGGTTTGCTGTCTATTCAACTCCTAGAAAGTATGTTTGTGTTCACAACAGAATTGTCACTTGTACTTACGGAACATTGCCTATTATTATTTTTAAATAGTATGTGAATCAGTAGCCATTATTCTAGGGTAAACATTTTAGACTGTATTTCACTACTGTATTATGACATTGCATGTTTAATTTGGGTGAGTTTTTGAATTTGTAACATTTTGTGTGAATAGGCCTTGTATATCTTGTAATTTGGTGGTCTGATGGATTGAATGCATCTGTGGAAGATCTTTAGCTCTGCAGGTGTGTTTAGGTGTTCGTTTATTATCCGATAATCCCTCATGTTCCTAAAGGATTGCTCTCAGAGCTGTGTTACATTCAATAAGAAGGTGTCTACTGAAATGGACGGTTCGAAAGTTTTGCTGAAGCTGCACTGACCGGCCTGTGTGGATTTCCTGCGCGCTTTCTTGATGTCCTCCTCGATCTTACTGCTCAGTTTGATCTCCAGCTGCTGGGTTTTTAACTCCAGATCCTTCTGCCGATCTGCAAGCGCTTTACGTGCCTGAGGAAGAACGTGAGAATATGTGAGATGAGCATGATGTGTTTTATTCATATGTCAATCTAGAGCTGGATCAGACTGCAAGTTTAGAAACATCTGCTGTTGCATGTTATAATCCAGATGCTCCTGAATAAATCAGAGCTGTCGTTGTACAGCGATGTGGATGATTAAGACACTTCAAAGATATATATTTACTTTTTCATTTTTGATGATAAATAAACTCTAATAATAACCCTCATTTTGTTTTCACGTATTTCGCGTTATTCCAAAAAATGCTGGTGGTTAAAGGAGAAGTTCACTTCCAGAATGAAAAATTACATATAATTTACTCACCCCCTTGTCATCCAAGATGTTCATGTCTTTCTTTCTTCAGTCGATAAAAAAAATTGTTTCTTGAGGAAAAAATTCAGGAGTGTTCTTCATGTAATGGACTTCAGTGGTGCCCTAAAGTTTGAACTTCCAAAATGTAGCTTCAAAACGATCCCAGCCGAGAAAAAAGGGTCTTATCTAGCAAAACGATCAGTCATTTTTGAAACAAATTGACAATGTATACACTTTTTAACCTCAAATACTCGTCTTGTCTTGTCTCTACGACGCGCTTACGCAGTCTGTGTAATCCGAGTCAAGACAGTTAGGGTATGTCGAAAAACTCCCGTCTCGTTTTGTTCTTTAACGTCAAAATCATCCTACATTGCTGTTTTACCCTTTTTCTTTCTTTTTGTAAAAGGGCGTTTGATCTTTGCATGTTCACTTTGTAAACACTGGGTCAGTACTTCTGCTGCGATGTACGACGGTTTTGAAGTCGGGGAAGAAAACGAGATGGGAGTTTTTCGACATACCCTAACTGTATTGACCGCATGAACCGGGAAAAAACGCAGAGTTCACGCAGACTTAGACAAGACAAGTGTTTGAGGTTAAAAAGTATATAAATTTTTCATTTGTTTCGAAAATGACCGATTGTTTTTCTAGATAAGACCATTCTTCTTCGGCTAGGATCGGCTTAGAGCCATTTGAAGCTGCATTTAAACTTAATTTTGGAAGTTCAAACTTGGGGGCACCATTTAAGTTCTGAATTTGTTTTCCTCAAGAAACATAATTGCTTATCAATTGAAGAAAAAACATCTTTGATGACAAGGGTGAGTAAATTATCTGTAATTATTTGTCTAAAAACTAAAAGTTACTGAGTTTACTCACAGTAGAAGAAAACTGTTTCTGTGTCTTTTGAAATCAAAATCAGAATGCAAATATTTTTTATAGAATACTGTCATCAAAGACGTCATTTGAAGCTGAGAACTGCTATGATTACTCTACTTTAAAAGCATAAATTTGATTTAAACAATAGGTCTACATAATATTCACACATGCTGTTCACAGGTGACCTATTGTATTAGCCCTACAGTTACAGCATAAATATTATTTAAACCTGTTGCTATTAACATTTTTACATAACATTTATTTATTTTATCTCGCAAATATAAGTTTATATCTCCTAATTTAGACTTTATAACACGATTTAACACAAAATTTTGTCAACTGTGAGGGAAAAAAGCCAGAAGTGTGGGATATAAACTCCTATTCTGAGCCGAGGGGAAAAGAGAGAATGACGTTGTTTTTAGAATTATTAAAATTGTGAGATATAATCTCGGAATTGCAAGAATAAAGTCAGAATTTTGAAATATAAAATCAAATGTACCTTTTTTTATTTTATTCCATGGCTCTATAGACTGCCACTTGAAAACCATCATTTTCTGTCACCAGATAGACTCCACCCACAAAAACCATCATCCCCGTTTCGTCAATTTCGTTGAATAACAGTGCTTATCGCTGGGTGAGAAGCTCTTGTAATATGCAGAAAACATTTTTAAAATGACATCTAATCAAAATGGGCTATAATCTTTTTAAATCTAACTATTTGAACCGTATCCGTGTAATTCTCTAGCCATAAAGGCTATCTCTCTGGGGTTTTCTGCAGCCATGATGTGCGCGGATCCCGAATGTTTACAAACCTATAATTGGTCTATAGTGCGAATGCGCAAATAATGACTGTTTGTATTGAGTGCGCTGTCTCTTTAAAAGACAGCAAATTGTTTTGTTCCTGTTGGCCAGTAAATAGAAGGTCTCTATGAGAAGGTCATTGGTTTGAAGGGCGTGAGATTATATATAGAAACCCAACGGGCTCCAGAGACGGAAACAGTCCACTTCTTCAGAAAACATGCTGGACTTTTAATAATGCATGAGAAAAATCCCTGTAACTTTAGATGTGGCTAAATATGAAGACTAAATATGTCCACATATTTATGACATCAGGGATGAATCATGTTTTGCAGTCAGTACCTTCTCCACGGCAGCGTTTCGGCTGGCCAGCTGCTTCCTGAGATCCGCCATGTGATGGTCGAACTTCTTCATGTCCTTCTTGAAGTTTTCTCGAAATAAAAGCAGAGGCTTTTCCACTTCACTCTGAAGCTGAATGATATTAGAGGCAAACCGGTAAATACTGAGCTACAGATAGTCATTCAGAATGTAGACAGTAAGTTATTGTAGAAGGCTGCAAGACACTAAACACAAAAGTAAAAAAGACTGTCATGCATAATGTCTTTTTACTGCTTCAGTATCAGACTGTAACTCTCCTGTTAGTGATGCATTGTAACTCTACCGTACTGACAGTGTGTGTGTAACATCTGCTCTCATATTCTTCAGAGAGCGAAACATCAGCACAAAGCACATTCCTCCAGACCAGCTGTGCATTTAGACCTGGATCAGAATGAATCTTACAGGCTTGTGTTTGAATGCAGTCTTTCTCTTATCTCACCTTGGAGGAAAACTTGACATGAACGTCTGCTTCATCTGCCAGGCTTTTCTTCAGCTGAGCCCAAGCTTCTCCAAGCGTGCTGAGAAGATAACAAGGGACAATATATTTAATAAAATGTATTTATATATATATATATATATATATATAAATAAAACTTGAATAAAACATTTTAAATAAAACATATAAAATATATTTAATTAAATGTATTTAAATTTATATTAAATAAAACATTTTCTAAAATTATTTTTATAACCCTTCTTGCACTTTTTTTTTCTCTTTGCTTGCGTATAAATGCCACAGTGATGAGTGTTGAATGTTGAGCAGATCAGCTTCGACCGCCTCATTCCTGAGATGCTTCGGATGTTTAGACTGAGCCGTTCTGAGGCCTTTCCTTTCGGACTGATGCACCGATTCAAAGGAGCACTTTCAATAAAAGACGTAGGTGGAATTTAACAATCTAAACTTTAGCTGAGTCAGATCTACAAGACTCAATATCAATACTTTTCTTTCCCACTGTTGGTAAGGGAAGATAATTCTGTATGAATCCATAAAAATACATCTGATGAGTCATTGCTCCTCAGACATCAGATTCCATCCTGTTCACCTTTATTTCTGATTCAGCCTGAACCTGCATCTCGTGTTTACTGAGAGGTGGGCAATACAGCTATTATACATAAATATATTTTTCAGGATCTTGACTTTTTCATATTTATCTATTTTTGATGTACCAGAGGAGCCATCATTTCAGTTGGAACAGCTAGAATTGCCTTTCTAGATTAAGATCTAGTTATTCGTTTAAAAATTGGGCATGTTTTCAATTATTATTACACATACACACTACTATTTGAGAGTTTTCATTGTTTTTACAATAAGTCTCTTCTGCTCACCAAAGCTGCATGTATTTGATCAAAAATGTAGTAAAAATTGTGAAATATTATTGTAATTTAAAATAGCTGTTTTCTATATGAAGATATGGTAAATTGTAATATATTCCTGTGATCAAAGCTGAATTTTCAGCATCATTAGTTCAGCATTATTTAGTCTTCAGTGTCACATGATCCTTCAGAAATCATTATAATATTGCTGCTCGAGAAACATTTCTGATTATTATCAGGGTTGAAAACAGTCCTGCTGCTTCATATTTTTGTTAAAACTGTGATACGTTTTGTTTTTCAGGATTCTTTGATGAATAGAAAGTTCAAAAGAACAGTATTTATTTGAAATAGAAATCTTTTGTAACATTATAAATCTCTTTACTGGCATTTTTGATCAACTTTATGCCTCCTTGATGAAAAAAAACAATAGTGTATATAATATATACACAGCATACAACACTAATGGCACATCCAGAGGCCAGTCATACACTGGCAAAAATGCAAAGCCAAAAGGTCACGACCTGCAATTCTGCAACAATGATTTCTGCAGAGCAGCCACACAAGCGGTAAATTCAGGAATAAACAAGAGGTTGTGAGCGCAGACGTAGGAGCTGGACAAAAAAAACAATGGTCATTACAAGCGACAACACAGAGGGGGCTGAGAGCCAGAAGAATGGCGGGATTGTGCCGTCTGCCTGTGGGACGGTGGGCGGCGCTCGATGACACGCTTCGCATTGTATATGAAACAATTAGCCTTCTCTACCAGACTGACGCGCTGCTGAAAAAAAAATCACTGGCAGTTGTGCTTATACCAAACCCTAAAAGAGTGAAGCAGCTGACGGTAATTTACAAAAAAGACATGGAAACTTGATATACTTGATGTGTGACGCAAGAGATAGCTCATCTAAAAATTAACATTTACTAAAAATGTGCTCACCCTTCATCAGATTTGGAGAAATGTAACATTACATCGCTTGCTCACCAGAGGATCCTCTGCAGTGAATGGGTGCCGTCAGAATGAGAGTCCAAACAGCTGATGAAAACATCACAATAATCCACAAGTAATCTACACCACTCCAGTCCATCAGTTAACATTGTGTGAATCTAAAAGCAGTGTGTTTGTAAGAAACAAATCCGTCATTAGGGTGTTTTTAACTAAAATATGAGCAGAGCAGGGTAGTAACTGATTACATGTAATCTAATTTACGTAATCAGATTCCAAAAATGAAGTACTTGTAATTAGAGTAAATTTTAAAATACTCATAATCAGACTACAGTTACTATTTTACTGATTACATGATATAGCAATAAATTATTCATCATTTATCGATTCTCTAATTCCTCTTTTTTTATCTTTTAAATTTTCCTTTCTAAAATAGTCTACCACTTGTATACACTCCAGTTTTGTGGACATTCAGACTTATTAAATGTTTTAATAATTAAGTATCATATTTGCATGGTTACGGTTCAGGTAAACATAAAATATTTCATCTTTTTTAGTAAGTGAATTATTTTAATTGTTATTTTTAAATTATTTATTTTAATTTTACATTTTTATGATTGAATTACTTGATAGCCTTTCATTAAACTTACAAACCCCCTGCAGTTCCTTTTTCTGAACCCCAATTTGGGAAACACTGATGTACTATAATGTTTAATGCACTTCGTGTTGTTAATTACAATGAAAGGAATATATTTTCTCACTCTGTATTTTTATATCATTATGGTACAAGATTACACTGTTTAAATTAATGTGATAACGAGTTAAGCCAAAAGTAATCTAAAAGTAGTCTGATTACATTACCTAAAATGTGTAATGTAATGGATTACATAACTGACTACAATTTTTGTCATGCGATTTGAAATCAATAACGGATTACAATTTGTAAGTAATCTACCCAGCTCTGAATATGAGTCCATAATCCATAATAACATCTGAATCGGGAGAGAAATCTGCAAAGATCAAGCACTTGCAAGCCAAAACAGCTCTAAACAAATATGTGGGTGGATTTTTATGTGAGAGACAACTGAGGATAGACGTTTTCTCTGAAGGAAGCGTTATTATGGATTACGGACTCATATTTTAGACATTAAAAATGTCCTAATGATAGATTGATTTGTTACAAAGCACATCTTTTGACTTCTCAAGATGTTAATTGATGGACTGGAGTGGATTACTTGTGGATTATTGTGATGTTTTTATCAGCTGTTTGGACTCTCAGTCTGACGGCACCCATTCACTACAGAGGATCCATTGGTGAGCAAGTGATGGAATGCTACATTTCTCCAAATCTGACGAAGAAACAAACTCATCTACATCTTGGATGGCTTGAGGGTGAGCACATTTTCAGAAAACATTCATTTTTGGGTGAACTATTCCTTTAAGAACATAACTGAATCCATTCAGTCATGACTGTAGTCAGTTTATAAAGCATTATATTCTTCTGAAGGTCACTGCATTAGATTTCTAGGAGGTTCTGAGTTTGTAAGAAGAAAAGAGGGTGTATTATTCCCCGTCTGCCATTGTTCCTGGGTGACGTACCCTTCCTCCTGTGCCGCCAGCGGGATCTGAGAGAGCTTCGACAGGTTCTTGGCGTACTCCTCCTCAATCCTGATCCTGTCCACACAGAGAAATGAATTTTAGTTGTGCTGGAGTGATACAGCAAAGCACATGGATCAGTGACACATGTAGAGCATGTGAAGAGGCTGAGCGCAGATGTCTTTCCTGACTTTCACACACTAAGGTCATTTCCTTCCCAGACTCAAATGTTTCTCCTCAGGGACAGACACACTTCATGTGAACCCCGGTTGTAGCTCATTCAGTCCAAAGCTCTCCGCAAACATAACCGAAGAAGAGCCGTAACATTAAAAATGAATGTGTTTGAGATCATTTGTTTTTCTGCTTTCTAAAAACTACTCATGAAATAGAGGAAATAAGCTACAGGAAGTCATGCTGTTATGTGCAACATGTGCTATGTTGTTGTGTTTTTAAGTTTTTAGTCAAGGCAACAGAAATAACAGCTGCTATATCAAGATATTACACAATGTCACCAACATAGATAACGCAATAACCATAACCATATTTGTTGTAAGACCTTAGTAACCACACATACAACTACTATCATGGCTAGATCAGTGTGACGATGCTCTCTGGACATCGATCAGCTATTGTGCTATTAAATATAGTAGCATAAAGACATTCAGAAACTATAGCTGTTTCCACTTCAAAAAATGAGATAATTATGAATTTATATCTTGCAGTTGAGACTTTGTCATTCACGATTGTGACACGTTACTTGAAATTTCACAATTATGATTTTATATTTCACAACTGTGACCTTATATGTCACAATTATGACTTCATTTCCTATTTTAAACTTTTTCAGTAGCCTGAATTTGTAGCCTGAAATTTGTTTTCATGAACTGAAACTGCCATACGTATATAAATAAATAAATAAATAAATAAAGTGTATGTTTTTGACAAAACACTATAAATAATACAGTTACTAATAGTCAAACCATGGTAAATATTTGTAGGGTAACACTGACCCAATAAATAAATAAATAAATTAACATTTTTTAAAGTTATTGAATTATTATCCACAATTTTGTCCACTTTTTCTTCCTGAACATTATATCTTTTACGCTGCAAAAAAGAAAATGAAAATATAAAATACAACTGCTACACTTGCATAAATAAATAAAATACAATTTTTAAAAATTAATACTATATGTACTACAGTTACTATAGCAAATTATAGTTACTACATTAAACACTGACCCCATAAATAAATAACTAAATAACTGAATGATCATTTTTGTCCTCTTTTTCATCTTTTACACAGAAAAAATAAATAAAAAATAAAGCTTAAATAAATAAAAAGAACAGGCTTTCAAGAAAATACTATTTCAGCTTTGTTTTACTTCAAAAGTCATGTTTAATTTAGTGTATTACTTGATGTTTGTTTGTGATTGTGAATTTAGTATCAGCTTCTAAAGGGGAATATTATTGCTCTCAGTCTTGGATGACAGTCTGACGTTTACCTCTCCCGCACAAACTCGGCCATCTCCTTCTGCATCTGCCTTCCCTTCAGCTGTTTTTGTAGCAGCACCTCGAATCCTGAGATGGTGGCGCTTCCCTGTGGGTCCTTTTTGTCTGCCTGGATCCACAAACAAAACACAAGGCGGATTCATGTGCACAGAAGCGTGAGAAAGTGTCAGAACAAGGATTCAGTAGGATCTTCTCCAATCAAAACTACAAGCCGAACCAGATGACTTGATGAATTTGATGACATTCATGCTGTTAAACAGTATGAAAAGCATTGCCATTCGCAGTGTTTGTGAGGCTTTTCTAAACTATGCGAGTAAATCTTTGTGGTTTGTCAGCGGTTAGATGTTCTTGCTTACCCAAAAATAATCGCAGTAGCTCCACTCATCTGGTTTGAGCAGCTGTTGTTCAGACATGTGGAGTGGAAGAGGAAACGTCACGCAGTTGATCTACAGAGGGAAAGAAATCATCCAGAGACATCGGATCACAGCAGGACGTGAAGAACAGAACGAGAAACTGACAAACAGTTCCAACCCTCAATACAGAGCAACTTACAAAACTGTAAAAGTTTAGCTTTAGAACATGTTCTAATTTATTGCTGCCATCAGTGATGAACAGTAATGAACAGATAATATAATGGGAACCATTAACTTCCAAATTAGAGGAGCAGTCAACAGTTCAAACCCATAAACATAAACAAACAATCATCCATACTCAAATGTACATTTTTTTTTTACCTAGATTCACCCTAGTTAATTTGTACTGTTTAAACAGTTAGTGGAGGAGGTTTTAAATGTAAATCTTTCTGCCGTTACAATTCTACGCCAATAGGTGGCGACAAATGAGTCAGTGAATCACTAAATCAACCAATTCGTTCAACAACACTGATTCATTCAGACTTCATAAGTGAGTCACTAAATTAATCATTTGTACAGAGTCGTTTAAAATACTGATTCACTCAGGGATGAAACAGTTGAGTGGCTTCAATGAGTTAGTCATTGAATCATTCATTGAAATTGACTCGTTCTAAACACTGATGCATTCAGAACGAAACAGGCAAGTGGCGAGTGAGTCACTCAATCATTCATTTGAACTGATTCGTTAAGAATGATTCACCGGAGGCGTTCGGAGACACTCGACTGTTGATTCTGTAGAATTCGTTTGTAAAAAGCACCTGATATTGCGTCTGAAATGTAAGTTACTCAATACTAACTTGATGTTTACTTTCTGTATCACCTATTTCGTATTTACCTGCTGTTTTACAATCGCAATCATTGATCGTTTTTATCCGTTATTGGTTGGCGTCAGGTGTGAAGGAAAACTCCTTTCAAAGGTGAAAAACATCATCAGAATTGTATTCCGCTTACCAAGCCTGCATTTATTTGATCCAAAATACAGCAAAAGCAGTAATATTGTTAAATATTTTTTACTATTTAAAATAACTGCTTTTTATGTAAATATACACTACCGTTTAAAAGTTTGGGGTCAGTAAGACTTGTAATAGTCTTTAAAAAAGTCTCTTATGCTCATCAAGGCTGCATTTATTTCATTAAAAATATAGAAAAAAAAACAGTAATATTGCAAAATGTTTTTACAATATAAAATAATGTTTTTTATTTTAACATACTTTAAAATAGAATTTATTCCTGTGATGAAAAGCTGAATTTTTATCAGCTGTTACTCCAGTCTTAAGTGTCACATGATCCTTCAGAAATCATTCTAATATGCGGATTTATTATTAGAATGATCAATGTTGGATAATATCAACAGTTGTGCTGCCAAATATTTTTTGGAACCTGTGATTTTTTTTTTTCAGGATTCTTTCATGAATAACAAGTTTAAAAAGTACAGTGTTTATTCAAAATATAAATATTTTATAACAATGTAAATTATTTATTATTAACTTTTAATTAACTTTTAATTATTAACTTAATACATCCTTGGTGAATAAAAGTATTCATTTCTTAAAAAAAAAAAAAAAAGAAACAATAAAAATGTACTGACCCCAAACTTTTGAACGGTAGTGTATATTAAAATGTCATTTATTGCTTTGATCAAAGCTAAATTTTCAGCATCATTACTCCAGTCTTCAGTGTCACATGATCATTCAGAAATCATTCTAAAATTTTGATTTGATGTTTAAGAAACATTATTATTATTATTATTATTATTATCAATATTTAAACCTGTTGAGTTTCAGTATTCTTCGATAGAAAGATCAAACAAATCTGCATTTATCTGAAATAAAAAGGTTTTGTAACATTATATACTATACCATTGAAAAGCTTAGAGTCAGTATAATTGGGGCGGGGGGGATTACAGAAATTAATACTTTTATTTAGCAAGGATGCTTTAAACTTATCAAAAGTGATGGTAAAGACATTTATGTTAGTTTTCGGTTTCAGATAAATACTGTTATTCTGAAATTTCTATTCATCAAAGAAACCTGAAAAAATTCTACTCAGCTTTTTTTTAACATAATAATATTAATAATAAATGTTTTTTGAGCAGCAAATCAGAATATTAGAATGATTTCGGACAGATCACGTGACTGGAGTAATCATGCTAAAAATTCAGCTTTAAAATCACAGGAATAAATGACATCTTAAAATATATTCAAATAGAAAACAGTTATTTAAAATAGTAAATATATTTGAAAATTTGACTGTTTTTGCTGTACTTTGAATCAAATAAATGCAGGCTTGGTGAGAAGAAGAGACTTGCTTAAAAAACATTTAAAATCTTACTGTTCAAAAACTTTTGACTGGTAGTGTAGATTTCAAATGAGAAACACAAATATTCCTGATGAATCGTGAACAATGACACCACGGACATATATTAAGAAAGTAAACAGTGAGAATAATTTTTATGTAGTTATTTGTCGTTAGGATGTGATTGTGTGCTATGCAGTGTAGGTTTATGTAGAAATACTAATATGCAGGCATTTTTGTCGTACTTTAGTAATTAATTTTGAGTCAAAGGTATCTGGTCACATGATGTCAACGTCCTTCCCTTTATGTATGACAATACAGTGTGGAGTGTAAAGTTCTTTGTGCAAGTTTAGGAGTTAAAGCAGCTTGTCATGTTAATGCATGAGCTTGTGTGCGATGATCTGTCCTGTACTGTAAACACTCGATAAGCAGCAGCTGTTGATCAATTAGTGTGGAGCTCCAGCAGCTGTTTATGCACTTTAAACAAAGAAAACATGAGGACTGTAACACTCAAAAACCTACTGACCATCTAATAATTGATGCTTATGAAAGCCTACACCAGTTTATGGGCTTACATTTTTATGTGTCAGCCTACTGTAGGCATATAACTATCTAAGCGTCATTGCATTAAGAAAATATTAAAAGTGACATTTATTTAATATATATCAGGTTTATTATTGTTAATTTAAACTAACACTAGAACTATAAAATAAATAATTACTTGAAATACTAAAGTTATATATATATATATATATATATATATATAAATACTAAAGTAACTAAAGCTAGTGTAAAACTAAAACTTAAAAACAACTACAACAACAAAATGACAGAAATACAAAGTAAAAACCAAAAAGTTCAATGCACTTGGAACTGCATCTGCTGCAATACATACAGTGATTTCAGCAGTAATTTTCCATCAGTGTTTCCTTGTAATACATCTATTACTCTGTACTACAGCTATTACTCTGTATAGATGCAGAATGACATGCATGAACGTTTTTGAGGTCTGACGCTGCTGTCCTGGAGAGGATGATGCTGACTCTGAGTTGGTGGCGAAAGAAATTCCCTTTCGGTTTGAATGAGCTCATAACACTCCTATGTTGCCTAATGCTTGAATCTGCATCACAGCAAATGAGGAAATGGCACAAAATTGGCCTCACAGTGCAACTATTGTCTCACTTCTGGTTTATCTGCAACTGGATTTTTCTGGATAAACAGAACAAACGTGTGCATTGACTGGTTGCACAACAATCTTAAGTTCCTCAGGATCCACACACTGATCCTTCTGAAACTTTCAAAGGCTTCTTATGCCATTATGGAAGATGTGAGGAGAAACAGAGGAGCAGAACGAGCCTCCACATGTGTTTGCACTGACTCTGATGAAGTTAATCAAGTGTGGCACACTGGACTAATGAATCTCAAACCAAAGTCAGAGTCTGCGTCATTGTCGGCATGATGGGAACTATCTGATCTCCATGTCAGCAAATATCCCAGTAATGTGAAAGGAAGATGGCAGTTTGTGTTTAAATGAAGACGTCACCCTTTTGAGCGCATGAAGATTTGGCTATTCAGGGCTTTACAATTCCTCTGTCCTTCCTCTGTCATGATTTAGTTTACTCTCAGAATGAGAAAATGACAGAAAGAGATCTGCTAGTATCATCATCCCTTTCATGCAGGTACACTCAAAACAAATGACTTGTGTTGAGTTAATGCAACATAGTTCCTAGTCATTAATAACTTCATTTCATTGCATGTAGTCAATTTAAATAGTATTGTAGTACAAAACAAATTTACAGTTAGTTTTTCTTGTATGTTCTAGTCTGTCTGCCCCTTTCTTCAGTGCCGGAGCTGATAGAATGATGAGCCTTGCTGTTTAGTACCTAAAGGTGACAGTGAAGTAAAAATAAGTGTACAAAAATATTCCCCTCTGCATTCATAAAATAATCTGTTGTGTGTGTGTGACACTTCAGTTTCCCCCATGAACTTTTGCTTGTATCAGCATAATGATAGCAGTCTCATGAGAATCTATAAATACTTGTACCTAAAACCTAACTATACTGATATGCAGATACTAAACTTAAACTTGAATAACTAGAATTTTGCACAAGAAACTTACATTCTGTCAGTCATATGAAGGTGTAACAAATTAGAGAGTTTCACATCTAACTTTTATAGTCAAGTATGTTGCAGCAAGTCAGATTCATTTTCAGCATTTCTCTAACATTTGATTGTGATTTTTTTCCGTTGTTAACGTTGTTGAAAGTCCGGATAACTCTAATGAACAGGTCTTTGTGTCCCTGATAACGTTTCAGACAGTGACACATGTCTGACAGTCAGGCTAATACTAGTCTAGCCTGCAATAATAAATCTCAGTTTGTTTACCAGAGAACAAGTCAGTTAAAGGAGAAGTCCACTTCCAGAAGAACAATTTACAGATAATGTACTTGTCATCCCTTGTCATCCAAGATGTTCATGTCTTTCTTTCTTCTGTCATAAAGAAATTATGTTTTTTGAGGAAAACATTTCAGCATTTTTCTCCATATAATGGACTGATATGGTGCCCTGACTTTGAACTTTCAAAATGCAGTTTAAATGCGGCTTCAAACGATCCCAAATGAGGTTGTAAAGATCCCAGCTGAGGAAGAAGGGTCTTACCGAAACGATCGGTTATTTTCATTAAAAAATACAATCGAAATACTTTTTCATCTCAAACGCTCGACAGTTATGTCGAAAAGCTCTGATCGTATTTTCTCCCTCAACTTCAAAAATCATTTCAGAATAATCCTACATTGCTCCAGAAGTACCGACCCAGTCTTTGCAAAGTGAACATGCAAAGAAGATCAAGCACCCTTAACAAAAAAGGTAAAACAGCGATATAGGACGATTTTGAAGTTGAGGGAGAAAACGCGATCAGAGTTTTTCGAGGCCTTATCTTTCGCTAGATAAGGCCCTTCTTCCTAGGCAACCTCATTTGGGATCATTTGAAGCCGCATTTAAACTGCATTTTGGAAGTTAAAAATCGGGGCACCATATCAGTCCATTATATGGAGAAAAATGCTGAAATGTTTTCCTCAAAAAACATAATTTCTTTACGACTGAAGAAAGAAAGACATGAACATCTTGGATGACAAGGGGGTGAGTACATTATCTGTAAATTGTTGTTCTGGAAGTGGACTTCTCCTTTAAGTTCAGCACGTTTAGACTCCCGTAACACTGTATTGCTGTAATGCTACATCTTATGGTTGTTCAGTGCAAACTGATCAACTTAAAAATCCATTAATAGTTACACATCAAATAAGATTCAAATCTGCCTTGTAGTTTATGTAATTTCAAAAAGATAAGAAATATGCTTATCAAAGCTGCACGGCTGATATTGCTTCTGTAAGTCATAAGACGTTGCTCGTATCCTCAGAGACACTGAACATCTCACAGTGTGTCTCTGCCGTTCTGATGCTCGTGAAACAGCACCGCTGTCCCGTTATAACACGCTAACTGAGCACATACATCCCTGTTTTCATCTCATCGATTACAACAGTCATAGCACTCAAAGCATCCTCCTGCTGGATGCGGTTTCATCATCGATCTGTAATGCGTCACAGGTGTGCGTTTCTGATCTGTTTGTGTTGCACAACACAGATGCAACTATTATAATTACACCAGATGCAGAGGAACGTGGATGTAGTCGCACCAGTACATTTGCAACCCAGATTTAATGTTTTGCAATAATTGGTTGCATGAAAACAAAGAAAGAGAAATGTTTTGATTCATTATTATTAGCTTTTGTTGTTTGTCATATTTAATATTTAAAAGCTTAGTGTTAAAGGAGAAGTCCACTTCCAGAACAACAATTCACAAATAATTTACTCACCCCCTTGTCATCCAAGATGTTCATGTATTTCTGTTTTCAGTCGTAAAGAAATTATGTTTTTTGAGGAAAGCATTTCAGGATTTTTCTTCAGATAATGGATTTCAATTGTGCCCCCGATTTTGAACTTCCAAAATGTAGTTTAAATGCAGCTTCAAAGGCCTCTAAACGATCCCAGCCGAGGATGAAGGGTCTTATCTATCAAAACGATCTGTAATTTTTTTTGGAAAATAAAAATGTATACTTTTTAAGCACAAAAGCTTGTGTAGCACAGGTTCTGGCATGCGCGTTCACAACGTTACATACTATTGAATCATGTCGAAAGGTCACGCCGAATGTAGGCGGAACTACAGACCCAGTGTTTACAAAGCGAATGCGCAAGGACTTAGAAAGTGCAAGTAAGTCAAATGCTGTTTACAAACAAAAAGGTACAATGTGTCGGACGATTCTGAAGTTGTAGGAGAAAATAAGATGGAGTTTTTCGCCATACTCTACCACTTTTAGCTGGAGTACACAGACGATGAACGTTAGACTTGATTCGTAGTAGTGATGGGGAGTTCAGATGATTTTACCATCTCGGACCTTTGAGTCTCGTTCAGCAAAATAAACGAATCATTTTTTCGAGTCATTTAGCAAAATCAGCATCACGTGACAGCCCCATAAGAAGAACGAACGACTCGAAAAAGAAAAAACGTCTCGAGAAGAAAAAACGACTCGAGCCCTTTGAAGCTGCATTTAAGCTACTTTTTTGAAGTTCAAAATCGGGGGCACAATTGAAGTCCATTATATAAAGAAAAATCCTGAAATGCTTTCCTCAAAAAACAGAATTTCTTTACGACTGAACACAGAAAGACATGAACATCTTGGATGACAAGGGGGTGAGTAAATTATTTGTCAGTTGTTCTGGAAGTGGACTTCTCCTTTAATAATCAGTATATTTAGTCAGGCAAAAATGGAATCACTTTGGGGCTCCAAATTCTTGTATAGCACAAACAGTGTTGGGAAAGTTACTTTTAAAAGTAACGCATTAGAATATTGCATTATTTATATATATATATACAAAGTTATATTTCCCTTTCACACCAAAAATGAGAATAATAAGCCTCATGCTGAAGGAAGTTTGTCTGCACCTCACTTCAAATTTCTCTCAACACAGAGACAGGAGAGCTGTCAGTGAATAAATTGGAAAACAAAGTAACTTTTAGAACATATTTGAAAAAGAAACTCAAATATTTTGATGTAAAAGTAATGTGTTACTTTACTAGTTACTTGAAAAAGTAATCTGATTACTTAATTCCCATTACTTGTTACCCCCAACACTGGGCACAATACTATAATGTGCCATATATATTCAGTATAGTCAAACAGTATATTAATGACAAGAAATGAGAATTATGAATCGATTGGATTATTAAAAGCACTACCTACTGTACTTTTGAGGCCTGTTAAAACCCAATATGTGTACTTTTACTCCATTACATTTACAAGGTGATAAAATAATAATAGGTAGAAGAACAAAGTACAAGTGCCATATTTCATCATGACTTAAATCTTCTCACGCTGGTTTTAAAATAAAAAATAGTTTTTTTAAAAAAAAAAATCCTAATGTGACAAGCCAATCAATCATACATGAGTTCATTTCTGGTGAATTAGTCCTTTCAGACACATATTAATGTGTTTTTATAAAAGCCATCACTATAGATTGATGAACTTGAGTGTGAACACAGTCTTGAAGTCTTGAATGTCTTAATTATTAGTCTACAAATCAATATATTCAGATGTCAAACCACTGTAAAATCATCTGCTGAATGTATTCAGGATAATGGTTAAACTTTAACATCTGCCGTCCAAGAGTCTTAGACAGGATGATGAGAAAATAGTGATTTTTGATGGTTTTCCACCAAATATATTGCATCAGAAATGCTAAAATAAGAGAAACTTTTCAAAAGTCTTTTTACTTTTAATTGTGTAAAATGTTTGACATTGTATCTAAGTACAATTTTTCAGTACTTTTACAAAATGTGTTTTTATGGCTTTTCAGTTAATGTTATCTTTAATGAAAGATTTTTTAAGATAATATTTTAACAGTTTGCTTTAGGACAATGACAATGACAATATGACGACTGCCTTTATAATATATATATATATATATATATTATAAAGGCAGTTGTCATATTTACGGGTGCTTGCAACTGAATAGTCTAAAAACTAGTTTGAGATCATAAGTTTGCAAATATCTTGCAGAATCTACAAAATGTTATCAGTGAACGTTTGAACCTTCTGTAATAGTTGTATATGAGTCCCTCAGCTGTCATCAGTGTGAAAAGATGGATCTCAAAATCATACAGTCATTGTTGGAAAGGGTTCAAATACACAAAAATGCTGAAAAACCAAGGAATTTGTGGGATCTGAAGGATTTTTCTGAAGAACAGCGGGCAGTTTAACTGTTTAGGACAAACAAGGGACTCATGAACAAACAAAAAAACACAGTATTAAAAATCAAGTGTATGTAAACTTTTGAACAGGCTCATTTGTGTAAATTCAACTATAGGTAAACTTTTTTTATGTTAATTATCTTATTCAGGTCAGTACTAAATAAAAAATAACATGCATTTTGTATGATCCCTCTTATTTTGGTAAAATAATTAACATTTTGCAGACTTTGCAAGGTGTTTGTATACATTTGACCTCAACTGTAACTATCTGCCTATTGGTTAACATGATCCAATGGCCTGCATGATGTCAGAAGATAAAGAAAGTCATTGCAGAGGCAGCGCAAGTTAGAACAAATTGCTTCAAGATAACATTTTGTTTTCATTATAAAAGCATGCACCGAAAACTTGTTCAAAATAAAACCAAAAACATGCTTTAGCAATGTAAACAGTGTCCACTTGGGTTTCCTGTTTACTTGAATGTGCTTTGCTGTCATGCAGTTTAAGCATCTGAGATCAGTGTGTGTGTGTTTGTTTAGTTATCATACTCACAGTTACTGTGGATTCACACTCCTGCTTCCTGCTGGGTGAAGTCGAGCCGGGACTCTGACAGAAGACACAAAACTGAGCGTCAGACATCATAGTAATGCTGCAGTGTTTGTTTGTGTGATGAGAGTTGTCATATCCACCCTGTGCTCATCAGAAGCGAGGGCGGATGAACAAAAGGAGAAGAGGGAGAGAGAAAAGAAAAGTCCCTTGGTTCTCTCGTGTTTGGGTTTCACAGATGGCATCTGCCGCACCTTCAGTAAAAGGTGATACTGTGTCACTGCAACATGTTTTTCAGAACATTTCCCCCATCTTCCATTGGTTGGACTGACATAGGCCCGCCCCCAGATGCATGCTATTGGTTGAGCGGATGTTGCTGTGTCGGGATGCAATGTTTTGAGAGCAGCACACAGGCGATTCAGGAGAATCAGCGTTCGAATGGCTTACTAATAGTTAGTCTTGTAAAGCCAGATCTTGGATTAACAGCATAAGCAAATTACAGATGATTCTGGCCAAAAATACGCCCACTTAAACAGGAAGAAAATGCCTGACCAACCCATAGAGCACCCAACCTCAGCAATGACAGATTGGCGTGGGGAAAAATAATAAGGGCTGATTATTTCACAGACAAACATCTGAAATAATTAGGATTTTGCAGTGCATTTCTTGCAGTAAAAACTGTAAAAATGTGAAATATTATTACAATTTGAAATAGCTGTTTTCTATGTGAATATTATGGTAAAATGTAATTTATTGCTGTGATCAAAGCTGAATTTTCAGCATCATTACTCTAGTCTTCAGTGTCACATGATGCTTCAGAAATCATTCTAATATGCTGATTTACTGCTCAAGAAAGATTTCTAAATATATTTGCAATGTAGAAAACAGTTGTGCTGCTTCATATTTTCGTTGAAACTGTGATAAATTTTACTTTGCGGGATTCTTTTATGAATAGAAAGTTCAAAAGAACAGCATTCATTTGAAATAGAAATATTTCATAAGATTAGAAATCTCTTTAATGTCACTTTTGATCACTTTAACACATCCTTGATGAATAAAAGCATTCATTTATTTAAGAAAAAAATGAATAATCAGATTTGATCATGGATATTTAGTTTGATTTCTACAGACTGCCTCGAAAACACACTGATGATCAGAGAACAAACTGGATAAATTAAATTCAGGTCAGTCATTTTGGTACGATAAAGTGACTCATTTCCTGGCGGACTGATAAAAAGCACCTGTTTGTCAGATTATATAAGATTTTGGCAGATTGAGAAACTGCTTTATAATCCCTCCAAAAAAATCACATCAATCATATGTTGAATCATCAGTAAATCAATATGCAGTAAATTTAACTAGTTCATAAAGTCTCAGCTTGAGTCTCGGTTAATGCCTTGTTTTAATGCCAGTGATGCAGATGGAGAGATGGAGGAAAAACTACTTTTGGAAGCTGAAGTTGAGCTATTGCATTAAATCAGATTTCTTGTCCAGGGGAATCTGTTAAATGAATAAATGTGGATTAGTCCATATGTGAGAGATCAGCCGTACCTGTTGATCTGTGCTGGTCTTTCGCATCAGTACATGCGATGGTTCAGTCTGATGCAACGGGCTGCCGTTACCATGAAATCCATTCACTGGAGAGGAAGAAAACACTGAGATGAGTTTGATTTAGAGCCAGGAGAGATCAACATCTTTTCCTCTCGCAAGGTCATTTAACGAAGACACAAACCAGTGTGTAATTAACAGAATGCTGAACTATTGTGTACAGAATCAATGCAAGTCTCCGCTTGTGAATTGACTGCACCAAGGCGGCTTTCTAGATGACACTGCCTGAAAAGAAGAATTCACACATATAGTTTGTTGACTTATTTGGTCATGTGATTAGGAATCGGAATCAGTAAAAGAATCGGCTCATAAGCGTCATGCGTTCTGTAATTACACCACGTATGTTTTTGATTCTCAAAAAAGAATCTGTTCATAAGAGTCATTCTTTATGGAATTCGACTACACTGGTTATCTACATTTATGAATCACTAGAAAAATATGATACAGTATCATAAGAGTCAATTGTTCAGCAGCCAGACCGCATGGTTGTGTGTTTTTGATTCACTAAAAAGAATATGCTTATAAGAGCCATGCATTCACAAATCAGACTGCACGTTTGTGTATGTTTTTGAATTACTAAAAAGAATCGGCTCATAAGAGTCATGAGTTCAAGAATCGAACTACACTGATTGTGTATGTTTTGAATCACTTAGAAGATTCCATTTATAGGAGTCATGCTTTTAAGAATTGGACTACACTGGTGTGCATTCCCCAGAAACCTTGTTAGCTAACTATTGTCTTTGGGAAACACACCCCTGGTTGACTATGCTTTTAAATCACTAAAAAGAATTGGCTCACAAGAGTCAATCGTGCAGGAATCAGACTGCACTGCTTGTGAATGCTTTTGAATCACTAAAAAGAATCAGTTCATACGAGTCATGCTTTCAGGAATTGGACTACACTGGGGTTCATTTCCCAAAAGCCTTGTTTGGTTAACTGACATTGCAAGTTCCATTAAACTCTGTTGTTAAAAACGGAACTTGTGACCATAGTTGCTTTTGGGAAATGCACCCCTGGTTGACTATGTTTTTGAATCACTAAAAAGAATCAGCTCATAAGAGTCATTTGAACAGGAATTTGACTACACTGGTTGTCTATGTTTTTGAACAGCTATCAGACTACACTGCTGGTAAAGTTTTTGAATCACTAGTTTTTGAAGAATCTGCTTATATAAGTCAGTCGTTCAAGAGCCAGACTGCATGGTTGTGTATGTTTTGGATTCGCCAAAAAAAATCAGCTCATGAGAGTCATTTGCACAGGTATTGGACTACACTGCTTGTGTATGTTTTTGAATCACTAAAAAGAATCAGTTAACTGAGTCAGTTGTACAGGTATTGGACTGCACTGCCTGTGTATGTTTCTGAACAATGTTTCCTGTGTATGTTTTTGAATCACTAAAAAGAATCGGGTCATAAGAGTCATGAGTTCAGGAATTGGACTACACTGCTTGTGTATGGTTTGAATCACTAAAAAGTATCCGTTCAAAAGAGTTTCAGGAATTAGACTGCACTGGAGTGCATTTCCCAAAAGCCTTGTTTGGTTTAATGTTCACCACATACTCGATTCTTAAAAACAGAACTTGTGACCATAGTTGCTTTTGGGAAATGAACCCCTGGTTGACTATGTTTTTGATTCACCAAAAAGAATCAGCTCATAATAGTCATTTGTACAGGTATTGGACTACACTGCTTGTGTATGTTTTTGAATCACTAAAAAGAATTAGTTCATAGGAGTCATTCTTTAAAGAATTTGACTACAATGGTTGTCTACGTTTTTGAATCTCTAGGAAGAATCTGCTTGTAAGAGTCAGTTGTTCAGGAGCCAGACTGCATAGTTGTGTATGTTTTTGATTCGCCAAAAAGAATCAACTCATGAGAGTCATTAATACAGGTAATGGACTACACTGCTTGTGTATGTTTTTGAATCACTAAGAAGAATCGACTCATAAGAGTCAATCGTTCAGGAATCAGACTGCATAGTTGTGTATGTTTTTGATTTGCCAAAAAGAATCAGCTCATAAGAGTCATTTGAACAGCTATCAGACTACACTGCTTGTGAAGTTTTTGAATCACTAAAAAGAATCAGTTAATTGAGCCAGTTGTACAGGTGTCAGACTACACTGCTTATGTATGCTTTTGAATCACTAAAAAGAATCAGTTCATAAGAGTCATTTGTACAGGTATCGGACTACACTGCTTGTGTATGCTTTCGATTCACTAAATAGAATCAGTTCATTCCTTTTTAGGAAGACGAATACAATGGTTGTATACGTTTTTGAATCACTAGGATTAATCGGCTCATAAGAGTCAATCGTTCAGGAATCAGACTGTTTTGTGTGTGTTTTTGATTCGCCAAAAAGAATCAGCTCATAAGAGTCATTCAAACAGGTATTGGACTACACTGCTTGTGTATTACTACACTGCTTTTGAATTAATAAAAAGAATCAGTTCATAAGAGTCATTGTACAGGTATCGGACTACACTGCTTGTGTATGCTTTTGAATCACTAAAAACAATCAGTTCATAAGAGTCATTCTTTAAGGAATTTGACTACACTGGTTATCTATGTTTGTGAATCACTATAAGAAGAAGTGGCTCTTAAGGGTCAGTCGTTCAGGAATCAGACTGTTTGTGTATGTTTTTGATTCACTAAAAAGAATCTGCTCGTATGAGTCATTCAGATCACACTGGCAGAATCGGTAGCAGTTATGTGACACAACTTTTACTTTAACTTCACATTTTTGTGTAAACTATTCCTCTAATAGCTCCAGGCCAAGGACAACAGTAGTCAGAGAGCAAGTACCTGAAGAAGAAAATGATTCCTTTATCATTGAGACACCAATATCTCCAGCCTTCCAGACGTGTTACAGCACCTCCTGCACTCGGTCTAATTATAAACAGCCTGACTGTATTTGTGAAACAAAAGAGCCTGTTCTGATGCTGATGGTCTACGTGCGATAACAAGCTGCTCCATTCTGCTTTTTCAAGGGAGGGTCATTTCAAATGTCAGAGCAAAAAGCCCTCGCTCAAACTCCTAAGAACAATGCTAGTTATTAACAGTTAGTTTAAATAAGTCTGAGAGATGCTTTGAAGCAATAGTTCAACCAACAATAAAAATCTAAAAATGTCATCCAAAATGTAGATGAATTTGTTTTTTAATCAGATGTGGAGAAATGTAGCATTGAATCACTTGTTCACCAATGGAAGTGAATGGGTGCCGTCAGAATGAGAGTCCAAACAGCTGATAAAAACATCACAGTAATCCACAAGTAATCGACACCGTACCTGTCTAGCAATTAACGACTCATGAAGATGACGGCACCCACTCACTGCAGAGGATTCATTGGATTCATTAGTCTCCATCTGAAACAGCACAAACTCTCAGTTGGTCACTTGTTCAGGAAGGGTAGAGCAGGATCCCTCTGAGTGATGAGACAGGCTTTCCGCTGAGATGTGCTCATCCTGAACATGTCTACTGTTTCCTCCCTCAGTCCGTGTGCAATGACACTCATTTCTCTTCAGCTGGCTCATAATGTCATTTGCTCTATGGTGTGCCGTCCACATGCTGGATCTCTGGTGGACGTGATTATCCTGTCCATCTATCATTAAGATGTGCTGCTAGACATTGTAAAATGCTGATAGCCGGTGCAAATCAAATCTAGAGTACTAAACGGAGCTCAGGACGGAGGTGGGACAGTAGATTCTCCATTAGCTGATTTGTGGATAGATGGAGGAGGAAAAGCTTTTGGACAAGCATTGACCTACGGTATTTTACAGTGGGGTCCGAAAGTCTGAGAGCACAGTGTCAGTCTGAGATAAACTTAAACCTGGGTGTAAAGAATGTTTTTGAGGTGAAAAAGGTCGAAATGATGCAGGAGAATTAAAACAAATAAAAAAGACAAACTACAACAGCTAAGAACTTTTGACTTTCATTTTCCAATCTCTAGACTGAAACTAAAGCAGTTGACCTAGAAAGGCTGTTCCTAGATAGCCAAAACGAACTACAGTTTGATTGGCTGGTGTTGAGAGCAGGTCTGTATGCTAAAGTGAATCATTAACTTCAACTATTCAACAGATTTCACACAGCAAAGTTGTGAATCATAAATGAGTGTGTATCACACACTGCTTTCTGTTGATGCTTTACTACAATTTACTAAGGAGTTAGATGCTTTGATACTAAAAAAAAACACTTGTTTATAGTCAGTCACTGGTTCTTTCTGTGTTTCCTAACATTTTCAGGCCGAACAGATTTGTAAATGAAGAAATGTAGCATTCCTTCACTTGTTCACCAAATGGATCCTCTGCAGTGAATGGGTGCCGTCAGAATGAGAGTCCAAACAGCAGATAAAAACATCACAATAATCCACACCACTCCAGTCTATCAATGAGCATCTTTTGAAGCCAAAAGCTGTGTGTTTGTAAGAAATAAATCCATCATTAAGATGTTTTTAACTAAAATGCCAGTCCATAATCCACAATAACATTTCCTCCAGTGAAAAAGTCCATCTCCTGTTGTCCTCTCACATCAAAATCCAAACACATATTTGTTTAGAGCTGTTTTGGCTTGTAAACAGTGCTCAATCTGTGCATATTTCTCTCCTGATTCAGACCAAACCACTTTTTTACTGGAGGAAGTGTTATTATGCATTATGGACTCGTATTTTAGTTAAAAACATCTTGATGGATTTGTTTGTTACAAACACGCAGCGTTTGGCTTCTCAGTATGTTAACTGATGGACTGGAGTGGTGTGGATTATTGTGATGTTTTTAGCAGCTGTTTATACTCTCATTCTGACGGCACCCATTCACTACAGAAGATCCATTGGTGAGCAAGTGACGGAATGCTACATTTCTCCAAATCTGATGAAGAAACAAACTCATCTACATCTTGGACGACCTGAGGGCGAGTTCATTTTCAGCAAAAGTTCATTTTTAGGTGAACTATTCCTTTAATGTAACCTGAGCGATCAAAACTATAAATATATATGTTGTTGTTGATATCCGCTGGTAGAGATTCCCACAGACAGCATTCCAAACACAGATAAAACTGAAACACAGGAAATCTGTAATCAGAGGCCGCTGTGGTTTCACTGCCATTCAGATACGCCTCTGGCCAAAAGTCCTGACAGTCAATGCTCTCAGTTCAGTTTGGACACATCATCCATGCCTTTTCATTTCTGCTTTTATCAGAAAACAGCAGTTATAAACTGGACATTAATTAGGCACTGGAGAAGGTCATGTTGTAACTGAAAAATTTGCAGTTTTGCATTGTTCTTGTCTTTTTTCAACCACATAGTGTGTGGGCATTGTTTGCAATCTATTTGAATTTAAACATCACACATGTAAGCCTCTATACTTGGTGATTTTCATATCGAAAGGTGCGTTTCCTACCTGTTGGGATGGAGTTCTTGTGTTTCACTGGTGTTTTCGGGGTGCCAGGCGTGCTGGACGGCCGCTCCCATGTTGTCTCTGAAAAATCAAGCCATTTCCTGTTAATTACATCATCTGTTTTCTTCTTTTGGGAGGTAATGCTCAATAAACGGCACATCGGTAATAACAATGCTCTCACAGTGGCGTATCAGATATTCACAGACAGACACAAATCAATCCACCAAAAAACTGTTTCAGTACCAATCGACTTCTAAAACCTGTTTTAGCAAGTACAGATGTCTTCTGTGTGTCTTTTTTGGTAATTTAGAGTTAATCAAATCATACGTCATTTTACTGTTTATCTCCTTTAAAAGTTTCCAGGTAAACTGTACTGTATTACATACATAACTAGCCTGAAGTTTAAGTAATAAGTATTATATTATTTCTCAGATTTAACACTAAAGACTCTCAAATGACATGGTGAATAAAGCAAATGCAGAAGCATTAAATGTGAAGATAAAGGAGAATGTGATGAAAATAATACACATTAGACATGCACATACAGTTTCATAAATAAAGCATTGCACAGAACGTTTTCTCAATAAAATGCAATGCATGCATCTGATTAGATTTATTGTTGTCATTGATACAGAACTGCATCCTGCTTGAATAATCATAACATATGTCCTCTGTGCATATGCAATCGTGAAGTAAGTTGGGAAACAGCCTGACGAACATCTGATTGAGCTACGACTATGAAACAGAGAAGCCTGTTACTAAGCAACAAGCATCTGAGAAGCTGATTAGTCTAATTATTTACTTCAAACGAGCCGTGAGCGCTTGAACAGACAGGACTGGGCTAGACATCTACTGTATTGTTGTAGTTTGTGCTCAGCAGTGGCCGATCTTCTGGCCAGAACGGGACTGTGTCACGCTCCCCCAATCTGTGACGAATGTCGTGTTTCGGCTCTATGGGTGATGAATAATGGCCTAGTTTCTGTGTTCTGTAGTTCATCTTTAATTTACCACCATCTGTACCGGCTCTGTTGTTCCTCCAGCTACTGAACGAGTCATGAGTGTTGAATCAAACAATTAGGAAACAGGTTTCATCTTAGGACATGGCAGCACATACAACGTCGCAGTTTGACTACTGGCATTGAATTCAGTCTGAGTACTCAAACTGATCTGCTCTGTTTTACCTGAAACTTAGGTTTAACTTTGGAAAATTTTACACTGTCTGAATCGTTCCCTGTCCCCCTATTGCACTACTTGAAAAAAAACATTGATTCACCGTACAGCAAATACTAATTCTGTGATCATGTGACTGATTTCAGCCACAGCACTAGTTATAGTGTAGGGGGCGGGACTTTTCGCATTCTAGAGAGGATTTGATTGGAGAGAAAGTTTATTGAGAAGCTGAAGCCAGGGTGATGTCATTAAAATCATTGATCCATATTGGCGGAAGTAAGAGACTGTAAATTTTGAATGCTCATACCTTCTAAATGCAGATTTTGTCACTGTTTTGGAGCACACTAGCTTATAGATAACCTTAAGGCTTTCATGGGGTATAAATTTCTGTCAATATTCAAATATACCAGATTAATACAATCCATTATTTGATTGATTTCCCTGAAAAGTGTAAATACTGTGTGTTCTGTGGTGATTTTCTGTAGTGATTTCTGTGGTGAGTTTGTGGATCTCAATCTGCCTGGCAACAGCAACACTGGCTCAACCAATGGTGTGAGTTTGGGGCAGGGTTACCGGTTGTCTTGATCAATGAGAGGAAACCTGTTCAGGAAACCTGTTTGATAACAATTATTACTTTTTTTTTGCAAAATTCAGTGATATTAATCTATGGGAGTAATTTCTTCCACTAAATGAAAAAGAAAATAAAGTAATTGTGACTTTTTAACTAACAATTCTGCCTTTTTCTCACAGTTCTAAGTTAATATCTCACAATTCAGACTTTTCCTCTAAGTACTGAGAGTTTATATCTTGCAATTCAGAGTTTATGTCTTGCAATTATGGCTTCTTTCACAATTCTGCATTTGTCTTGCAATTCTGAGTTTATGTCTTGCAATTATGGCTTCTTTCACAATTCTGCATTTGTCTTGCAATTCTGAGTTCTCTCAATTTTTTTGTTTATTTTTTTTTTTGTTTCCACCATGAAATAAAAAAGACATAATTGCGACTTTTAATATTATGATACACACTTCCTTTTTTCTTTTTTTGCAATTGCAAGTTTATATCTCACAATTCTAAATTTATATTCCACAATTCTACATTTTTTTGCAATTTTAAAGTTTAAATCTTGCAGTTCTGTTTTCTTTTGTTTCCACTATTGAATATATAAAAAAACTTAATTGTGACTTTTTATCTAACAATTCCAACTTAATTTTTTTCCCCAATTGCAAGTTTATATTTCGCAATTCAGACTTTCTATTGCAATTCTGCATTTCCTAGTTAATTTCTTGGAATTCTTAGTTTATATTTCACTTTATATTTCATTTTAATTTTCACAGAATTGCGAGAGAAAAATTCTAAACTGAGATATATATGCATAATTGTGAGGGAGTCGGAAAATATAAAGCATTTTTACACAATTATGTTTTTATCCCATGGCAGAAACGAGCGTCCATACTAATGCAACAGAAAGTATACATTTTTAAAATTTAACTCCCTTTTCTACATCCTTCTCATCGATCTCTTTTAGATCTCAGTGGGTTTCCGGAACTCTCCACCTGCAGGTTAGTGAGGTTGATCTGAAACAAGTGGTTTAGTTATTTATTTATTCATATTCATGTGTCTTCCCCAGCAGAAAACACATTCACTAAACTACAGCCGAGAAGAGGAAGGAAACCACACACGCACACAATCACACACATGCGCGCACATACACACACATGCACATGTTACCATGGCAATCAGACAACACAACAACCCTCTGTTTCATCCACGTGAACTTCAACACAAACTACAAATCAAGCCAAAACCAGGGAGCTTAAAAGACTCTCGGGATGTTTGTGTGAGACAGACTGTGTGTGAATGAGTAACGAACCCAGAGAAGTTAATAACGTCCTAATAATCATTAATCAGGCAGGACTGGATCTGGACGGCGTGATGAAACGCTCGGTGGATTCCAGTTTCTCTTACTCACAGACTTTATAGGATTATTGTAATTGGTTGGTTAGAAGACTGATTTGTTTTCTTGCTTTCGCAACTCACGCCTTCTCTTGGTTTCACAATTTAGCTCAAGTAATAACGAGGAGTAAATGCTGCCTTTACTGCCCACTTTATAGGTGGAGTTGGGCTGTTTTCAAGTGTCACTGGCAACCATGGAAATGCAAGTGATGTAATGGAGACCATAAGTTAGACATTCATTATGGGGAAGATGAATGTGTTCATTATTAAATGTCAAGTACCTAAATGTGAATATTCAAGCCTATAAATCAGTATAGAAGTAATTTTTCTTCCAAAAACTGGTGCAGGATTTTCTTTATAGGAATTTTCACAGAAATTGCTAATAAAATAGTGTGCAAATAACAGTACAAAAAAAAAAAAATACAAAGAAACACATTAAATTAAATACATTTTCAAGTAGAAATACTAAGTATTTTCTTGTGGAACTTCAGAATATTGTTTTTACAGTAAACTGCATTGAAATGTGAAAAACTAAATAAATGAATTTAAACTAATATAAAATTAAATATATATATATATATATTTACATTTTCTAAAAAAAAAAAAAAACATCAATGACATTGCTTTTTTTCCCCTACAATATTATTTATTCAAAAATACATCCAATTAATACATACTGTACACTGACTTCTATGATGAGCATTTTTAATATAATTTATTTTGATATATTTTGGAGGCAGGAAGTCATGATATTTATAAACTAATTTATATTTTAAAAAAAAAAAAAACATTTTACTTACATTTTTTTAAACCTCTTTTGGTAATAATTAAGATATGCTCACACATTCAAAGCAAAAACAGTGTAAAATGTGCTGAGACTTCTTGAAAATGGTGTATAAATGTGCTGAGACAAATGTAAGTTGCTGAATACTCGCAGCAGAAGCAACACATTTGTATGAATGCTAGTGTGAATTTTGCAGAACGTGGGCATGAAAACTTCACAGACGCATTTAAAATGTGAGAAAAATGCCCAGAGATGTTATAGCAGGTAACAGAGGCGAGAAGAGCAATTTTTGAAAGCATTTCTTTACAGAATGCACTGTGGACGTAAACTCTGATCGGAACAATGCTGATTGTTTGGGCACAATGAGAAGTGGAGATATCAGTACCGATCCTCTGATCCGATCAGACCAGCCTGTGCCAGACTTGCTCGACTGTCTGCAGACATTCACAGCTATTGTTAAGTGTGTCTCAGAGTCTTGCACATAACAACATCATCATGTGCAACCAAAGAGAAACTCTGCACAACTGTAGGTCTAGTGCAGATAGTTGTGATCACCTTTGATTTGGCCATTGGCCATGCCAAGACGAGCAGAAAAAAAAAAATTATATTTATGCATTAATTTTTTTGTTTTATTTTTGCATAATTTTAAATAAATAATTTGTTTTAAATACAATTTTTAGATTATTTAAAAATATATAAGCTAAAATATAAAAATACATAAGTTAATTTATCTTAATATATAATATAGTTGTATATAATGCAATATTTACTTATGGCCCACAGTCCTCATTCAGGTTGGATTTTTGGCCCTTTGTGTTAAAAAGTTTGTGTAGCTCTGATTTAGCAGCGTTGTTGTTTGATTGCATGGTGGTTGGAGGTTCTTACCATTGCTGACGGTGTTGACGTAGTATCTGCGTCCCTGTGGTGACATGTAGCACTTCCAGTCTCTGGGCAGCGGTTCGTCCAGAGGAGACATTGAGGACAGTTTCTGCAACACAAGGGGAATAAATGATGTCAGTGCTTTAGAAGAGGCTTCACTTCAGTGCTAAAATACACTGTCTGTTTCGTCTGTTTCTACTGACACCCTTTCAAAAGCACAAAATATAGTGATTTAAAAAGATTTCAGACAGCTACACTTAAAAATCAAGGTTATTTTTAGAATCGATGGTTCTGTGAAGAACCTTTAACATCCATGAAACCAGTGTAGGTTCTTCATAGTGGAAAAAGGTTCTTTAGATTATGAAAATGACCACAGAAATGGTTCCTTGTGTTGCGATAACAAACATTTTTAAAAAATGCATAGTTTTTAGTAACGAAATGGAACTTTGCAAATGCTTTAAAACTCTCAATTTAATTTATTTTTTCATTATTTTATTTAAAATGTATTATTTCAGATTTCAGATTGATATTCAGAGATATATAACCATTAATGAAATAAAAAAGTTACATGTTCCTTGTTAGGGTAATTTTGACCAAGGTATGTATGGAGTACCATTAGAGTCAAAAATATGTTTTGTAAAGTTATCTATGAAGTTATATTAGTGTCAAAAACTTTTCCTCATATCCCACATTTTTGGGATTGAATTTTGTTGATAAAATTCGATTCATTTGAAAGTGAAAGTTCATGCAAATAAAATGAATTAAATAATATTGATTGAAAAGAGAGTAATATTTATGTTAGCTTGATAGAAATAAATATGTAGGTTTTATACATCAGGACTGTTTTTGAGCAATCATGAGGAAATTGAATTAAATTCCATACATTCCAAAGAAAATAGAAGTAATGATAATTCTCAAGATAAATGTTCTTATAAATTTAATACAATGATATATTTAAATAAAATTTCTCGTCAATATTGGAAACATATATATATATATATATATATGTGTGTGTGTGTGTGTGTGTGTTGCATCTGGAATTTGAAAAATGGGTGAAAAATGTTGGAGATGAGTCAGTTGTTTTTGTGCTTCTGTCACACAGAGCATGAGTGATACAGGGTGTATTGTTGGCTGCTGTGTGTCTGTTGGATCTGAATCTCTGCTGTGTTGAAGCCGCTGGCAGTGTTTCTCCACCGTTTAGATCATTGAGGTTTTCTCATTTGTAATTTCATCCAGTTGAGAATGCTGGAAATGTGTGGGAAGGCTTTGGTGCCAGATGTCAACGTGCTCTCCATCTCATGATACTAAATCAAACATGGTATGTAGAAGCAGACCATCCCATCCCAGAGCCAACTTTGACATCTTAAAGAGGACATCAGATGCAAAATTGACTTTTACAAGGTGTTATATAAACATATAAATGTGTCTTAGCAGTATGTGGAGACAACCAAACTACTAATGACAACGTTTTGATATTCTGAGCAGTATGACGTCATACTGCTCAAGCCCCGCCCACATCTACTGACAGACTCTTCTGTATTAGCATATCTCCGCCCTCAGCCAGTTGAACGCTGTCTGCTATTTTCTTTGCGCTCAAACAGCTGTAGCGACAACAATGTCTTGTAAGCAACACAGGTGTTTTGTAGTTGGACCGTGAACATAAAAGTCTTCATTTTCTCCTGACATCAGAGACATTAAGGAAGCAGTGGACTTTTTGGTTTTTGATGTTAACGTGCCACTCAGTACACAAAAAACAGAAGAGAAGGGTGGAGTGAGCAGTCGCTCATTATCATTTAAAGAGACAGGCACCAAAACAGGTTGCAGTAAATAGAGCTATTTTTGACAAGGAAAAAAGGGTGTTTTATTTCATGACCATTGAGGAATTTTAACCAAAGTATGTTGCAGACATTACATGAAGGCCCTAAAGAATCATACCAACTTGTGGAGTCAGTACCAACTCATCATGTACGTAGTACACAGGACAAATTTATTAGAGTATTAGAGTAGTATTAGAGTACCTATTTGTATCAGACCATGCAATAAGTATGATAATAGAAAACGGTAAGTAAGTGGATTGTGGAGTAATTAATATTTTTTGAGAAACATCTTTGCCTTTTAGGAAATGATGAGCAGAAGTCTCTTGTGGTTAGAAAGACGTTCACTCACTCAGGAACAGGAAACAGATCACTGAAATCACTGAAATCTTGACTGAAACGACTGATGTCAGAGATACGGACTGAAACTGGTTTTCCTCTGGGATGCAAACAAGCATTTTTTATCACATAGTTCACACATAGTTTGATGGATCTCTGTTATAAATGATTATTGCTGCTCTGGGATGCAGCTGCATTAAATTAAATTAAATTAAATTGAATTAAATTAAATTAAGTGTTTGCTTCCTGTAAAGCATACGTGTAACTACTTTTATTCATTTTCTAAAACTCTGTTAAGTTCATGTCTGTCAGACGGTATGTCACAGACAAATATGACTGCAATAAAGTGACTATTAAAAACACCGCTTTGATAAATGTCCTGATATAATTTAAAATATGAAATAAATATACAATTGCATAAGTAAACAGTAAATTGTTAAAAAAGGCAGCTTTAGGTCTGTGTTATTTTAGTAGTATTAAAGGAGAAGTCCACTTCCAAAACAAAGATTCACATATAATGTACTCACCCCCTTGTCATCCAAGATGTTCATGTCTTTCTTTCTTCAGTCGTAAAGAAATTATGTTTTTTGAGGAAAACATTTCAGCATTTTTCTACATATAGTGGACTGATATGGTGCCCCGATTTTGAACTTTCAAAAATGCAGTTTAAATTCGGCTTCAAACAATCCCAAATGCGGTTGTAAATGATCCCAGCCGAGGAAGAAGGATCTTATCTAGCGAAATGATCTGTTATTTTTTTATTAAAAAAAACCAATTTAAATACTTTTTAATCTCAAATGCTCGTCTTGCATTTCTCTCCCTGAACAGTTTCAGAAATTATTTCAAAATCATTCTACATTGCTGCAGAAGTTCTGACCCAGCCTTTGCAAAGTGAACATGCAAAGAAGATCAAACACCTTTAACAAAAAAGGTAAAACAGCGATATAGGACGATTTCAAAGTTGAGGGAGAACATGAGATGGGAGTTTTTCGACATACCCTAACGGTCATAAACCAGAACAAAAACAGTTCAGGCAGAGTAAGACAAGACGAGAGTTTGGCATTAAAAAGCATATAAATTGTATTATTTTTATTGAAATAACCGATTGCTTCGATAAATAAGACCCTTCTTCCTCAGCTGGGATCGTTTACAAGCGCATTTGTGATTGTTTGAAGCCGCATTTAAACTGCATTTTGGAAGTTCAAAATTGGGGCACCATATCAGTCCATTATATGGAGAAAAATGCAGAAATATTTTCCTCAAAAAACATAACTTCTTTACGACTGAAGAAAGAAAGACACGAACATCTTGGATGACAAGGGGGTGAGTGTATTATATGCGGATCTTAAAGGGGTCATCGGATGCTAAGTTCAATTTTGCATGCTGTTTGAACATTAATATGTGTTGGCAGTGTATGTACAAATCTACCCTATAATGATAAAAATCCATGGAGTGTTTTTTTTTAATCTGTAAAAATAATATCCCCTTTTTCAAATCGAGCCGTTCTCAGATGCCTGTCGTTGTGGCGTCACACCCACAGAGGCCGCTCCCACCATAGTTGATTGACATAAGCGTCTTACCTCAGATCAGTTGTAACAGTCCGCCCTCTTTGTTTCAATGCCAGAGCAGTGATGTAAATAAGACAAGAATATCTCAGATTGAGTGACTGAGGTGTTGTGTTGCTGGATGTAATAATGACATTTATATTTATGTAATAACGTCATTTACTCCTCACATCTGAGCCGCTGAAGATGCAGTAGATTACATTTGTTTGTGAATGGAATGCGCCTCCCGATCTACATAAATGCGTCTATGTTCGCACAAAACATTCGTGATCCAGCTTCACTTACAGCAGATGTGAATATAAGGGTTTTTTTTGTGAATCTTTGCAATCGACTTTACTAATAATGTGCTAGTTAGCAAGTTTAGCAGCTAAACGCGGCTAAATGCAGTTAAAGTAAACAGGCTCGTCGCTCCACAGAGAGAAGAGAGGGGCGGGGCGAGCAGAGCTCATTTGCATTTAAAGCAGCCTCGACCAGAATGAGATGATTTTTGCAGAGCTGATTTTGACAAGGTAAAAAGGGTGTTGTTTTACACTATTATTGAGAATTTTTAACCAAAGTATATTATAGACTTTTCATTAAGACCCTAAAGAATCATATCAACTTGTGAAAAATGGGCATCCGATGACCCTTTTAAAGAAGAAGTGGACTTCTACTTTACCATAATGACATAAGAACAATTTGTATAACACTTTTGCAAGCAAATTGTGCCCACAGCTAAAGTTTAGCTGCTAAACTCTAAACACTTAACAAAACAATAATGGTGGATACGTTAGCAGAATGCTAACATGACTAACCAATGAAACAACACAGTTTGTAAAACAAAATATGTCTAAGTTACATTCTTTATTATTAAACGAAGTAGTTAGAACAATGACAGTCTACATTAATCAGCACATTCTTAGAAAATTATCAGAACTATTTCAGTAAGACCGTAATATTGTGGTTTACTTGGAAACTTAAAGCTGCACTAGATATGTATCACATATTAGCATGAAAAAAATGGTATTTTGAGCACTCAATTGAGAATGTACATGCTTGTTAGTCCAAATAAAAAAGTTTAGAAGCCAAAGAAGATAAAAGTCAAGATTAGAGAAGCAGCCCTCAGTAAAATGATGAGCACACAACAAAAGCGTTGAATTGTATTGCTGTGGTATCGTGGAAAGAAAGAATTTTAACCACTGATTCTTCACATCATCTTTCAGCAATGAAAACAAAACTAGCAGAAGTGTTTGTGGGCAGGTCAGACTAATCGTATTTCGTGGGCAGGTGGGGATTATGCTAATATGTGACCTAGTGACATAGATCGTTAACAGGTTAAAGATTTGAAAATATGATGACTCGTTAAGGCGATTCTGAGTCAACTTTTTCTTTTGAGAGACAGTATCTTTATCATGCGTAACAAACTGCAAAAAAAAATATTTTTTGAAAACCCATATGACCTGTTCTTTAACCCTAATGCTGTATGTTGCTCAAACTCATGCTTTGGTTCATGTTCTGATCTGGGTTACATATGTGCTGGCTTGTCCTGACATATGTATGATTAAATAATGCATGTTTCAGATGGATGGTTCAGATGATGCCAAATGTGCCTGTGGACACAAACAGACGGCCTGCATCTCCAGAACCTCATCAACCCTGATCAATAATGGTAAATATGGACCCTTGTTATGCTCTCAACATACATGCTTTCAATCCCTATGGAATATGATAGCGGTATGATACCAGACGCCTCTGGTGTTTCTCTGTAAGTGTATGCATAAGTCGTGCTGTGTTGTTTTTGTGTCTGTTTGAGAAGACACACGGTTCTCACAGCCACGCTTCTTCACGCCTCATTCAGACTCTGGCGTCCTGCTCGGAAAATCAGGAATGATCCGTCAAGCGCTTCAGGAAAGAATGCTTGGAGTACTGAATCTTGTGGATTTGAGCTGTCATGACCTTCATTGGGTCTGTTCTCTCTTCGTCGGATGCATTCAGTCTGATTTAACAGCTGCTTAAACATTTTGTATATATGTGTGTCAATCATCAGATCTGACAGATCTGAATTATAATGACTGGCTACTGTCTGCGCTCATTTATACAGGAACTTAATTTCATAACTCTGTTGCTGAATATTAAGACATTTGTAGTGTTCCTGAGAAAGGCCGCAGTCAGACGTGATTGTGAGTCAGTGTGACTCCATCGGTCCAGATCCGCATGTTTAATTTCAGAGAATCACTGTCGTCATGAATGAGCTCTGTGTGAGTCAGGCTTTCCTGACCCTCATGAAAAGCACCCGTCCATGTGGATCCACCCAACATATGTGTGTGAGTGTGTGACAGCACTGGATAAACAAAGACCACTCTAGGGCCTGATGGGTGTTGCTGAGATGCCGCTGAATGAGCTTAGGACTTCCCTTAAAGGGACCTAGGCTTTGCCTCTTAATAAAAAAGGAATAAAAAAAAGATGTACTACTGTTGTTGTTGTGTTGTTATAATATTATTATTAGCCATAATTATAAGTACTAAATAAAAGTAGTAATATGTGTTGAAAATAAATTTTATTTATTTATTAATTTATTTATTAAAATAATAATAAACATTTAAAGGCAAGATCTTTCTTGTTTTCTAATCTTTCTTATTAATAACAATATTCTAATTTTTATGACAAATTTGTATTATTTTTATTATTGTTATTATTAACCAAAATAATAATATAAGAACTTCATAGTACTAATATTGTTTATTGTAAATAAAAATGTAGTAATAACAGTGAAATTATTTATTCACAATAATAAAAATCTTTTAATATAATTAAAAGGCAATATCTTTGTTGTCTTCTTATTAGTCTTTCTTATTAATATAATATTCTTATTTTTATGAACAAATATTTATTATTATTATTATTATTATTATTATTATTAACCAAAATAATAATAATATAAGAACTTCATAATACTAATATTGTTTACTGTAAATAAAAATGGAGTAATAACAGTGAAATTATTTATTCATAATAATTAAAACATTCTAGACTTCCAATTTAATTAAAAGGCAAGATCTTTATTGTTTTATTAGTCTTTCTTATTAATAAAAAAAAATGATTATAATTTTTATGATAAAATTTTATTATTATTTATATTATTGTTGTTATTAGCCAAAATAATAATATAAGAATTTCATAATGCTAATATTTTTTATTGTAAATAAAAATGTAGTAATAACAGTAAAATTATTTATTATAATAAAAATAATAAAAAAATAGACTTCTAATTTAATTAAAAGGCCAGATCTTTATTGTTTTCTTATTAGACTTTTTTTTATTTATAAAAATGTTTATATTTGTAAAATAATTATTTTATTATAAAGATGTATTATTGTTATTAATTATATTATTATATATTATATTATTATTATTTCTGCTGTTTAATATTATAACTAATATTATTTATTAAAAATAAAAATGTAGTAGTAGTGATAAAATGATTTATTCATAATTAAAAAATATATAAATTCTATAAATCCTGATATAATTAAAATTTAGCTCTTTCTTGTTGTCTTATTAATCCTTATTAATAAAAAGTTACACAACTTTTTAGTAAAAACGTTGTGATTATCAATAATCTTGTTATTAATAACAATTCCTAATAACAACAACAACAATAATAACAAATTAATACTAATATTATTTTTTGAAAGTAATAAAATAATGAGCTAAAAAAAACAAAACAAAACTATAATTTATTTAGAATGATAAAACATCTTTACTGGTATAATTAAAAGTCAGGCTTTCTTCCTTATGAGTTTAAAGTTTTCTCCAAAATTGTGCAAAAATAGTTGCTTTAGAAAGCAAACTCACACAGTGTGTTTAAGCCAGGAATTTTTTCCCCCCTATTTTACACTGTCAGCAGTTTCAGGCCATCAGGGCAAATAAGGGAAGTGTCTGTTTCCTATTATTCACTCATCCATTACTTGACTTTCACGCTTATTAACAGCCTTCAGTGACAGAGCACTGCTTTAACTCTGAATTCATATTTACACTTCAACACCTCTCAGATTCTTTGGACAGACGAACCCGCATAATTTGTTATGCTCATCTTAAAAAAAAATGTATATACAGTATATAAAGAAAAAGAGGATCTTGAAGAGGATAATGATCAGTTGGTCAGTGGTCTGCGAAAGAACACTGTATGTGGAGTGTAATTTCTCACACAAGCTTACAAACTAATTTCCGAGAGGTTAAGACACTGAGGGTAAAATGTCCCTTCCAGACCCAAACAGAGCAGCCAGAGACTGAAAACATGTAAACCAACATGTTCCTGCATGACTGAACGGCTCTCTGGACTTTCTTTATTTTGATTCTCCAGATGTAAAACTTGGAGCGTCACAGTTGATCTCAGATGAGAAGCATGAAACTCCCACAGACTGAGATGGCAAACAATAGTTATCAGTGTGACTCCAGCCGCAGCTACACTGATAACAAGGCCTGTTTTGTACAGTTTCCCTCTGTATTTCACCTCATGTTCAACTCGCTTGTGTCTTTCTCTCTGAGCTCTACCAGTGAACGAATGTCTGACAAAATTCATTCTGGTTAGCAGAACATTTCTATTGTTAATTACAGCCTGTCAGCCATTCTGTAATCTTTCCAGAGCGATGCTGTTACTCACTAAACATTCATTCAGTGTTTGTCACCGTCAGTCACTGACACTAATGCTTTATCAATTAATCTGTTATAGCAGGTGGGCAACTTTATTATTAACATAAAAGCTATTTAGAACATCATCAATCTATTCCCAGATCATCTGGCTGATGTATTTGCTCAATGTTTGGTTGATTTAAGAAACAAGTATGTGTCTCATTCCTCTGCAGTGAATGGGTGCCGTCAGAATGAGAGTCCAAGCAGCTGATTAAAACATCACAATAATCCACAAGTAATTCACACCACTCTAGTCCATCAATTAACGTCTTGAGGAGCCAAAAGTTGCGTGTTTGTATGAAACAAATCCAACACTGAGACGTTTTTAACTAAAATACAAATCCATAATCCATAACAACGCCTTCCTCCAGTGAAAAAGTCCATCTCCTGTTGTCAAAATCCACATTAAAACATTTGTTTAGGCTTGTAAACAGTGCTTGATCTGTGCAGATTTCTCTCCTGATTCAGCCCAGATGACTTTTCCACTGGAGCAAGCGTCATTATGGATTATGATTCGTATTTTAGTTAAAAATGTCTTAATGATGGATTTGTTTCTTAAACTCACACAGCTTTTGTCTTCACAAGACATTAACTGATGGACTGGAGTGGTGTGGATTACTTGTGGATTATTGTGATGTTTTTATCAGCTGTTTGAACTTATATTGTGACAGCACCCCTTCACTCCAGAGGATCCATTGGTGAGCAAGTGATGGAATTTTTCCAAATGTGATGAAGAAACAAACTCATCTACATCTTGGATGCCCTGAGGGTTAAGCACATTTTCAGCACATTTTCATTTTGGCCTAAACTATCTTTTTAATGCACTGCAATGTAAAATAACATTGCCGTTCATATGGTGTTGATGTATTGGTCTGCTGTGAACTTTCTCACTGTCTTGTACAGTGATACTGTATGTGAATCTGCTGTTCACACCATTTAAAAACATGCATGATTTGTTATATAGAGGTTAGTGGAGAGTGGGGTTAGTTGTCAACACTGTTTGGTGTAGTGTATATTTCTCAGGGTAGCATTACTTTAAGGCAGATATTTATAGAGATTCTATACTTATCACAGCATTTGCACATTTGTTTTGTCACCAAACACAGGAAGTGAGAAAGTGAGGTGATGCACCTTAATACACTGATGCTGTATAGGTGAACAGATCAGAGGAACTATTTACATGTTTAGATTCTAATGAAAGCCAAAAGAGAGGAAGAGATTGAAGAATGAGAAACACGTCAGACGAGTGAGCATCCCTTAGTCGTGAGTACAGTAGAGTTGGTATGTTAGTCATACTAGATAGTTATATCTATCTATCTATCAAACTCTGCCCCTCAGGCGATTTCATTGGTCAGCTTAATCACATGGTCACCTGTCACGAAAAGTTCATAGTTTGTGAAAATCATGGATGGACTGATTAGTGGATCTGTTTTAGGTTAGGGTTAGGCATTAGTATTTGTTTAGAATTAAGTTTTGTAGACAGTCAGCACTGTGGTTGGCATGACCAGTGATATCTTCAGACGGGTTTCCGCTGAACTGGTTTAGTGAAAGTAAAATCATGCAACTCTAGCTGCCTCATTAGTTCCAACAACTTTAATGTTGACACACACTGCCCTCCAAAAGTTTGGAAACGCCCTAGAAAAGTGGGGTTTTGGACAATATTGGCATGAATCCTTTTTAATTTGTGATAATTTTGCACTGATAAGGGACAACACAAACTACAAACATATTTTATTACATAAACAGTTTATACATAGAAAAAACGTAAATTTTCGATTTACCAAAATATCCACCATTAGCAGCTATTTACAGCTCTGCATAATCTGGGCCTAAATTCATTGTATTCTAAACTTAATTGGCAATCAATTGTTGAAGCTGTTAAAATGTGCTGACCCAAAAATCTTTTAAAAACCTGGGCCAAGTTTAAACCAGTAACCAGGCATCACAGCTGGCAAAGGGGCATGTCTGACTTTGATATGTATATATTGTCAATATTATGTAATCAAAATGAAAATTATTATTGCTGCTCGTCAATGATAATGTCAAGTTACTTTAATGTATTTGCACCAAAAAATGATAAGGATTTATGCTGACACGTCCAAAAACACACTTTGCCAGGGGTGTTTCCAAACTTTTGGAGGGCAGTGTAAACAGGGAAAAAATCAGAATCACTAATCTTGACTGAAAAACTTTAGAAGCTTTAACAAGAATCTGTAGCCTATATTTAATTCTTACAGTGAATACAATGTTTTATTTACATTTGATTATTTTTTTGTAGCATTTCTTATTTGAATGGAACTGTTAAACCTACTGTTTCTCAAAAACATAAAGCACTGTTTATTTCATTTTTATCTTTTATTGTATTTGTCCTATTGTTTGTTGTTTGCATCTTCGTTCTTATTTGCAATAACAAAACTATAATGTGACATTTATAGTTGTTTTAAAAAAAATATCCCCTATTGTGAATAAGATATGTCTCCTTGTCTTGGTCCTATCTTCCACCTGTGCTGCAGTTTATGTGTTTACACATACTGCTGAGTAACTTGAAAAATAGACATGTTGTTATGTAATGCAATATTTGTTTGACAACAATTGGAATTGATTAATAATTGAGTCATTACCTTATGAATCATAATTGAATCTTATCTATCTATCTATCTATCTACGAGTTAGCGTCCCTTAGTCAAGTGTGAAGTACAGCAGCGTTGGCATGCTAATCATACTAGATACTGGTATTCTGTAGCATTTTGTACTTAAATGCTACTGTTAAACCTAAAACATAAAGCACTGTTTATTTCATTTGTATCTTATTTTGCATTTGCCCTATAGTTTGTTGTTTGCATCTTTGTTCTTATTTTTTATAACAAAACTATAAAGTGATATTTATAGTTGTTTTGAAATAAATTATCTCATATTGTGAATTAGATATGTCTCATTGTCTTGGTCATATCTTTCACTCCTACCCTGTGCTGCAGTTTATTTGTTTACACATACTGAGTAACTTGAAAAATAGACAAGTTATGTAATGCAATATTTGTTTGAAAACAACTTGAATTGATTAATAATTGAAACATTACCTTATGAATCATAATTGAGTCTTATAATAAAGCAAATGAAGACTGACCTAGCGTTCCAATTACACAAGTGTTTAAATGCACTTATGCTTTTTGTAAAGCGTTTTGCGCACGTTGTTATTATTGTTGTTATTAGTGGTAACTTGTTAAACAACATAATGTGAAGCCCAGGTGATGGCATGGGCTCTCCAGGTAGATTAAAACAGCTTATTCTACAAAACTGACATGTTAAGTGTACATTCAATGATATTTCTCAAAAATACTGTTGGTTTCTTAATGTGTAACGTTTAAATTCACACAAAACACTACCGATATGAAAAGACAGAGCTTGAGAAACGAGGAAGTCTCGAGCAGATAACGCGGTATCGCTTCAACAGAAATACGGAGAGAGATGCCCATCGTGAGAGAAACTGAAGTCATGCCCGTCTTACATAAACGCGAACATTCAGAACCGGTTTGAAACGTTTCGATGGGCCAGTGAAATTTCGCACCAATCTTACGTGTATGAAAACCAGATTTCACACTGAACACCCTAAATTACTCAGAACATTTCTCGCAGGATTTCTGAAGAACTGCCCAGCTAACGGGAACGTTCTCACAACTTTCACTGAGAATATTTAAAAGTTATTAGAACTTGATTATTAACGTTATTAGAACTTTATTAATATTTGACATGCGTTCACGTAACGTTTAGAGAAAACGTTCTGATATCAACATTTTTGGAACTTGCTTATGATGTTATTCGAACGATCTTAACAGAACATCCTTGGAACGTTGTAAACATGTTATTTGTAGCTTACCCGAACGTTCTAAGAAACATTGTTGTAACATTTAAACAACGTTCTAACCACGACAATAAAAGCGGACATTTCAACGTTTCGAAACAATATTCCCACAACGTTTTCATAATCCAAATGTGACACCTGTAAGGTAGCCGATACAGTTCACGTGTTTAGACACGATGGTTCATTTAGAGCACGATAAACGCACGCACACCTGTGATGATGATCTTACCTCCACCTGCACGTAAGTTGAGGGAAACCATCCCTTGACTCCGTCCTTCTCTCCCTCCCACCAGCCTCCGTCCAGAGCTTGCGTTATTCTGATCAGTACCCCAGCCTCAAACTTTAGTCCCTGCTGATGCTGATCCCCGTTATAGGCGTATAAACTTCGACAAAATGAGCCTGACATCGTAAACTCCTCAGGTGGTGAGTCAAATCTTCAAAAGGTCTCCAAATTGTAATCCGAATGACTCCAAACTCGTCCGAGAGCTTAAGCCGTGTTTGTCATTCTCATGGTCGGTGTGGACTGTAATGTGAACGCTGTATGGATCGCAGCGCATGGCACTGGAGTGAACACACCCACTCACACACATCATCATGTTTAGAGACAGCAGAGCTCATTCAGCGCATTGCCTCATTCCGAAAAGTCTGATCTATGTCACTAAATATCTGTATTATCTAATACAGGAGATCACAAAGAACTGCGACAGTTCAGACACTTCTCCAAATGAAATATGGGGATGCCCTTATTATAAGCTGGTCATCACTGACAGGTTACTCGTTTACATATGTTTTGCATATATGTAGCATGTGTACATCAAACATCAAAGTAACTGAATACATTCAACCTGCTTGCATAAAATAATCATAACATTGTGCCTTTGGAATAGATTTAATGCACTGATTCTTAGGTACACAGGCAAAATGGACTGTAACTCGGAAGAAAAAAATATTTATAAAATATTATACTATAAACAATATAAATATTAGCAATTTCAACATTCACTTCAATATAAATGATTTGAAAACACGATTCAAACTGATTTTCAGCTCCATTTACCTGTAATTAAAACGTCTTAGAAACTTTCAAAGTGTTGACAATACAGCTACCATATTTTGCACATTACTGTAGCCATTTGGTTTTCTAGTCTTGTTGGCTATTAATAGACTATGGCTTACTTTAAACGAAGGACTATCTATAAAGTTTCTGTGATGTGGGTGATGGATTTTCATGGTTATTGTGTGTCATAGAGAAGCATTAGGTACTTTCCTGCTCACAAAATGAATATTCATCTGTTGGAAAACTCCAAATGATGTAAGTTAACTCACACTTAGCCTACAGGAGCTACCAATGTGAAACCGAATGGAAATATATTAATCACTTTGCCAGCTTGGTCTGGGTTGTCTGTTGTCTCCCTCTCCTGGTCAGAGAACTGTAGTGTATGGGGTTCCATTTGTGCCAAAAAAGAGGCGACTGCTTTGTGCTTTGTACTACACAATTGTCTTTGTCTACAGTTATTGCCTAATCACTCAGGTAAATCAGTATATGTTGACGTGCATGTTGTCTGTTGACGTCGTCTTAATCTGTCGTCCTGTCGTCTTTTTCTGTTTTTTTTACCGTTGTCCTAACTGTCATTTTGTTCTGTCGACCTGTTCTGTCGTCTTATTCTGTCATGCTTACTGTCGTCCTGTTCTGTCATCCTAACTGTCGTTCTGTTCACCGCGGAACACCAGTCGCCATCTGGATTTGCTGCACGTCTATTAGTGGAATTACGGCACGGAGACAAGAAGCGGCCAAAAAGCTGACGAACATCTATATTTCAGCGGTTAAAATTTAAATGTGCTAGAAGACAGGGAAAAAGTATTTACAAAACGTATATATATATTGTTCATTATAGAAGATACAATTATATCACTTTCGAATACATTACATCGTGAACACAGATAGAGAAATGGTTGTTCAGAAAAATAATTTATTGAAATGTTCATGGTAACTTTTAATAAGAAATTTTAATAATGCATGTAGAAAAAAAGGAGCAAACATTCAGTGTTAGAATGTATTTTAACAAACTTTATTTTTTCAGAAAACTTTACAGTATAATGTATTCGAAAGTAATATCATTACTTTTAATTACATTTAATGTGTTATCCACCTTATTTTTCCTGAGTGGGCGCGGGGATTTGTAAATTTTATGTGGACGGCTTCCGGTCCCATCCGCTTCCAGCTATTTTTAGCTGTACAAAACAGCTCGTTTTGCTGCTTGATATACATTAGAATGTCTTATTATTTTAGTGTATTATCTCATTTATGATCACAGTGATTTGTAGTGCAAACACTTTTACCGTTTACTGCACTTTGTTATTCTTCTCACTATCTCTCTACAGCGGCCAATAAACCGGAAGTCTCGCACACTCACAGAAAACGGCTTACTTCAGTTCCTGAAAAAGTCGGGCTTTGTGTTGTATAGAAGCTCGTTATTTCCACATAATTAAAAATGTTGACTTTCTTCTCAGTTTGTCTCACTTTTTTTTTGTCCCAACGGAATAAAAAATATTACAATTCTGAGCTATATCTCACAATTATGAGTTTTCCCCACAGAGTTCATAAGTTTACATCTTACAATTATTTTATTCGCCACGGAATAAAAAATAGAAAAGTAATTGTGACTTTCTACCTCACAATTCTGACTTTTCTTCGACGTCACAATTTTATGTCTTGCAATTCTTTTTTTTCCCTCAGAACTGCGAGAAAAACAGAATGGAAATATATTAATCATGTGGACAGCTTGGTCTCGGTTGTCTGTTATCGCAGTTGTTTTTGTTTTATTTTTTTTGTTGTCTCAAAGTAACAAATAAATAAATGAATACAATTCTGAGCTTATATCTAGCAGTTCTGGATTTTTCTCTCAGTTTCTCTGAGTTTACATCTCACAATTTTTTTTTTCGCTACGAAATAAAAAAAGAAGTTATTGTGACTTTCTCACAATTCAGACTTTTCTTCGATGTCGAAATTCTATGTCTCGTAATTCTTTTTTCCCCCTCAGAACTGCGATGGAAAACAGTCCAATTTGTAAGATAATAAAATCCCCATTATCTTCTTTTTTTTATTGTTTACTACTTGGGCTTCTATAGTTCGCTTACAGTATGGATTACAGTATTTGTTTTGAAACCCCCCACAAACACGTGATGGTACGATCCAAGAGCTGTCAAAGGACGCCAAGCATTCGCTTTCATGCGCTAGTTATGGTTACATGACAACTCTCACTATATAGACTGCGTTTAAACTGTATGCTCAGGATTTCTAGGAAATTATTGATCTATTTATCCAGCGGAACTGCGCACAAACCTATCAGGAGAGCAGCGATGGAGTATGGCGCGCAGCCGGTGTTCGCGTTCGGGATTATCGCGGACATACAGTACGCAGATATAGAGGACGGTTTAAACTTTCTGGGAACGCGCAAACGCTTCTATAGGAACAGCATTCAGCTGCTACGCAACGCGACGCGCCGCTGGGAAGAGCAGCGCGTAAAGTGCGTCCTTCAGCTGGGGGACATTATTGATGGGTTTAATAAGCGTCACGACGCTTCAGAACAGGCTCTAGACACAGTTATCAAGGAGTTTGAGAAGAGCTCGGCGGATGTACATCACGTATGGGGGAATCACGAGTTTTACAACTTCTGCAGGGAAACTCTACTCGCTTCCTCGCTCAACAGCGCGGCGAAAGCCGGAAGCGGAAGTGATCTCATGGCTGACGACATTTACGCGTACGAGTTCAGCCCCGCCCCTGGGTTTCGGTTCGTGCTGTTGGACTCGTATGACATCAGCTTGATCGGGAGAGACGAGAGCAGCGAGAAATACAAACGATCATTGAAACTCTTGCAGGAACACAACAACAACCCTGATCTCAACCACCCGCCAGGTGCTGCAGCCACACCTGTGTGTGATTAGTGAAAGACAGTGAAACTAGAAAATTAAACCAAGAACAAAAAAATGAACAGTTAAAATGTGAATTATATTTTTAAAAGTTGCATTGGGAAATGCACAGCTGAAGCATATGCTGGTCCATTAAAAAAAAATATATATATATATATATATATATATATATAGATAGATAGATAGATAGTAATATAGCATTCCATCATTTGCTTACCAATGGATCCTCTGCACTAAAAATGGGTGCAGCCATAATAAGAGAATATTATGAACTGCAGGAAGCATTATTATGGATTATGGAATTTTTATCTTTTTATCTAAAAATGTCTTAATGATGGATTTGTTTCTTAACATTCAGCTTTTGGCTTCACAAGACATTAAATAATGTACTGGAGTGGTGTGGATTATTGTGATGTATTTATCAGCTGTTTGGCTCACATTCTGACGGCACCCATTCACTGCAGAGGACGCACTGGTGAGCAGGTGATGAAATGCCGGATATAGATCCTGGAAAAAAAGTGTGAAGACATGACTTCAGAAATACATTAGTGAGTTACACTACCGTTCAAAAGTTTGGGGTCAGTACATTTTTATTGTTTCTTTTTTTTTAAAGAAATTAATACTTTTATTCACCAAGGATGTATTAAGTTAATAATTAAAAGTTAATAATAAATAATTTACATTGTTATAAAATATTTATATTTTGAATAAACACTGTACTTTTTAAACTTGTTATTCATGAAAGAATCCTGAAAAAAAAAAAATCACAGGTTCCAAAAAATATTTGGCAGCACAACTGTTGATATTATCCAACATTGATCATTCTAATAATAAATCCGCATATTAGAATGATTTCTGAAGGATCATGTGACACTTAAGACTGGAGTAACAGCTGATAAAAATTCAGCTTTCATCACAGGAATAAATTCTATTTTAAAGTATGTTAAAATAAAAAACATTATTTTATATTGTAAAAACATTTTGCAATATTACTGTTTTTTTCTATATTTTTAATCAAATAAATGCAGCCTTGATGAGCATAAGAGACTTCTTTAAAGACTATTACAAGTCTTACTGACCCCAAACATTTGAATGGTAGTGTATGTCGAATCAAACATGTCAGTTTTACAGAAAAGACTGTTTGGAGCGGCTCGACATGCAATTTTATCACGTTTACTTTACATGATAGTCATGCTGAAACATTTCAGTGTGTAAACAAACAACTAGTGCTGTTGGGGTGAATTAAAGCCAGTTAAACACACACTGAGTACAGCTTGTTTATGTGCTTTCTTACAGTGTTTTATGGCTTGGAACAAAGGTTTGTGAAATTTAATGGCGGATTCAGTCGAGAGCAGCTGCTGTGGCTCGATGAAGTTTTAACTCTTGCTGACCAGAAACAGGAGAGAGTAACTGTCTTTAGTAAGTATATACTCTTTTTATATGCTTTTAAAATCTTCTCAGGTCTTTACAGTACTTAGTAACTTTACTAATCAACCGTTTGCAAAATAAATGTCTTTTACTCACCTAGGCTGCATTTATTTGATTAAAAATACAGTAAAAACTATGAAATATTATTGCAGTTTTAAAAGAGGTGTTAATAATTAGAAATGCAGAAATCAGCATATTAGAATAATTTCTAAAGGATCACGACGACACTGATGACTGAAGTAAGGATTCTGAAAATTCAGCTTTGATCACAGCAGTTAATTACAATTTAACATATATTCACATAGAAAACAGTTATTTTAAATTGCAATAATATTTTATAATTTTACTGTGTTTTGAATACAGCCTTGGTGAGCAGAACTTCATTCAAGCCATTTGAAAATCATGTTCCCAAACTTAATACTGTATATTGTGCATTTGTGCAGGTCATCTTCCCATTCACCCAAATGCCACAGACCCCATCTGTCTGGCGTGGAACTACGAGGCCATGCTGTCCATGATGCGCTCTCATAAGAGTGTGGTTTGCTTCATGGCGGGACACGATCATGATGGAGGATATTACGTTGATGAGTCTGGCGTTCACCACATCACGCTGGAGGGGGTGATTGAAACACGTCCAGACAGTAATGCCTTCGGGACTGTTTATGTCTATGAGGACCAGATGGTTCTGAAGGGCAGCGGAAGGATATCAGACAAGGTTCTCAAGTATCCATGAGTGGAAAGTATTTATGAACTGACTGTGTCAATGAAGAATGGAATGGAAAATAATAAACAAGCACTCTTCTGTATGATCATCTTAGTTTCTGCTTCCATTTAATGTTAAATCTGATTTTTGTAAACCTATTCAGATGTTTTCATATGTAACACTGTTACCAACAAAAGCTACACAAATACTGACAAATTAAATGAAAAACAACAAAACATAATGGGGTAATTCACCGCTGACAAGCTGGGATTTTAAATAAAAGTTGGCCATCTATGCAATAGAAACACAAAACAGGGCCATAGCGAGGAAAACTACAGCACCCATAATGCACTGGGGTCGATTTGACGATCCGTGAGCGGGATACAAAAATGCGGAAGTACGATCTGTAGTTTTCACAAAAGTCCTGGAGCTGTCAAAAATGACGCGTTTTACGTCATCCAGCAGACGTTTGCTGACAAATAAACGGGAATATCTTGGTGCAGATAATACACATTAGTCCTTTTACTTATATATATATTTCTTATATATAGATTTCATCAGCGATAATTTAAATATAAAACTAAATGTGTATGTAATTTTAGTATATAAATATTACATAAATATGAATTAAATAATTCAATTTTATTCTATTATATACGTAGTGTAAGTATATAATTAAATAAAATGTAATTTTATATATGTATACTTCTTTATAAGTATAATTTTAGATTTTAGATTTTCAGAGCAACAGAAATCAAAACAACAAAAAATGGGAAAAATAATATAATATGCAATGAATAATTCAGGTTTTACATTGCATATAAGCTATCTGAGGAGGAAATCGATGTAAAATTGTTTTTATTTAATTAATAACAATATACACATTAAAGAAAATGTATGTAACTTTAGAATATAAATATAAAATAAATATAACAGATTTTACACTGTATTTTGACATATAAAAGTCTATTTTTTCATTTAATATTTTATTATTTTACATAAATGTAATTTTTTTGTGATTCTTGGATGACCCTCGATTCACGAATCCCCCTTGAGCGGGGAGTTATCGCGCACCTGGCAACCCCAAAGCCAGCGCTGGCGCTCAGCAGCGAAAGACTGAGGTGCCGTTACTGCTAACTGAAGCTGGCTGTCCTGTCCCGCCTTACGACCGTTTAACCCCCTCGCTTCTAAACTTAACCGAATGGGGTGCGGAAAGCCTGTCGGTTCGCTGCAGTAGTCGCGTGTGTTGAGTGTCCAGCGTGAATCCAGTGTCCGAAGGGTCAATCCGCCTCATTGCAGGGCAGCCGCTAGAGCCGCTGCTGGAATCAAACAGATCCACAATGGCGACTCCCAGTCCCAGCACCAATTCACCAACTAGCGCTGCGGGATCCGCCTTACACACGCAACACTTAACGACAATGAGCAACATGCAGGGTAAGAGACACAAATACAGTGTGAAGCGGCTAATGAGCCGTTATTCACTGATGCGGCGTGAACGCAGCGGAACGCGTTTAGGCCGCGCGCTCCCGCGCCGATGCTTCAGTGTTTACAGTGTCACATGAACGCGAAGCTCCATGATAATGTCTCTCATAAGCGTCTGTATGAGATTGCACTGCTGGTGTTTGAGCTGGTTTGTTGTGCTGAGGCTGTAGGCCTGTGCAGTGGCTCATGCAGCCTTTCTAGGCATCATATCCATGCTAAATGTGCTGCTCTGGTGGCCAAAAGCGCTATGTAGACAGCTCGCTAGGCTTCTCTACACGACTCTTGCTCTTTATCACCACTTTAACAGAATCAGTACTGATGTTTTTATAGATAAATGATAGTTCTGATTGATATTCATTTATAAGTTGTGGATATTTCGTTTGTAGGTTAAAGGAGAAGTCCACTTTCAGAACAACAATTTACTAAATAATTACTCACCCTCTTATCATCCAAGATGTTCATGTCTTTCTGTCTTTAGTCGTGAAGAAATTATGGTTTTTGAGGAAAGCATTTCAGAATTTTTCTCCATATAATGGACTTCATTGGTGCCCCAATTTTGAACTTCCAAAATGCAGTTTAAATGCAGTTAAAATTTTGTTTACTTTTCAAGCACAAAAGCTCGTGTAGCACAGGCTCTGGGATGCGCGTCCACGGCGCTACATACTATTGAATCATGTTGAAAGGTCACGACAGACCCAGTGTTTACAAAGCGAACGCGCAAAGACTAAGGAAGTGCAAGTAAGTCAAACGCTGTTTACAAACAAAAAGGTACAACGATGTCAGACGATTCTGTAGTTGTAGGAGAAAATGAGATGGAGTTTTTCACCATACTCTACCTTTTTGAACCAGAGTACACAGACGATGAACTTAGACGTGATTCGTAGCGGCATGAACGCACATCCCAGAGCCTTGTGCTACACAAGCTTTTGTGCTTAAAAAGTATACAAATTTTTATTTTTCAAAAAAAAAAGACCAGTCGTTTCGCTAGATAAGACCCTTCTTCCTTGGCTGGGATCCCTTTGAAGCCACATATAAACTACATTTTGGAAGTTCAAGATGGGGGGACCAATGAAGTCCATTATATGGAGAAAAATCCTGAAATGCTTTCCTCAAAGACCATAATTTCTTCACGACTGAAGACAGAAAGACATGAACATCTTGGATGACAAGAGGGTGAGTAAATTATTTGTAAATTGTTGTTCTGGAACTGGACTTCTCCTTTAAGTGAAAAAAGTATTTCACTGCACTCTATTCAGTGTTAGTTTAGTATCACTGATGTTTTGTTTCCATATTAATTTTAAAGTTTTTGTATTTTTATATGTTTTGTCATTTTTATTAATTATATTTTTGTTAATATTTTGGATTTGAATTAAATTTTTTATATTCTGTGTGTTTACGTGTGTTAATTTTAGTTAAAGTTTTAGTATTTTATGTTGTTTTTTTTTTTTGCTTTTTTTTGTTATTTTTAGATATGTCTATAATTAATTTTTTATTTTAGTTAATACTAGCTGAAATAAATCAATTTTATTTTTTATATTTTATTTTTAATATTTATTTATTTATTTATTTATTTCAAGCATTTATTTTTTATGTATGTATGTATGCATTTATTTATTATTATTTTTTAATGATTTTAGTTTCAGTTAACTATAATAACCCTGATACTATGTGTGGCTGTGACAAATTCTAATTTAGATTTTTTTTTTTATTATTATTATTTATTTAGAATAGTCAGTTTTTGACAATTTTGGGCATACTAATGTATTACAGGAGCCCAAAGACTGTTTAATAGTGGCCGTTTATGTCATACATTTGCTTTAAGATGATCATAACAGGTCAGGTCCAGTCTGATTGTGGTCTGGTGGTTTGTGTTATTAGTAAGTGAATGATTTCCCCTCCTCATTCAGATTCCAATACATGCTGGAGGTGTCAGAATGAAACAGGTAAAGCAGCTCACAAACACATTACACACTTATTTACACCATCATCAGTTCAGTTTATGTGGAAGCTTGTTTCCACCTCAGAATAAAAAAAGGTCATTGCTGCATTTTGTCTCACAGTTCTGAGTATTTTGAGTTTATATCTACATATATTGTTTCCACCATGAAAAAAAAGGTATTTTAAAATGTTCCTGTTTATCTTACAATTTGGACTTTTTTTCCTCATCATTGTGAGATTATATTTTGCTTGAGGTTATATCTCAGAATTGTCTGAACTGTGAGATACAAAGTCAGAATTGAGATAAAAAGTTACAATTTCCTTTTTATTTTTTTAATTTAATGTTTATTTTATTTTGTTACACAAATAAGCATCCATAAGTTTATCATCATTTGCATGGATTTTCATTTTTTTTTTCTTTTTCTTTAGGATTTCAGATCAATCTGTCTGGAGTAACCCAAAGTAAGCAGATTTTCTGTGCTGTTATAATGATTTGCTTCACTTAACGCCAGTGTGTTTTCTGCTGTAGATGCAGTTTAAGACCAAAATGACATACAAATAAAATATCCTAAATAGTTTACTCTTTTTGTCCTTGCAGAAGATAAACAAACTTCTCTTTAAAAAGCCACACAGTTTGAGCTGTTTTCTGAAATCATCTCATATTTTGATTCTCAGTTATATTCATATTCTTTTCTTTCTGCATGCTTTCTGTTAAATTAAATTCTTTACATTTTTTGTTTTTAAATACAAATCATAAAAAGGTATTCATAACTCTTAGCAAAGCAATCTGCCGTTAATGTTTTTCTCTTTTACAGGTAAACGCAAAGCACTTAAGTTAAACTTTGCGAATCCGCCAGTCAAACCAACCGCACGCCTCCCCATCACGACGGCTAACCCTCCGTTTCAGAATCCGCACATGTGAGTGCATCGCATTTAAGATTTCATTCACTGCTAATATTTCGTTAGAGGTCACGTGTGTCATTTTTATGTTAAATATGCAGAGCAACTGTAAGTAATGTGTTAAAAACATGGATCAATCATGCTTGTTTGTAGTCTGACACTCCAGCACTGGCTCAGCCAATAGTGTGATGTTGGGGGTGGGACTATCTGTTTGACCAACCAATGACAGATAGGCAGAGTTTGGGAAACTGTTTGGCAACAGTCATTATTTTGGCAGTTCAATTTATGCTGTTTTCCTCTGTGTAAAAGTGCTACTTTTGCGTTTCAGAGAGCGGCTGCGGACACACAGCATCGAGTCCTCAGGGAAGCTGAAGATTTCTCCAGAGCAGCATTGTGACTTCACGGCCGAGGACCTCAAGGACCTGGGGGAGATCGGGAGAGGAGCGTATGGATCCGTCAACAAGATGGTGCACAAACCTAGTGGACAGATCATGGCTGTCAAGGTGATTTACATTTATATGTGCTTTATAATAACTTGAAGTATCAAAATGGAATAATTTATACACCTTTTTTTGTAATTATTAAAATGATAAAACAGTAGAAATTCTTTTAGATATTGATATTTTGCTGCTGAAACTCTAAAAGGGAATCTAATTTTTAGCAGTAAGTGATAAACTTTTAAAGGACCCATCAGTTCATATAAAATTAATTTCAGTTTAATTAATTGTTTAATAGCAGAATTCATGGTCAAAAACTACTGTAGCGAATTTAGCTCAAAGGGAAATATATATAAATAATTACAATTAATTATGATTAATTACAATTACTTATATCAGCTGCCAGTAGTAACTGTAGCAGAATCAATTTTCCATCAACTAATCTGTTCGCTCAGCGAACATTCAGTATAATCTTTATATCAACTCTAAGAAATGATATTTTCTTGGCCACAGAAAATAACTTTCTTAAAGTACCATTGCATTAGAGCAAGTAGCTCGAATCGGAATCGTAAAGGGACATTAATTTGCAAGGCAGAATCAGAATCAAAACTCATGTAATTTGTGCACAATAGTTTATTAACGAAGGACTAACACATAACTAATCTAAACAAACAAACATGAAATCACTCATACATGGGGAAGGGTCAGTGAGAAGCAGTTAGAGAGAGAGAAGGAGCATGAAGCTATGGAAAAAAAGTCAGTTAACCACCTGCTGTGAAACCATCAGTGCTGTCTACAACTTATACTAAACCTCTGTATTGTTTAGTTAAATGTACGATACTTGCATTGCCTTGGTCGTTGAACAAGTGTCCAAATGCAGTCTCTGGTGAAGGTCTTGATGGTTGGAGCAGTGGTGGTTTTGGAATCGTGATCACGTTCTTCTGGGTCCGAAGAGTGATGAACTCCAAAGATGTTCTGACTCGATGGTGACTGGGAGTTTCATCCCATGTGACAAGTGAAGAAGAACCAAGAGCTGAGAGGGACTCAGCTGAAGTCCTGTGATCCTTGGGGAATGGAAAGACAAGGCCGCAAGGCCTGGCGCGTGCTTAGGGAAGTCCTGAAGAGTTCTAGCTCATCTTCTTAGGTTCTAAAAGAACCACTGACTGACTGAGGCGAGTCATGAAAATGAATTCAGGAGTTGAGTGGAAGTGTCTGGCTCTTAGTGGTCGAGAGCCAGTGTTGGGCCTGTCGGGCCTGCCAGGCACGCCCTGTGCCGGCTCAGGCTCCCCGTGGGTTCCTCCACACGGGCAGCAATCGGTAGATGTTGCAGACGAGTGAAGAGAGTGAAGAGAGGGAAGAAGAGAGAGGGGTCGATGCCTTTAAACTCTCTGGAGGCTGTGCCTCCAGGAGGTCCATGAACCAATGGTAACTTTCACCTTTGGAGAGAAAGTTTACGACTCTTTGTCTGTGAGCATGGTAATTTGCATATGTAATTTGATTGGGTGTTGATGCAAAAAACTACTAAGGTTTCTTAAAACACTAACATGTTGCAAAGGTATCAACATTTAATTTACACCATCTTTTAGATCATTAAAATACGAACTTAAAGAGTCCAAGCATGACATAGGTGGGTTATACTACTAGTCATCTATCATAACGCATGCATAAAACAGTAGAAAGACAAATACGAATACAACAGACAAAAATTAAAATACAATGCAGTAATACTGTACACAATAACCTGGGCTATGTGTGATAGGAAGGTCAAAGAAAGGTTTGTCTGTGAATGAATAGGAAAGAGTCTATGTCTATAGGCATTGTGTCTTTCCTATGGCAAATGTAGCATGGGCAGATGTGCATTCCTTGAAGCAATAAAACCTCTTATCAGATAGTCACCGTGGCAACTAAGCCCTTTTGGGGTGTTATTTGCTTTGGGGGGTTGTCTTCAAACTCCAGCATGTAGCTGGGTTGTTGGTTTTAAAGATTATTTGTTAAATGTAACAAATAACTGTATGTCTGATTGGTCCAGATGCTACATATTCCCCCCCTTTCGAACGTTGTTGTCTGTCCAACAGACAACAGCGAGCGATGTCCGAGGTGCAGAACAATCAGACATGCACCTGTCACTCATGGCTGGGAGAGAGCGGTGGCTCTCTGGTTGTTGGTGTCACTAGGAGTGGTTGGGGTGCTGTCAGGTGGTGTGCTGTGATGGTGTAGGCAGTAGCAAGGCGCAGGTCCTTGAGCTTGTGCAGCAGGTGTCATGGCAGTGTCACCTGTCGTCCTGAGGTGATTTGGCCTTAGTCAAATGGTTGCTTTAGGTGTTGTTTTGAACAACTGGTTGACTCTCACTTGTGAGAGGGCAGGTGATTCCGGGGGTCACAGGGAATCGTAACGGAGATGGTAGTGTGAAGAGAGTTTCAGACTGACCTAGTGATGATGGCAGGAGGGCAGCAGGTGGTTGTTAGCCCTCTGTTCTGCTTGAACGTCACTAAAAGTCTGATGTTGGCAGTGTTGCTTTGCTTTGGTGGCAACACTGGTTTAAGCTTGCCTGAGTTGTGTTGGTAGAGGTTTGGCTGTTGGGCCTGTGGGCCCGTTGCTCTATCCAACGTAGTCTGGCTGCTCCTGGGGTGTCGGCTGGTTTTGCAGGATGCTCCTCCTCTTGAGGAGTCTGATGCTATGTTATGTTTGACAAGTCTGTCCTTTCCGGTACTTCTCAGTGGAGTTTTGTTCAAGGAGCTCTTTTGCTAGTGTCAGCAGCTCCTGTAACTCAAAAGTGGGTGTGTCCAGCTGTCGTTGTGCACCCTCCATTTAGCACCTGTGTGAAAGGTGTGGAGGAGGATGTGGTTGACTGCTGTTGGACATACCGTGGTGCTTGCAGGCTGAGGATGCCCTTTTCCATGGCTCCTCCCAGTGGTTGGTCTGGAACCTGGGTCTGTTGCCATGGCGATGGTTATGTCCTCTGCTGGCTAGTGTCTTTCTGTAGAAGGGCCTGGCATTGTGGCAATGCTGGGTGCCTTCTGGTGCCTGCTTTGAATTCTGGGTTGTGCAGTCCAGAATCAGTGGGTTCTTACAAACACCTTTGGAGGAGGCCTTGTGCTTGTTAAAGGCCTTGTGTGTCAGGTCACGCAGTTGTTGAATAGGCATTGATTGAGGGCAGGCTAGAATGCCTAAATGGTGACTCACAATAGGATGCAGGTTTTGGAGGAAGAGGCTCTTGAAGCTGGTGTCCTCCTCCATCCCGGGTTCATTGCGAGCTCCGAAGTAAGCTCGTCGAAGTCTGTGGTAGTACACATGTGGAGTTTCATACCGGCCCTGTTTGGTGTCCAGGGCAGCGATCAGTCCGTGTTCAGACTCTGGGTCTGAGAATTCCTTAATGATGGCTTGTCTTAGCTGCTGGTAGTCCGATTGGATGTGTCCTGGCTGTCGAGCCAGGAAGTGTCGTACCTCTGGGCTAGAGGTGATCCAGAGCAGATAAAGTCTATCTTGGTAGTTCACACATTTCCAAGACTGAAGGAAAAATTCAATCTCTCTCATGTAAGCGTGGACGTCATGGTCACCTGCAAGTTCTGGTGTGAATGCAGGGATGTTTCTGGCCATTCGATTGAGTTCTTTGAGTGTCACTTCATGTATCACTTCAGAGTTCGTCTGAATGAACTCTGTTCCTTCTGCAGCTGCAGAGGTTTCCTGGAAACTGACTTGTGAAGTGTTAAGCAGAAGGTCTTGGCCCCCCCCTTTGTATCCGTGTACAGGGGCATGGGGGTTTGCACTGCTGGCTGTGTGACGTGCAGCAGGGTGTCTTTTACTTGAGTCCATGCATAGTCGGTAAGACTGTTTCAGTTCTCTCTGAACCATGTCAAGCTTCTCTTTAATGTTGCCGAATTGCTGAGTCAGGGTTTGGACTTCAGCTCTGGCTGCATGCAGATGGCCTTCTAAGGCCTTAACTCTAGTGTCTCTCTCATTAAGTTCCATGTATGCTGTTTTTAACAGTGACTTTGTGTGAAGCAGTTCTCTTTCCAAATCTTGTCTGGTGGCCTTTTCAAGCTGCTCTCTGTGTCTGGCAGCTGTCAGAGCCTCCTGAAGACTGGTGATTTCCTTCTGTTGCGTTGTTCTGTCAGGTTCCTCGTGCCTGTCCTGTTCCTTCTCTTGCTGAGCAGGTGTTGGTTCCCTTTGGAACTCTGTGACTTGCAGTTTCAGTTCATTTACCTCCAGTCTGAGGCCCTTGAGGGTGTGGGCCAAGGAGAAAATGATGCTGGTCAGCTCCTGGTTGTCCAGGCTGGGTGTGAGGTGTCCCCTGGTGTCGCAGTCCCGCTGTTCCTTTCTCTGCCATTGCAGGTTGTTGGCTGCTTTCGGCTGAAGGGTGTCCACCACAGTGCTCTGCAGGGTCTCCAGGTGTTCCTGGTGGGTGGCAGGGCTGGATGTCTGAGGCATGCTGGTTCACTTGTGGGAACACGAGAGAGAAATGCAGACGGCAAATGCAAGTACGTACAGAGGTGTTAGCTATCTGTATAGGGAACGGCTCTCTAGGCCGTGTAAGGTGTGAATAGCTGGTTAGAGCAGCTAGTGAGGTGGGGGTGCTAAGATTTTGTGCAGGTCAGCACAAAGAGAGGGTTTGAGTAACTTTGATGGGCTGTAAGCAAGGGGGTCAGCTAATGACCAGGCTTTACCTGTAGTCAAATTATTACTCAAAACACTGATGGTTCACAGGTTTGGTCACTATGAAGGTACCAAATACACAAACTGAAATAAAATCAGAAAGAGACAGAGGGAGAAGGAAGGGCTTTCCTTATTTAGTTTTAAGATAGGAGGTATGACTACGCAGTTGTTCCTTGTTCAAAGGTATGCTGCAGTAGGGTCATAAATCTAGGGAGACTGTTAGCTAAGCTAGCAGGGACACATCAAACATCTCAAGGTAAATAAGCAGAAACACTAGGAAGTGTTTCTAGTCTTCTCAGGGCCTATGGCTCATGTAGCAGGCCTGACTGCTAAGGAGTAAGGAGAGACAGGAATTAGTCTACTAATGACCTGTACGGTTCATAAAGGGGACATCAGTTGCTAGAACTGCTATAATCCTATACCAAGAGGGAAGTTAGTGATGGTCGGATAAACTAAAATAAGGAACGAAAAATGAAAATATCCTAATAGCTTTAGGAAGCTAAAGGAAAAGTAAAATAACTTGATTTAATTAAATTGGTGACTTAATTAAAATCAATTTAGCTGAACAGGTACAGTCAAGCTAAACAAAGGTAAATGAAATGAAATCAAAAAGAGGTAGAACAAAGTCAAAATAAATTAACGCAGTTAAAACCCAAGTATGTGAGGAGGGCCAACCTAACTGAGTCTAAGCAGAAGGTTATAGCCCAAACAGGAGGTGAAACCAAGAGAAAGGAAGAGAGAGAGGAGAGGAGTGGCTTGAACATTACGCTTTACACTCACACATGTCTAAACTTTAGTCGGATGCTAATAGCTAACAGTTGAGGTAAAGGGCTTAGCTTAAATGCCTGTATGGCTGCTAAAGAGTTAGCCTTAGCTACACTCAGTTCTACTCAGTTTACACAAGGGTCTGTGATGTGTATGCTGTTATAAGATTAAACCGGAAGAGGCTGCTCTCAACTTCCGGGGTGAGACGTTGCTAAGAGACCGATGCATGTTCACAACAACGAACAAGCTGAGCAGAACTTGTGCTGCCGTGAAACAGGCATGGGAATCTTACACGCAGTCAGTTATGACTTTTTGCATACAACTTCATTCACAAATCAGATCAGCACATTCACTTCACAGACAATGGCAAATTCCTAGTTAGCTAAGCTAGAATTACACCATTAATTCGCTATTCATTTGCATAATCTTCATGATTACAATGATATGCGATAGTTACAAGAAGGCCTTAATTCGGAGAAATGAGGAACATCGCTCAAATCACCATTACAATAACAATACTGTAGCAAGATTTCTTCGTCGCTCAGTTTTAATATCAATGCAAGTGGGATTTCTTCGCCATGCAGATTATTTAATGCCGCTAATCTGAAATTTCCTTGTCAGACAAGACTTATGCATTTAAAGCTAAAAGTGGGGATTTCTTCACCCAAATTTAGATGAATTTATTCATTTATGTGGTCTGCTAATCTGAGATTTCTTCGTCAGAGAAGACTTACTTCCACATTTAAAGCTAAAAGTGGGGATTTCTTCGCCCAAATTTAGATTAATTCATTCTGGTACCATTTATACGGGCTGCTAAACTGAGATTTCTTCGTCAGAGAAGGCTTACGCTCTACTAACAACAGAAATTAGGATTTCTTCGCTAATATCAGGTTAGTTTCTTATCGTACGATTTAAAAATGTGTTATAGCATTGAACAAGTTTCTACTGCTCGTGGTAGGGCACATTCAAGCTATAGTCTATCTGATGTTATCAGAAGCTGCATGTGTAAGACGTTAATAAAATTTATGGGACAAACACAAAAGTTTGATATTGAATCTGCTTGCAAATAATGTTTAAACGATGGCCGCGTCCTCCACCATTATGTAGCGAATTTAGCTCAAAGGGAAATATATATAAATAATTACAATTAATTATGATTAATTACAATTACTTATATCAGCTGCCAGTAGTAACTGTAGCAGAATCAATTTTCCATCAACTAATCTGTTCGCTCAGCGAACATTCAGTATAATCTTTATATCAACTCTAAGAAATGATATTTTCTTGGCCACAGAAAATAACTTTCTTAAAGTACCATTGCATTAGAGCAAGTAGCTCGAATCGGAATCGTAAAGGGACATTAATTTGCAAGGCAGAATCAGAATCAAAACTCATGTAATTTGTGCACAATAGTTTATTAACGAAGGACTAACAAATAACTAATCTAAACAAACAAACATGAAATCACTCATACATGGGGGAATGGTCAGTGAGAAGCAGTTAGAGAGAGACAAGGAAATGAAGCTATGAAAAGAGTCAGTTAGCCACCTGAGTGAAACCATCAGTGCTGTCTACAGCTTATACTAAACCTCTGTTCTGTTTAGTTAAATGTACGATACTTGCATTGCCTTGGTCGCTGAACAAGTGTCCGAATGCAGTCTCGGGTGAAAGTCTTGATGGTTGGAGCAGTGGTGGTTTTGGAATTGCAATCATGTTCTTCTGGGTCTGAAGAGTGATGAACTCCAAAGATGTTCTGACTCGATGGTGACTGGGAGTTTCTTCCCATGTGAAAAGTGAAGAAGAACCAAGAGCTGAGAGGGACCCAGCTGAAGTCCTGTGATCCTTGGGGAATGGAAAGACAAGGCCGCAAGGCCTGGCGCATGCTTAGGGAAGTCCTGAAGAGTTCTAGCTCATCTTCTTAGGTTCTAAAAGAACCACTGACTGACTGAGGCGAGTCATGAAAATGAATTCAGGAGTTGAGGGGAAGTGTCTGGCTCTTAGTGGGCGAGAGCCAGTGTTGGGCCTGTCGGGCCTGCCAGGCACGCCCTGTGCCGGCTCAGGCTCCCCGTGGGTTCCTCCACACGGGCAGCAATCGGTAGATGTTGCAGACGAGTGAAGAGAGTGAAGAGAGTGAAGAGAGAGGGGTCGATGCCTTTAAACTCTCTGGAGGCTGTGCCTCCAGGAGGTCCATGAACCAATGGTAACTTTCACCTTTGGAGAGAAAGTTTACGACTCTTTGTCTGTGAGCATGGTAATTTGCATATGTAATTTGATTGGGTGTTGATGCAAAAAACTACTAAGGTTTCTTAAAACACTAACATGTTGCAAAGGTATCAACATTTAATTTACACCATCTTTTAGATCATTAAAATACGAACTTAAAGAGTCCAAGCATGACATAGGGGGGTTATACTACTAGTCATCTATCATAACGCATGCATAAAACAGTAGAAAGACAAATACGAATACAACAGACAAAAATTAAAATACAATGCAGTAATACTGTACACAATAACCTGTGCTATGTGTGATAGGAAGGTCAAAGAAAGGTTTGTCTGTGAATAAATAGGAAAGAGTCTATGTCTATAGGCATTGTGGCTTTCCTATGGCAAATGTAGCATGGGCAGATGTGCATTCCTTGAAGCAATAAAACCTCTTATCAGATAGTCACCGTGGCAACTAAGCCCTTTTGGGGTGTTATTTGCTTTGGGGGGTTGTCTTCAAACTCCAGCATGTAGCTGGGTTGTTGGTTTTAAAGATTATTTGTTAAATGTAACAAATAACTGTATGTCTGATTGGTCCAGATGCTACACTACATTACCCATAATGCTGTACCAAAAATTCCACCAATCAGTGTCACGGTGAGCAAAGTACACTAAAAGAGTTTTTTAGCTCTGCCCACTCCCATGAAGCACCATGAATGATGTAAGAGTCAGTCTCTTTACGTTATTTTATTATTATATATTTTTTTTTAATTGAGATAAAAATTAAATAAGATTAAGGACAGAAAAGAGTGTCGGTGCCAGTAGCCTTGTGGTTAGTGCGCTGACATATAGCGCTGTTGCGCTGCGGGCGTCCCGAGTTCGAATCCCTCTCGAATTCGCTTCCTGTACAACTACATTGTCCTATCTAAATAACAGCATAAAAACGCCAAAAAAAACACAGAAAAGAGTACAGGGATGAACATAATCCAAAACAAAGGACTGAGATATAAATAAACCTAATACATATAATGCAAAGAGGATCCACAGCCTTTTATTATGCATACACACATTATATATATACATATATATATATTTTTATGATGTTGTTTGCAATGCTTCATGGGATTGTAGTACTTTTTCTTGCTGAAACTGTTCACAAAAAAGTTCACAGTCTGGTATCTTTGTCTTTTTGTCTAATTTTACTTCAAATCAAAGTCTATAACAAAGAGTTTTTTTTTAATCCCTATTGATAAAACAAAACAGGAAAATACTTTGGGAACAGTGGACGGCACTAATGCACTATAGAAAAACCATGACCAATAGATTTGAACTAAAACCAAGTCCATGTGATTGTCATAATATTATCAAATGTGTGAATGCACCACCTAGAGTCAGACAGGCGTCACTGCAGCGGCTGGAGTGAGACTCAGAAAAACCTACATTAGAATTTTAGGGTGGAAAATAAGCAATTAAAATCTGACCTGGTTTTCATCAATATTTTGACCACTTTCTGCTAAGAAATGCTTGCATGGATCAAACATGACGAGGATCTCTGAGGAGCGTCGGTTGTGTTTGATCTTCCACGCATTAAATCTGTCAGCAGCTGTTTGTGATGAATCTGACGTCAGTCTTCTTGCCTTCACTGCAGCGGATTCGCTCCACTGTGGATGAGAAGGAGCAGAAACAGCTTCTGATGGATTTAGATGTAGTGATGAGGAGCAGCGACTGCCCGTATATCGTCCAGTTCTACGGAGCCCTGTTCAGAGAGGTGACGCAAACACACTGCTCTTCTCTCATCATCAGTGCTTGATTGATTGTTTTTGTATTTGCTGTTTGCTAACAGGACTGTATTTGTGTCTTCAGGGCGACTGCTGGATATGTATGGAACTAATGTCTACCTCCCTCGACAAATTCTACAAATATGTATATTGTGCATTAGATGATGTCATTCCAGAGGAAATATTAGGCAAAATTACATTAGCAGTAAGTCACCGGTCTCATATGTTAACGAAAGCTTATGTATTGTAATAATAATAATAATAATAATAATATTTTTTTTATAAGGATACGTATAAAACATAATACATACATGTTTATTATTATTATTGTAACAAAACTGTATAATAAAAACAAATAAAATTTGCATTTAATTATTATTAATAGTAATAACAATATTATAGACAATGACAACAGTATTTTGTTAATAAAATTAATGAATACAAATGAATTTATTATTATTATATTAAATAATTATCATCATTTGTAGTAAATTCAAAAAATATTTTGTATTATTAATATGAACTAATACTGTTTATTATTATTAATAATCTAATAATCTAAATAATTATTATAATAACATTTGTTATTAGAACAAGATGTATATATAATTTTAAACATATAATACACATTTTATTAGTAGTAGTAGTAGTATTTTAAATGTTTATATTTGTATAAACATTTATTAAATATACATATTACTATTATCATTAATATTGTTATAAATAATAATTCTAATAATTGTTTTAATTAATAAAACATATTGTTCTTATAATTATTAATTAATTAATTAATTAATTAATTATTATAAATCATAATAATAACAACAATACTTTTGTAATAACCTAATATAATTTACTTTTCTTAATAATTTTAACAACAAAACCAAACAGTGATGATAATAATAGTAATAATTATTGTTATAAGTAATGATTATAATAAACAATTATAATAATATTTTGTTATAATTAAATGTTTAAAATATAATATAACTGATTTTTACAACATACATTTATTATTATTATTATTATTATTAATGTAACAAACATTTTATTTTTATATTTAATGGTTATTATTAGTAGTAAAAATATTATTCATAATAACAATACTTTCTTAATAAAATATATTTTATTTTGTATCATTAATATTAACTATAATACTGATTATATTATTATTTTTATTGTTGTTATAATAAATAATGATTATAATAATATTTTTGTTATTAGAGCAAAATGTACATATAATTTCTGAAACGTAATACATGCATATTGTTTTGTTATAATAATTTATTAAACATACTTATTATTATTATAATTATTATTATTATTATAAATAATAACAATAATACTTTTTATAATAACATATATAATATACTTTTATTAATAATTTTAACAACTACAATGATAATAATTATTATAAGTAATGATTATAATAAATTATTGTCATATTTTTGTTATAATTCAATTTATTAAACATAATAAATAATATTGTTATTAATGTAATTAGGGATGTGACGAGACGAGACCAGTCATATCTCGCGAGATCTCGTGACGATATCCTCCCAAAACTTTTTGCAGTGTTTACATTAGAGCTGCACGTGAGAAGCACGTTTTGTCGCTGCCCATGTTAACAAATCAGAGGATCGGGGTAAATGTGAACACAGAAAGAGCAACACAAACAGTCTTTTCGACCACATTATAATCATTCTTTTTGTGTAACAGACATTTAAATAATAGAAGTACTGGGATAAAAGTTTATAGTTTGGGTATAAACACCCCAAAACGAAAGTATCTTAACACTTGTATGTATAGTAACACTTATCATCCTCCGCCAGGAAAGACAAACATATTAATATATTAATATATTAATATATTAATCTAAGCTGATGTCATTTCCTCGTCTATATGTTATTATATTAACATATTAAACATATTAATATATGTTTTGAAAAGACTTAAGGAATGAACAGTTTGTCAGAACTACTAGTAAATTGTTATTTTGTTGAGTTTTCTAATCTTTTTTTTTTTTCTCCGGAATCGTGAGAGAATCATGGTCTCCAAGGTCTTGTTTATTAAAAACAACTGGGAATCTCAATTTATCCAGAATCGTGAAGCTCTTGTTTAAATGTTGTTTATTACTGCATATAATTCATTAAAATGGAAGTTTAAGTTCATAAAGTTTAAAATGCACCTAAATTTTTTTGCATTTGGTCTTTTTCAGTTGAACAAAAGACTATTTTTCCTATATATGTCATCATTGAGGATTTCTTAAGAAAAGTTTAAAAATCTCATTTCGTCTCGTTCTCATGAACCCAGTCTCATGTCTCGTCTCGTGGGATAAGTGTCTCGTCACACCCCTAAATATAAATGATTGTACAAATCATATGTTTATTATTATTATTATCATCATTATGATTATTTTTATTGTTGTAGTCACATTCAGCTGACATTTTTCCTTTTTGTAGACTGTGAAAGCACTGAATCACTTGAAAGAAAACTTGAAAATAATCCACAGAGGTGAGTGGCCAAGCATCAACACATTTACAGCTGGCTGAAGCAATTACACCATTAAATCAATTTTAGCATTTTGAATACAGGTTTTGCAGTGAGTTTTCAGAGGCTCAGTGTCAGAATCTGAAATGAAGGCTTAAATGTTCTTTTACTGTGTTTTTCAGACATCAAACCCTCCAACATTCTCCTGGATAGAAACGGCAACATTAAGCTGTGCGATTTTGGCATCAGCGGGCAGCTGGTCGACTCCATCGCCAAGACCAGAGATGCCGGCTGTAGACCGTACATGGCTGTGAGCGTCATATTCTGCTCCTCTAATAAACATTATGTGCACTTACAGCATATGATGATGTTATTGTGTTTTTATAGCCCGAACGGATTGACCCCAGTGCCTCCAGACAGGGTTATGACGTCCGCTCGGATGTGTGGAGTTTGGGAATCACGCTGGTTCGTATCTCTTATCTCTTTTTCTCCCTCACATACATATATCATGTAATAATTAGGACTGTCAAGCAATTAAATAAAAAAAAAAAAATTAAATAATGTGCTGATTAATAAGTGGGAATTAATGCTTTTTCAGATTATTATTGAAATTATTATTATTTTTTAAATAAAGCAATGCTTTTAAATTAAAACTAAACTAAAGCGGCAGTAGGTGGCAGTGTGTCACTTTCTTAATGAGTGAGTCATTGAATCATTCACTCAACCGATTCATTCCAACATGTGTTTGTGTTGCAGTATGAGCTGGCGACAGGACGCTTCCCATACCCCAAATGGAACAGCGTGTTTGATCAGCTGACGCAGGTGGTAAAGGGAGACCCACCGCAGCTCAGCAACTCCGAGGAGAGGCAGTTTTCACCCAAATTCATCCAGTTTGTCAATCTATGGTGCGTTCACATGTGGCTGAGCTGTTTTCCTGTGCTTTGAAGGATATGAGTGTAAAAACAGCATGTTTCTTTGCTAACCTGGTCATGTGACATGTATTTGTTTGATCATGTGTCTTCCAGCCTTACAAAGGACGAGTCAAAAAGGCCAAAGTACAGAGAACTGCTGGTATGTCAAACCTGCGTTTGTTTAAATAACAGCCTTTGAACGTATTGATTTTACGTGAAAAAAGTTTTTAATTGAAAATGCATGCCTGACTTAATTTTTAAGGATGCTATATTAGACCAGTATCTGGTTATTGGTCAATTTTAGTTTTTTTTTAAATATCAGTTTTTGTTATAATAAAACTAATAAAACATAAAATATTTATTATAGGGCTGTCAAAAGAATAATCATCGTTAATCGCTTACAAAATAAAAGTTTGAGTTTACCTAATATATGTGTGTATTGTGTGTAATTATTATGTATGTGTAAATACATAATAAACATTCATGTATATATTTAAGAAGTATATGTATTTACTTTACTTATATTTTTATATAATTTGTTATATAAAAATAAAAATATTTTGTACATATTTCTCTTAAATATATATATTAATTTGTGTTTATTTATATATACATAATAATTACACACTGTAGACATTGAATCTTTTCACAGCCCTAATTTTTATTATTATTATGTCTTTTTTGTGTTTTTGCACTATAGCTTTTAAAGTTTTTATTTAAATTTGATTTTGTTTTAATTGAAAAAATGATGTCTAACTTTTACAATTATATATTTAGGTGTTTATTAGCCTTAATTTGTATGGATGCAGTATTGGACTTTATTTGTTATTGGTCAATATTAGAATTTTTTTTTTTTCTGTCGATACTGGAAATTTATTTGTAAATGCTAATTTACAAAATCCCTATTTCACATTGTTGACCTTTGCTGCTTACATAAAATTATTTTCATAAATAACACTGATATTTGATCTATACTGCTATTGTTATTTACCACAGTTTAATAACATAATAGCAAATCTCAAAATAAATGTTTTTTTTTTTTTGCTGTACATAATGTCAAAATGTAATTTTTTTAAAATAAATTGACTAAATTCACTAGTAGCATTTAAAGTGTTTTTAATTAACTTTTTTTAAATTAGATTTCAGAATATTTTGCAACATTGACAGTCATTGAACTGAATTGAATCTACTTTAAATTGAATTACGCTCAATAATAATGCTATTTTCTTCTGTAGAGCTGCTTTACAGCTGAATTGAAAAAACAGTGCATTATATTATTATTATTATTAATAATAATAATAATAATAATAATATTCAACTTTTCTTTTATTCTGCATAATGATGATATTTTTGTTACAATAAAACGTACAAAACAATACATTATCTTTATTTTTTATTGTTATTAACTTTTTAATTATTATAAATAATGCTAGAAAGGATATAATAAAATAAAGATGCATTGTATTAATAATATTAATAGACATTATTAGAACGATTTTATTAAATTAACATTGACATTAACAGTGATTTT